>CM048819.1:66806041-67350880 GCA_026586065.1 Dioscorea zingiberensis | reverse complement strand
AAAAGTTCATCCCAGAGCTTCCGTGTAGTTGTTCATGGTTCTAAAGTATGAATCCCGGATCTTTTAATTTCTGATTTAAGTTTTATGCTGCAAGATGACTTAGCTTGAAATTTATTGCAGCACAGTGCAGACCAATTTGAAGGCTGCTCAAAGAGATGTGTGCTGATGAGGATGGTGACCTTTTGATAGAGTCTGCTGTGAAGGCTATTTCAAAAAGTTTTTGTGGTCTCAACTTTAGTCAAGCGTTATGCCAGCTCAACCATTTATCTTCCGAAACTATCAGGTTTGTTCTTTCTTCCCTTTTAAGAGGTTTGGATCAAATCAGTCCTCTGTGACAGAAATTTATATTTTCACTTCAAATGATCATCATATTGATGCAACTGCAATGGCTTTACAATATCAGAATCAGTAGTCAAGTAGATTTTGCTTGTCTGAATCAGCTTTCTATAAGATAAACCAAAGTTACAAGGACATTGCTCCATCATTTTTGTCCACATAAGAAACAAATGATCATCTTTAGCCACTTCTAGATGTGCATCGCCCAACCTTCATTGGGTGCAACTGTCTTGTTCATAGTCTTTGCACAACTTCTCTAGGCCCCAGATCTATGGAAGGGCAAGACAATTTTGTAATATCTGTAATTTGTTTTAGGGAAGGGTTATTTATGACATGCTTATGGTCCTTTAATGTTTTTAAATATGTGTGATCTCTATACGGGAATTGTTCTGGTTATATTACACATAGATGGCACCTTCTTGATGCTGCTCTATAATTGTGTTTTCATGATTTACAATATCTTTCGTGAGCTTCATTAAAAAGCAAAACCTTTTTCTTTATTTTGGATGTCTTTTGGATCTGCAAATATTAACTTATGCATATCATCTAGTATCCGGCTGGCACTCCTGAGATTCCTTCAGGAATGCCAGAAAGTCCAGCAATTGGTGCAATTGGATCTACTACTCATAGTGCTCAACTTGGCCGTCGAACTGCTTCCATTGGAAGCTGCAAACATCATATATGGCAAGCAATAAGAGCATCATCTGCTGCTCCATATTATCTTGATGATTTCTCTGATGGTATACCTTTTTACTCTAGATTGTTATCTTACTATTGCTCTGATTTGGTATTTATGTTGTGTCCATATGCATAGAGCAACTTAAAATTTAACCTTGGCAGATGTTCAATTATTATATTCTTTTCATGCAATTAACTTCAGACATTAATCGCTGGCAAGATGGAGCTATTGTAGCCAATAACCCTACTATTTTCGCCATAAGAGAAGCACAGCTTTTATGGCCTGATACTCAATTGATTGTCTAGTTTCGATCGGATGTGGTTCAGTTCCTAATAAAAGGTAATATTCCTCAATCCTCATACTCTATACTCAAAAGAAGTCATTTCAGATTTCTATTGATAATTTCTCATCTTTTTCTCTGGTAATACACTATAGATCTCTTTATTTATAAATGTTCTGTTTGTATATACGTGAGCTCTTCCCATTGATGAGAAATTAATTTTTGTCTGGAAGGCATACCATAACTATTTACTTGCATACTAACTGTAATATTGGTTTCACGATAAATCATGATTGTTGGTAATTCTTATGGCATGCACGAATACAGATGTACAATATATACTGATCTGAGGAGCACAAATGATGAACTGGCTTAAACCACCTTCATATGTATATGTTGAATGTTGTATTGGTCCAAGTAAATCCATTATGTATAAAATAAGAGATAAATAAGTTGAAATATTTCATGATCTTACTGAATGGTTCAGAAAAAAGGGTTACTCCATTTTTTCTTGTATATGATATGTTCCTAAATGAATTTAATCTTATCCTATTTTTATTCGAAAAAGAGTAATTCAAGTTGTTTATTTCGAAAATATCATAAAAATGTATTTTTTGATCTGTTTCCCTATCTTGATGGTCATGTTCAGGCACGGAAAGGTGGTTGGCGTTACCTGGATACAGGCCAAGTGTTGATTGAAAGTGCATGTTCAGTTGATCGTGTGGAGGAAGCACTAGATACTTTAATGCCCTTGCTTCCTGAAATGCATTATTTCCGGTTTAATCCAGGTGAATTGTCAGTTGTGAAGGCTATCTTATCTTTTCCACTATAAGTTGAAGGAATTTGTCCTTGCTTGTATCTCTTATCCTTTAACAAAGAACTCTAGTGGTTGATTGTGGTTCTTGATTTCTCCTCGTCACATTAATTTCAATGAAGCTTTTTCTCTAGCTCCTCCTTAATGTCTTATTCAAAGTATTGGAATATTATTGTATACAGTTGATGAAAGATGTGGTATGGAGCTAGATGAGACTGATCCTGCTGTCTGGCTCAAGTTAGAAGCTGCAACTGAGGAGTTCATACAGAAGAATTCTCAATCTTTCAAGAATTTATGTGAGCTTTTGGTTCCAAGATATCAGAATGAAGAAAAAGCACTAGACAAGTCAAAATCCTTGAACTTGTCTAAGAAGCCCTCAAGTGCAGGTGTTTCCCTTGGAAACCTTAATCTTCATTCCTTCACCAAATGTTGTTGTATTAAGATAAGTATTATTCTGGTCTTAACTTTCTGTCAGAATAGGAGAATTGATCAACTTGTTGCTTCTGTTTGCAGACGTTGATGAGAACAGTCCTTCATTAGGTTGGAGGCGGATGGTACTCCTTGTTGAGTCTCTATATAGTTCAGATACTGGAAAGGTGATTCACCATGCTCGTTCACTAGAGACATTTTGTACTCATAATGGTATTAGATTGTCCCTCACAAGTCATTCATCGGGATTTTCCAAGCCTGTGACGGCATTCCCTACACCATTTACATCACCGTTATTTACTGGAAGCTTTCCCTCAAGTCCACTTGTATATAGTCCTGAATTTGGGCCCCAGAGAATAAATCGAATTGACTTAGTCCCTCCACTTAGTTTGGATGGGCATCAATTTGGGAAGGTATCAGCATCTCCACCATCATCTCCATTAGCATCCAGGCAGCCTTCTATACCTGTTCTATCACTGCATGAGAAGCTGCAGAATCTGCCCCAGGTCGGCATTATACATTTGGCGCTTCAAAATGATTCAACAGGCTCAGTTTTAAGGTCAGAAATATTTTCTTAATTTCTGAAAATAGCATCTGATGCAGATTTAAGTTTTTTCTTTGCAATGAGTGGAAATATGATGTGGTAGTATGTAATCAGTTGGCAGAATGATGTCTTTGTGGTTGCTGAGCCTGGAGAGCTTGCAGATAGGTTCCTTCAGAGTGTCAAGATTAGCTTGTCATCAATGCTCCGTGGCCACCGCAGAAAGGGATGTCTGTTCCTTAGCTAAGGTTCAATCTGTGGCTGATTTAGTTGCACAATGGCGCTTATTTCCAAGTTGGAGGTATATTCCACCGCTATATAGGGCGTAAACACAAGTATGTGTTATATTTTCTCAGTTTAATTACTGAAACATCTTGTTGCTTTTATTACTGAAAAGAATAATCAAAAATTTATAGAAGGTCATGGAGGGACAACCAAGAAATTGAGTTAGCGTTTATGTTTAGAAGAACAGTTCCTGCCATTCATTTTAACTGCTGAGGATGTTAGATTTGGATGGTAAGCTACACTGACTGAAAAATAAGAATATATTTTCTATAGCATTGAAATTATCATTCCTGCATTATATATGGCCTATCTAGTAGAATATCTAAACTCTGAAGAGGGTTGCAAGGTTGTATTTTTTCATGTAATTGATTTCTTTTAAAATATGTGCTGGTTAAAGGTTCTCAGTAATTATTATTCTTGTGGCACTTATGGGTCTTTAGAGCACCCTGTTTTTAAGCTGAGAAATGAAAGTACTAGCATTCTCTCCTCATGAATTTCCCAGGTTGGTGCATGGAGAGACAGAATTATAATCTCCACTGGTAAATATGGTTTACCTCGAAGGTATGGTCAAAGGGCTTTCCTAGATTCAGGTGCAAAAGCTATCATATCATCATCAATCGAACCTCCTGACACCAGAACAAATACGTTTCAAGGGACCAGGTGAATATAATGGCCTCCAAAATGGCAAGTTTGTCATTGGAGGCGATGAACCTGAGGATGAAGAACCAGCAGAACCAGCCAGTCCTATCAGTGACTGGGAAGACAGTGACCATGAGAAGTGTGGTGACAGTCAGTCCATGAATTGGATGGATGAAGATGAAGAGGAGCTATCACGGTTTGTTTGCCTTTTATATGATAGTTTGTTCCGGGAGGGCAAGAGTTGACACTGCTTTGCAACAAGCACTCCGCATGCATCCAAAGTTAAGATACTCTTGCCATCTACCAAATATACTATAATTGATAAATAAATTCATGCATATAGCAATTCAGTATAGATTGTTAGTACAGTGAGGAATAAGAGAAATCAGTCCAATTTTGGATATAGAGCATGTCATGTGACAATTAAAAAAGTTATTAGATATTCCTCTTCAATTAAAAAAAGTTACTTTATATTCTGTTGTTTCCATTTGTATGATTCAGCAAAAAGAGAAATGTTGATTTCATGTACAGACATACATACAGCAAAATTTTCAAGAATAAGCTTATGGTCAATCCTGGAGCCATTTTTTATTTCGTTAGTTTGGATTGGAGTCTGATGTTTTCATCTGTTTTAGAGGTTACTAGTTTCTATCTAATTTGGTAAAATACTTATGGTTTGTCTTCAGTTGTGTTTCTTTCCATGTGATTCTAATGGCAAGAAATGTTAGTTGTTACCCAAATTGAATAATTAAACAGATAGGATTTAAAAGTAAATCTAGTACTCTTAAGGTCTATAAGTTAACTTAATCAAAATATTTAACCTAGTAGCTTAGTTAAATATGATTATGCTGATCAGAGCTGAGCCTATTTTACACTGTGTAGCATTGGCAGCTAATCAGCTAAGGTCTGTCTCCTCACCAAAGCAAACAAAACCAGAGATGGATAGCTATATGCTAATGCCCAGACAAATATCAGGAAGTAAAGGAACAAAAACCAGTCAATTCAATCCAATGTGATCACAAGAAGAAAATGAAGATGACCCCATCCTCATTTCAATCCCCACTTACTATTTGCAAAATAAGTGTTCAAGTGCAAGGCAAGCACCAACTGCCCCTCTTCCAAGGCAACCAAAAGCGGCAATGCTACAACCACTCAAGAACAACCACCCCTTCCTCTAAGCTACTCCACAGTGCACATTCTCTAATAAAAACTCAAGAGCATGAGCTCTAGCATCCTCACCAATGGCAGCGTCACCATCTCCAGTGGAAATTGGCACTCGAGGCACTGTTGCATCCTTGGTCTCCAAAGAGATTGAGTATTTTCTGAGACTCAATGTCATTCATCAGGAAAGATCACAGAAGCCGAAGACAGTGATCAGAGACATGGTCTCCACTAATGGCGCTGTAACAAGGAACAGGGAGAAGAAGGTGGCCAGCAGTGGAGGATTCCTACCAAGCTTTTGCTCAGTAGTGAAGATCAGTAATGGTGCCATTAGAGCTGATAGAGTTGCAGGAAACAGCTACAAGAATCTGAGAACTGAAGGCAAAAGGATGACTCATAGCTAGAGAGTGAAATCTTCATGTAAGAAATTGCATCTTTCATCTCTGTTCTTATTTCTTATAGTTCTGGAACAGACACAACATGCAGAGATTAGGAGGAAATTCTAGAGTGTACACATTTGCACTGATTTATTGCTTTGATTGAGATAACTGCATTACTTCTCCATCTAAGAAACTTAATCTGATACTGTCAAAAAAAAAAAGGAAACTTAATCTGAAAGATAAAGCAAGATAGAACTTAAAAGGGAATATGAAAGACCAAGTACTTCACTCAGTTGAGAACTCGAATAACATGACATGCTGGTATGTCTGGCCGGGCTCTACCACCATAGATGGGAAGTTTGGCTGGTTGATGGCATTTGGAAATCCTTGAGTCTCGAGGCACAATCCTGCATGTTTTTCATACTTTGCACCTCCTTTGCCTGTGATTCCACCCAAGAAATTCCCGGTATAGAATTGCACTCCTGGTGCATCAGTCCATAGATTCAGGATTCTAGAGCTTTTAGGATCCTTCACCTTGGCCACATGCTTCAGTCGATTTCTCTTAGCCACAGTCTAGGACATAGTTGTGATCATACCCTCCAGGAACTTCATGGATTCTGCTACCAAGCTTGTTCTCTTTTGTGAAATCAAATGGAGTATCGGGTGACTGCCTTTATTTCACCAGTGGGGATTGAAGTCTCATCAACAGGGGTAATTTGAGGAAGCCCATATTTGAATGGGTGATCGAGAACATCACGGAGTTGTGTCCAGCTAGGTTCCAGTATGTGTGCTGGGCTAAGCTGATTGGTGTAGGCTTGCTATGAGGCACAGCTTCCATGTCTAGTTTCAGTGAGGTACTCGAAGGAAGAGAATAAGTTGCAGTAATGGTAACATCTCCGGGATAACCTGCTCTCAACAATTAGAAAGAAAAACATATTAACTTTTCAACATTTTTTCCAGTTTTTTGAGAAAAGAGGAACTAAAGTTATACCTTCTTCACCATCCTTGCTGTGATATTTAAAGGTGATTGATGGGATTTGACCAGTTTTATGTTCAGTAACCTGCCACAGTACCTTGTTAAAGCCTTTATTCCCACCTGAAGAGTGATTTATTTTTTTGGTTAAGCAAGCATAGAATCACAGTTTCCAAACATTGATACGAATCAAGATTGCCTATGTAATATGCGCATTGTTGAACCTGCTAGATGTTTGATTTCAACAGTGCACTAATTATTCATGCATATTCAAGTGTGCCTACTCCAACCAAATCTTGAATAGCCATTACCTCCACACTCCACAAAACAATCAGAAGAACAGGTCACAACTAACAAGGTCTTGATATGAAGATTGGGAAAAGTGTTGGAATTCAAACCATCAATTCAGGCCCTCTAGAACATGCATACTGCTTAAAATGTGAGCATCAATGATCAGAATTCCATGCCACCTTTTTACTTATCAGTTCATTGACCGATCAAATAGAAAACAACAAATTTTTTTTTTCATTAAATATAATCCAGCATTACAGTCAAACGAACATCAAAGATAAACAAGAGTAATATAATGGTTTGTTCCGTCAACACCACATGGTGGCTAGTTTCCCGCAGACGACATGAAAACAACATTCATGTTCCAAATTCATTAGTTATTCATTTACTCCATTCATTGGTTTAAGACTCTAAATAGATACAAAGTTCAAATTCGGATAATGGAACAATATCCATTGCAGATGATGTACCGCTATGAGCAGCATATGCCACCATTCACAGACTACATTGGGATTTAATTCAGAAAAAAAAGTTATAAGCTTTCAAAAGTGTTGTGATTACCATGAAGACTGTTGGAGATTGGGTTGTTGATGGGCAAAGAGTACTCCACTCCATTGAGTTTAAACTTCCCTTCTTTAATTCGATTTGCCACCCGCCCAACAATGCAGCCAATGTATGCAGAGTTCCCATCCTGTCGATAATTCACATGAAGGCGCATCGGTTTGATATCAAAACAGAGATTTATCGAATAGAAAACCCTACTCAGAGAATGATATTGCTTTCATATAAGAGATGCTTGGAAAGCTCACCAGATAGGTATCAAGGGAGTCAAATCCGAGCACCACATCCGCGAGATCTCCTAAACCCCATGAATAAAAAAGATCAAAATCAAAACTTTATACATCAAACGAACAAATCAAAAAGGGCATAACAATAAGAAATGAAAAACCTTTAGCATTGGGGACGAGAAGAGAGGTGATGGTGGCTCCCAAGTTGGTCAATTTGACGGTGATGGTGCCATTGCTCAGCTCGAAGAGCTCTGGTTTCCTCGATTCCGCCATTCTTCTTCTCCGATCCAAAGCCTTTCCCTTTCTGGATGAACCAAAGTTGTTCGGGGTTTTATTGTTGGGCAGTTACATAAATATCCCGGGATTCGGAATAATCTTATTAGATATTTTTACATAAATACCCTTTAATTTTTTTAATTACAAATTTACCACTGGAAAGTACATGTATTATTTATTTAGCTTTCACAATCTAAGGGGTATAAATGTAAAAAAAAAAAACATATTTAAAATTAAAATATCTAGAATTGGTGAGTGCCAAGGATTTTAAAATTCTCCAAATATTTAGGAGCTGAATTATAATTTTAAATAAATTTAATAAATACCCATTCCTTTCTCTTCTACATTTTTAAAAATTCTAGAATTTTAAATTTAAGGATTAGTTTTTATAATTCTACATTATATATATTTTTAGGGTTTTTACAATCAATAAATAAGATTATAAGTTTACAAGTTATGAAGTAGATTGGTTATATATCTCCAGTCTTGTGATGCAGCACATAGTTCCAACATGCCAAAATTGATGTCAATTGAGTGAATTGTGAAGCAAAATCTGGGAATCACAAGGGAGGCAGAGGAGAGGCAACAACGCCCATCAGATGCCAACTTTAAAAACGAGGAACCTATAGAGTAAACACTTGTGAATGGATGAATCAACAAAGGCAATCCAGCAAGACACATTGTATGGAACCTCCGAAAAAAATAGGCACATAAGTCATGTACTATCAGCTGATACATATTGTTATCATTATCATCAGTCTTGTCAATTGTTATGGTTATGAGCTTAATGAAAATGATTTATCCATCAATTAAAAAAAAACTGAATTGAATATCATTCACACATAATTTTAAAAAGTCAATAAACAGAGAAAATTTCACAAGAAAATAGTTGTCATCTTGTGTTTAAGAGCATCTTTTTATATAAAAAAAAGTAATTGTTAATATTATCACTAGCAGAATTGCAGTAATAAAATCAGTTTTTCTTAGGAAAAAAAAAAGAAGAAAAATGCTAGTTATTAATGGGCTGCAATTAGACTGGATATTGGGCTAACTTTGGGCCTTGTTGACTTTTGTACTAGGGAGATTTAGCAACTGGAATGACTAAAGTACCCCTCGATGGAAAGCCCCTGGTCAAACCGAACAGCAACGGTCGAATGTAAGAAGAAGAGAGATCCCTGTTTTTTGGCGCGAAACGTGGACTCACTCCCCAGGAAATCAGCAGCTGAAAACTCTCCCCCACCACAAACCCATGAGAAAAATCAGTGCAAGCATGCAGATCATTAGCTACAAGAGCCAGCCAGTGCTAGAGCAATCAATCACAGAGACAAGCAATGGCACAGGAGAAGAAAGCAGAGGAGATCATCACTGGCTCCACTTCCGACAAGGAGCCCAACAACCCCACCAGTCCTGCATTCAAGTTCAATGTCCATGCTCCAGAGTTCGTCCCTAGATCACTGCCCCAGATGCCCATTTCTGGCTATTTCTATCCTTATCTTCAGTTCCTTGGCAATGGTGTCGGTGATTGGGTCTATTTTGCTGAGCAAGACCCTTCCCATTTTGTGGCTGGTTCACATGCCAGGACTACTGGGACTACTAAGAGTAGCAATGATGTTGTTCAGAAGATTGTCAAACAGGTATTGTTTGATTGGTGGTGTTGATTAGTTCTTTTGTTTTAGACCTTGCAAGTGTTCGATGAAAAGCCTTGCTGATCTAAGATATGGTGTTCTTGACAGGTTGAATATCAATTCAGTGATACGAATTTGATTGCGAGTGACTTCTTAATGAAGATCATGAACAAAGATCCTGAAGGTTATGGTATGGTGATTTATTTATAGTAATTGTGCTCTGCTCATCTGGGAATTGGTTTCGGAAGCAATTTATTTTTTGTTGCATATGCTTAATCATTCTCGCATGAACAGTTCCAATGTCTGTTATTGCATCTTGGAAGAAGATAAAGTCTCTAGGTATTAACCATCAAATGCTAATCAAAGCTCTTCGGACCTCAACAAAGCTTGTATGTCTTTTGTCTCGTGAACAACTGATTCAATCAAAATTTGATCTTTTGCTGCCCAATAATTTGATGTCGTTCTTCTGCTTTGCAGATTGTGAGTGATGATGGCAAGAAAGTTAGGCGCAGACAGCTATTCACAGAAAGAGACAAGGAAGAATTGCAGGTTGATACAGACAAGTTAAGAATATATATATGTTTTGCTAACACCACTATATCCATGATTTATATGATTTTCTCTGTTTCCTGCAGTCACGCACCGTCATTGTAGAAAACTTACCTGAGGATTATACACGTCAAAGTTTAGAGAAGATGTTTAACACTGTCGGGAGGTGAATCATTTGATCATTTAGTTCAATCTTTTGTACTCCATTTTGCATAGCGATTAAACTTCTTTTCTTTTTCCTCTCTTGTTCGTTTGTCCATTGAACAGTGTAAAGAATGTTCGCATTTGCCATCCCCAAGATCCAAACACTGCTAGATCTTCAAAGAGTGATATGCTAATCAGTAATAAGGTACAAAGAGCATAGATCAGCATATTCCAAAAATACTGTCATTGCATTTTATGGTAGTATAAATGCATTCTTACTACTGACCATTTTTTTTCTCTTTTTATCATTTAAGTTGCATGCATTAGTGGAGTTTGAGACTGCAGATCAAGCTGACAAGGCAGTAAGTTACCTTCCACTATATCTTTTAGCAAACACAAATCTTTGAGTTTCCTTCAATGCAGTATAAATGACTAAAGATTAACCTTCTGCAGGTTGAGAAGCTAAACGATGAAAGGAACTGGCGAAAAGGCCTCCGTGTTCGGGCCATGCTTAGACGCACTGTAATCAATCCTTTCTTCACCTTCCACTATATCTTCTTTCCGAACGACTGAGCCTTATGCCTCTCAAACTCTATCCACAGCCAAGATCAGTGATCAAAAGCCAAAGATTTGATTATGATCATTTCGATATAAACACCGAAGATGATCAATCACCACCTTCTCAGCAACCATTAGGCTCACCGCGCCATATAGATCAACTACTCGACGAGACTGTTGTATGCTAAACACTCACCATATCTTATGATCTTCTTGTAGAGCTTCAACTTAACTCTAATGATGGTGTTTGATTTTTGTTAGGCTGAAGACAATCAGAATGGAGCTAGAAGAGGTTGGGGCCGTGGCCGAGCAAAGACACTGGGACCAGTTCAGAGCCACAATGGCCGCGGTATACTTTCTCAAGCTCCGCAATCCGGTGCCAGTCTTGGCATGCAATTGGAATCCATCAGCAAGCAAACTCCACAGGGGCCAAGAATGCCTGACGGTACTAGAGGATTCACCATGGGACGTGGCAAGCCACTCAGTACTCCACTCTTAACAGCAGCTGATACTCGTTCTCTTGTGCTATGAATTTGCTGAGTTTTTTTTGTCTCAATTCTTAACATTGTAATCTACTCTGATGCTAGGAATGAATAAGAATTTTTGTTTCCGAGTGTAGTCATGAGTGTACTATGTATTATTGATGTTCTTTTTCTCATTTCAATCAATAAAAAGTCAGTCCTATTACAATCTATGTTTTATGTAAGATTTTTTCTTTTTTAAAAGATTGGGATTCCACAATGTTCTCGGAAGCCGTGAGGCCAACGTTTACCGAGGGATTCCACTGGAAGTCAATGGGGAAAGTACCGCCACGACATTACAATATGCAGATGACATCCTGGTTTTCTTTACGGGGGATAGCTGAGGCTTGGCTCCTGAAGCTCATTTTCTACCTCTTCGAGGGTTTATCGGGGTTGAAAATCAACTACAACAAGAACGTCATTATTCCAATTAAGGGCCCTGAACAACACTCTCAAGATCTCGCACATGTGCTCAATTGTGCTACTGGCTCTCTCCCAATGAGGTAATTGGGGGTGCCGCTATCGGGGGGCAGTCCCAGGAAGGAGGATTGGCATATCTTGATTGATAAGATCCGAGGAAATTTGGGATCTTGGATGGGGAAGTTGTTATCCATGGACGGACGACTCACACTTTTCAACTCGGTCATATCGACAATCCCGATTCACTGGATGACAGCTTATCGTCTCCTAGTATGGGTCATCCAAAAGATTGACTTGATCAGGAAGGAGTTCCTCTGGAGAGGAGTGGACAAAGACACACGGAGTTACCACTTGGTAAATTGGGAGAGAATATGCAGACCAAAGGAGAATGAGGGATGGGGAATCCTAGACCTCAGAACTTTTAATGGTGCCCTCTTAGGTAAGTGGTGGTGGAGGATACTCCGCGGGAGTCGCGAGGGGACATACCGGAAAATTTTTGAAAGTGACTTTATTCGGAAGTGGATACATTGATCCTAATAAAGCGGTCCCAGGACGTGCATCGCCATTTTGGAAAGGGCTCCGTCGGGAGGCACCGCCAGCTATGATGAATATTCTGTTTAACCTGGGAAATGGTAGTACTACAAATCTTTGGTGGGACAATTGGTAGGATGGCCTTTCGCTCGGCAATGTCTACCCTGGGTTGTATGACCTTACAATAAAAAATCACCTGACAATCAAGGAGGCAAGGGATAAATTACAAAGAGGCATGGCGATCCTCAAGCCAGGACCGTTGACTGCTAAGGACTTAAGTGGATGGGAGCTAATCAGACAAGCAATTATGAATCATAGAACAGACCCAGCCGTCTTGGATATAAGAGAGTGGAAGCTTACGACCAACAAGGTGTTCACTGTCAATTCCCTATACTTCTTCATAATTGACGGTGGGTGCAAGAGTGACCTAAAGTACAGTTTCTGAAAACAGCCTTGCCCCCTAAAAGTGAAATTATTCACGTGGTTGGCTAAGGAAGATCGAATCCTCACCCTCAACAATCTGCATAAAAGGAACTAGAGAGGTGAACGTACAAGATGCTATCTATGTGACACGGGGGAAGAAACTATAAATCACCTGCTCATCTCATGCCCCTACACGGCGCAAATCTGGAATCACTTCGGGAATATGTTTGGACTCCAAACCAGGGGGACGACTGGACACGACCTTTGGGGTTCTATGGTCATGACCCAGGGGGTAGACCCTACCCTGAGAGGGGGTTGGGATCTCGCTATGGCAATCACTTGGAGCATTTCGGGAGAGCGAAATAGGCGGTGTTTTCAGGACAAACAACACGTTTTTCTAAGAACCATCCGTGATATTTCCTTCCTCATTATCTCTTGGTTGGATCACCCCCCCAACGCTAAGTGGCTCAAGCCGGGAGGGCAGCAGGAGTGCGGTGAGCCGGTCTGAATTCACTTGGACTCACGGGGCAGAGTAGGCGGGGGGGTAGTGATGTGTTTGAGGTCGACTCACCACCGTGCCAGGGGCAATACATAAAGAGTGACATGAGGTGGTATGGATGGTAGGAGGTTACCACGTTGTTGACAGAGGATTATGCTATCAAGGATGATGTATTTTTTTTCTCTTTCCTCTGTTTGCGCATTGTAACGTTCTCCTAGTTATCTTAATAAATAAATATGATTTATCCACTTACTCCAAAAAAAAAAAAGATTGGGATTTTTATTTGTTATATAATTTCATAGTTTTGAGGGGGAGCTTGACTCAACGGTAAAGTTGTCTGACCTAGGGATCACAGATTCAAGTAGTGGAAATAACTTCTTGTAGAAAAAAATAGGGTAAGATTGCATACAATAAATCCAAGTGGACCGATCATTCCTAGGACCCACATAGCAGAGTTTTGTAGCATTGGGATGTCCTTTATGTAATTTCATAGTTTTACAGGGACGAATATAGAAATTTGGTTTTTTGGTTATCGGATTATTGTAGTTTCGGATCTATGAGATCCGACCCGAATCCAAAACCACAATCGAGATCACCACGATTAGCTCCATCTCCAAAACCCTAACCTCAAACCCTCCGCCATGGCCGCACTGCGCCAGCTCCTCCGTCGCCATCTCTCCACCTCCGCCGCTGCCATTCTCTCCCCTTCTGATCCCTCCGCCATCCTCACCTCCTACCAGAAATCTCGCGCCGCTCTCTCCCTTCTCCGCTCATCTCCGTCCCTTACCGCTGACCACATTCTCTCCATCTGCCGCTCTGCTGCACTTTCCCCGACCATCCACCTTGATCGCCTGGCTCTCTCCGTCGCCGTCTCTTCCCTCTCGAAGAAACCCGATTCCGCACCCACCCTTCGCTCCCTCATCGATGGCCTCCCCAACTCCCCTCGCTCTCTCTCCCATTCCATCGTCCTCTACGGGCAAGCTAACCTTCTCGATGATGCCCTCCGCCTGTTCACCTCTATCTCATCCCCCACTGTCCGCCACCTCAACGCCCTCCTCTTCGCCTGCATCCTCTCCGGCAACCACCAGGAAGCTGCCCGCATCTTCCGTGACTTCCCCGTTCAGTACAACATCACCCCCAACCTCGAAACGTATAACACCATCATCAAGTCCTTCTGCGAGTCGGGTTATTCTCGCTCCGTATTCTCGGTGCTCGACGAAATGCTCCGTAAGAACATCAAGCCTAATCTCACCACTTTCACTCACTGGCTCTCCGGCCTTTACAAAGACCAGCGCTTTGATGATGTTCCTAAGGTGCTGCAACTGATGAAAAAGAATGATTCCCACCCAGGAGCGCTCAGCGTGTATAATGTCAGGATTCATGCACTTTGTAAACTGGGAAAGCCGGCCGAAGCAAAGGAATTGTTTAAGCAAATGGTTCGGAATGGGATGAAGGCGAATTGGGTGACTTATGGTCACATGATATATGGTTTTGCGAAGGAGGGGGATTTGGAAGAGTCCAAGAAGCTCTACAAGGAGATGATGAGCAAGGGCTGCACTCCTGATAGCAGTTGTCATTTCACATTGATGCATTACCTTTGTGTAGGTGGGGATTTCGATGCAGCATTGGAGGTGTGTAAGGAGAGTATGAAGAGGGATTGGATCCCGGGTTTCAAGACAATGAAGATGCTTGTGGATGGGCTTGTGAGCAAGTCCAAGGTGGAGGAGGCGAAGGAAATTATTGGGAAGGTGAAGGAGAAGTTCTCGAGCAATTCTGACATGTGGAAAGAGGTGGAAGAAGCTTTGCCACAGTAATCTGTGGGAAACTTCTTGTGGCATCGGAATTCTGTGCTAGAAGCAATACTACTGGTAAAACGCTTTTCTGAGTTGTTACACTTCACTTTGATGAGACTTGTTGAGTTCTAATAGTTGAAATGGTTGGCATTCTTTGTATGAAAATGGGTGTTGCTCAGAGTGTCTTTCCTGATATGGAATCTGCTTGTCAACTTCACTGTTAAGATTTGTGCTTTCTAAGCCTCATTCCATTCAAGAGTTGATTTTCTTTCATGGCTATCTGAATTGTGGAAATGAAAGTCTTTTGCAATAATAGAGAATAATGAGCCAGGATATGATTTTTTTGTTCATCTTGATTGTTATCTTCTCATTACCCTCAAGAGTTTCTATTAGTACTATGTTGCATTTGTTGTTTTGATTCTATGATCTTGCTTTATTTTGAACAATGCATAATCTCCTAATACCATGTTGTGTATAACCATATATTGGTTTCTTGGGCTTTTACATTTTCTATTAGAAAGTGATGAAGGGGTTGGGTGAAGTTGCCTTCAGATTTGAAATCAACAATTTCTTTAGCTGTGGGTGGTTAAAGCAAGTGATTCTTATTCTGAAGCAAGACATATTTTACAAATATGATCTTACAGGAGGATATTAAGGTGAGCATGAGAAATTTCATGTTCAAACTTGAGATCTTGGATGTATTAGTTTTCCAGCAAAACAATGAATGATGACAAAGTGCATTGCTCTGTATCTTGATTAGAAGTTACATTTGTGTGTTCTCCACTCGATAGGATCAAATGTTTGCTTATCTGACTTGCAGGGCCTGTTTGCTGTCGAAACTGCAACACAGTTACTCTACCATTGAGTAAAGCCCAGACTGGATTATTGAGGTTGGTGGATATCCCACTTTCTTTCATTTGTGGCATTGTTGCAAATGATGTCTTTCTTTTGTTTATTGGTTCATCTGAGGATCATTTTGTACATCTATGTGGACTGGCATGCCAATCTTTCCTTGCATTCATGTCCAGAAATAACCAAAGCTGTTGTGGAAGATTAAATTTGATATATGAACAATGTTCGATAATTGTGTAAAGGAGGAGATTAGCTGTAGAATGCTAAATGCCTTGCCCGGAATGGAATTTTGTGGGCTTTTTTCTTCTGGTTTTTGTTTTGTTCCTAAAGAATCCCATTGTTAACTGGTTTGTGGCGCAGACAATACAACCATTTTTGTTATTTGTTTGATTCTCTGATTTCTACAGCACTCTAATAGATGCCTAATTAGCTGCATGTTTTAGTTATCTAGGTGATGTCTGACTTTTGTGTACAATTGCAGAGGTGCTATATACCAAGATCACTGCATTGTGACTTGTGAGAGAAGGTCAAAATAGCCAAGAATAACTCTCTGAAAGAGTGATCAGCAAACATGTTTGAATCTTTCGGTTTCTGAAATTTGAACTAGAAAACTTTATTAGAGCCAAATTTTGAAGCCAATAACTTTGATCCACTATTATTTCTGGTTTGCGAATGTGAATGCTTACAAATTCTTTACATGCACTAAATGGTAGTATGTCACAGCTTTGCTTTTCAAAAACAAGCTTGTGAATTCTCTGAGAGTAACCAGTGAGATCAAGAAATGCATGGTAGACACTATTCCTTCAAATTTGATGTAGTTGAAGCAAAAGAGAATATGCTAATTGAAACTTTAATCAATTAAAGCTTCCTGATCTTAATTTACCACTAAACTAATGCACTATAGACAAGACTTGTATAACACTCCTTCACTACAGTAAGTAAACCTTGTTTTCATTCACATGGATTACAGAGTTCCAGTGGTTTCTTAGTTAAGAGCACCAAGCATCATACTCTCCTTGTTTATGGAAAACAAGGCAACAAGTTTGGTAACAGGGTGTTGTATCTACTCAGACAAGAAAGAATGACTGGAAAACCAATGATCTCAGTTTGTACTACTTGCACAAACATAGGCTACATAAACTCTAGGCAGTGTATGGTGCAAATACACTCCCTCTTAGACTACTAATCAACATCAAGTAGAATTTGGAAGGTAGAGTAGGGAGGAGGTGCACGATGCACTGTGCCATGGGACCTGGCAGGATGGACAACAGAAGTGTTCTGAAGCTCGTCCACCCCGGCGGGTTCGTAGAGGTGCACCAGAAGCCGGTGGAGGCCTCGGAGATCATGGCGCAGAACCCCAGGCACTCCATAACACGGCCGGACGTGTTCAGGAACCCACACATTGTGGTCCGGCCAGATGCACTGCTCAACAATGGACATGTCTTCTTCATTGTCCCTAACTGCACACTTTACAGATTGTTAAAGGCAGCCAACTAAGCTGAATGTGTAAGCAGGGGCTTATTTGCATGAGAACTTGTTTCTCTTTTCCAATAAACTTTCATATGAGATAGGCTATGGTTCTCTAAGATGCTGCTATGACTCGAATTCGTACTCTAGGTCGACAACTTTACCGTTGAGCCAAAGCTCCCCTTATTTATTTAAAATTAAGCAAATAAATTATAAATTCTAAAAGTGATGAAGTTATAGTTTTTCCTCTTTGTAATTTACCAAGTAAAGTTATTAAAAAAAAATCAACCAAGCTTTTGTTTTTTTTGAAAAGGTTAAAATGTATTAAACATTGTAGTAGTTAACTACAATATTTTAACATTAACTGGGTGCAAATATGCACGTCTAATATGCACATATACATACATCTTGGTATGGTACCGTGGCTTTGAACAAAACCCACGGCACCGTGTTTTGAGTAATGTGGCACTAAACTAAACCCATGTTTATTGTCTCAATGGGTTGCTGCTCAAGGCCAAAGAAATAGGTTGTCTACTTCTGGTTGTGTTGAAGGGTCTCTTAGGTGGATGAAGCCTCAGCAAGGATTTATCAAGTGTAATGTTGATGCTGCTGTGTTTAAAGATAGAGGACAAATTGGATTTGGTTGTGTTCTAAGGGATGAGAATGGAAGCTTCATAGCAGCACGAAATGGGCTTTTAGTTGCTGCTGGGGATCCTGTCTTGGCGGAGGCTTTGAGCTGCAGGGAAGCACTCAGTTGGATCAAGGAGTTGGGCCTCCTAAATGTTTGCATGGAGTCTGATTGTCAGCTGTTCATCAATGCTGTTAAGGGAGAGTTTCCGGACTCATCCTACTTTGGGCTGGTTGTTTGTGATTGTAAGAATCTTGTTAAGGATTTAGAGAATTGTTTGTTAAGCTTTTCTCGTCGATCAGCAAACCAGGTTGCACATGCTCTTGCAAGAGCTGCTGGTTTTATGCCTGATGTAGGGTGTTGGATGTCTCATCCTCCACCATTTATTTTAGATGTATTGGCCTATGATTTGATTTAATGAAGTTACCACTTTATCTTTCAAAAAAAAAAACCCATGTCAGGGTCCCTTATCCCAAACTTGGGTTTTCACTCCTTATCTCACCATCCCCTCCCATCTCGCTTCTCTTGCTCCACGATGCTATCAATGGCGATCCATGCTCCCAATCTCCCCACCTTCTCCTCTCCATCCACCCCCAAGCCCCTCTCTCTCCCCCCAAGATCCTCCCTTTCCTTGAATGCACCCTTCAAACGACTCCGATTCCACTGCCGCCCTTGCGCTGCCCCCGAAGCTCTCGAAACCAAGGAAGAGGAACCAGTGGTAGAGAAGAAGGTAAGCTCCCCCCCTTTTCCCCATGTCTCTTCATTGCTTCATCCTCTCTAATGACGGTGCTGGTTGTGCAGAGGGTCGGAGTATTGGTGAAGACGATGGAGAAGCCGCGGCTGGTGTTGAAGTTCGTGTGGATGGAGAAGAATATAGGGCTAGCGCTTGACCAGGTGATACCCGGTTATGGGACGATACCTCTCAGCCCTTACTACTTTTGGCCTAGAAAGGATGCTTGGGAGGAACTCAAATCGTTGCTTGAGAGCAAGGCTTGGATCTCGCAGAAGAGGATGATCATTCTTCTTAATCAGGCCACTGATATCATCAATCTCTGGCAGCAGAGTGGCGGTGCACTGTAGACCCCTTGCATCCTTTTTCCTGGTCTTCTCTTCTCATTTTCACAATCAATTTCTCTTCTATTTTGTTGTTTGATGAAATGAATGCTTAGTTAGTGTAGCAATGTTATTCGTATTTCTCCTGTTCAATATCAATATAAAAAAAAAGAAATGCAGTTTTAATGCTGCGTTCTCCTATTTTTCTTTGTGCTTGAAGTTCATGGTAATGTAGCTTTGCTTAGGAGATGTATCCATCTGTCTTAAATTTTTTGTAAGTTTGCTGCTTTTGAACTGCATCCCCCCTTGATATGAACCAACTCTTCTGATTTGTGAATTTCTTGATTTGGTGCTCAGTAGAAATTAATATATTTCTGTTGTGTTATTATTTGATTATTTTTTTTTCATTTATAAAAGTTTATGTGAATTCATATACTTTTGTTTGTGCTAATATTTGTTGGAGAAGTTTGTTCTTATTGTTTGGTTTTTGTTTCAAACAACAAAAATAGCAGCAAAGCCTTAATTTTAAGCTATGTGAGGTCAAATATACTGAAGAGCCCTTGCAAAAATAATTCATGGTCAATCACAAGTAATCTATTTCTCTACTCGTGCTTATAAAAAATTATCTCATCTTTTAATTCTTTATACTTATGTGATTGTATCACTTCTTATGATTACATCCAATATCTCCATCTGTATATATTAAATTAGTAGGTTTTTGACGCATGCATACCCAGACCATTTGAAGTGACCATCTCTTTTAATTCAATACAAGTTACTCCTGTCTATGTGATCTTAGTGATTAACTATTTCAAACATTGTGAAGGGGATGATTGTGGCAAATCAATTAGTAGTGGAGCTCTTTGTCAAATGTTAACCTTTGCATTATGCAATTATGAAATGAGGATTTAGGTCAGCTTCAAATGGTAGAGTAACATGAATCATGTCTGATTCTTTGAGATGTTACTCTTTGCATGTCTTTGACACCATTGCAATATTAAAGGAATGGAATTGAGAAATAGATGAAATATATGTAAAAAAAGCCACTTCCCTTCTGTTATTGTGGGCATGAGCAATCAAGTATATTTTGCATTCACCTGAAATTCATGTTTGTAAAAGGTTTCTCAGAGATTGCTTGTCATGCTGAACATTGTTCTGAATTTGCAAAATCATAATCTTTCCCTTATTATTGATATACATGTTTCTATTATTGTTAAGATTATCAAATACCAATTGTCCGGTTTGTTTCAAAAGAACAAATATGTTTTGAACAATTCATTCCCGTGTGTGTGGTGTTCTCCTGGTTTGGTAACTTTGGTTGTTCTGCTACCCTTTTGTCATCCATTATTGTCAATACATCAGATAATCTAAGCACTTGAAGTTGAAATTTTAGGGAAGTTGATAGTAAGTTTGAAATGGGACCATTAACAATATTCGTGCTCTAATCTCTCATCTTATTCAGCTTTCAATAAAACTGTTGACAAACTCAATGTTTTGTTTATCCAAAGGGCAGTAATTAGCATTCTTATGAGGAATTTCGAGTTAGCTTGTGTCTGCATAAGTTATATAAAAAAACAGTGATATATATATGCTATTGAAATGTGCCAATCATGTCAAGTTATTTTGTTCTGTTTCCATTATCATTTTTTTATGATTATCCTCCTTTCATCAACGTGCAATAGATGTTGTTCCTCTTGGTGCTTTGCTGCCACGGGGTTCATGGTAATCCTGTTATTATTTATGCATGTATGAGACTTAATCGGTTTCCCTGTGTATTATATTCTGATAATATTGAGACTTAATGGCTTCATTTCAACCATCTTTAGACACTGCATTTGCTCAAAACATCTCTGTTTCTTGTGATCACTACTAGTTTGCAAGGAACTTTGTGAGTAATCCTTATCTTGGTGAGCTCCAACTTCTCCCATATATCATCTAATATTATCAGAATCCTTCCTGCTTTTCCTAATCTTTCCCCGACTCTCACTGCCCTTACTTCTTCACTGTCTTCCTCCAGTTTTAATCCTAAACGCTCTGCTATTTCATTCTGAATGCTTTTAACAATTTGATATTGAGATATTGTCACCACTACAACCTCATTAAAAAACCCCTCGTTCTTCGCTTTCTTCGCTACTTCTTTCATCAGTGTTGTCTTTCCTACTCCCATGCCTTAAACCCCAACAATGCTCACATTCTCAACCTTCATTGCATTCAAGATTTGACCCATAAATGATTTCGTTGAATAAAAAAAGAAATAGTTTTCATTAACGAGCAAGGAATCAATGGTTGGGGGGCGGCTACATGAAACTCTATCATACTTGCCATTCTTCAGAAGATTACCAGTGGTTTCTATCTTATTTGCGGAATCTCTAGCCAGCCTATAACACAAGAAAACAACAGGAATGCACTCCAGTAATCCTTTGTTCGTCTTTAATTCTATCCACAATACTGTTCACCTCTTTCTCCACAGTCTAAACATCAGACAACCAGCTTTGAACTTCATTACTTCTTTCAGCCTTTGATTTACTGCTGCATCTACATCTGCTGGATATCCTTTCCAGTGACATCTAGTTCACTAGATTTACTCTGTAATTCTGAAACCCTGTTTTTGGTAGAAAATGAGATAACCACATTGGAGTTTAATGGGGACCCATAGATTCTGGACTACACCTCCAGCAATGTTTGTTCAGATATCTGCTTCTGCTGCAATTAAGCAGAATATGGTCAAGTTTGTTCAACAATTTTTTCGCTTTAAAGAAATTGAAACTATACTGGTATTTTTATCAAGGAACTATACATACTAGTATGTTGTGATCATTTATCTAAAGCCAGGACAAACTAAATATCTAGCAGAATAAACTAGCATATAACATTAATGTAAAACTTGCTACTCATCGTCATTCTGAATATCATAGTATGCATCAACATGAGTTGCATAGCATATATGAATGACAAAAACAAGTAGGAATTCCTCTCTTCATACAAGTGCAGTATATGAGGAAATTCACAAAGTGAGGAGGAATGGAGACAGGATGGGGTTCAAAATAGAAGAGCATCTTACAAGTACCAAGTAAAGCCTTGCTCTTAGTTCAAAGTATTGAAAAATTATGAAAGCTAAATGATGTAATGACCTTTGCTTTAAAGAGAAGATGCTAATTGAAACTTTAATCAATTAAAGCTTCCTGATCTTAATTTACCACTAAACTAATGCACTATAGACAAGACTCACATAATACTCCTTCACTAAAGAACGAAGGACAACATTAAGTAAACCTTGTTTTGATTCACATGGATTACAAAGTTGCAGAGGTTTCTTAGTGAAGAGCAACAAGCATCATACACTCCTTGTTTATGGAAACAAGGCAACAAGTTTGGTAACAAGGTATGGTATATAATCAGACAAGAAAGGATGACTGTAAAACCAATGATCTCAGTTTGTACTATCTGCACAAACATAGGCTACATAAACTCTAGGCAGTGTATGGTGCAAAGACGCTCCCTCATCATCAAGTAGAATTTGGAAGTTAGAGTAGGGAGGAGGTGCATGATGCACTGTGCCATGGGACCTGGCAGGATGGACAACAGAAGTGTTCTGAAGCTCGTCCACCCCGGCGGGTTCGTAGAGGTGCACCAGAAGCCGGTGGAGGCCTCGGAGATCATGGCGCAGAACCCCAGGCACTCCATAACACGGCCGGACGTGTTCAGGAACCCACACATTGTGGTCCGGCCAGATGCACTGCTCAACACTGGACATGTCTTCTTCATTGTCCCTAACCGCACACTTTACAGATTGTTACGGGCAGCCAACTAAGTTGAACGTGTAAGCAAGGACTGATTTGCATGAGAACTTGTTTCTCTTTTCCAATAAAACTTCCATAAGGGATAGGCTATGGTTCTCTAAGAAGTTGTTATAACTCAAACCCATGATCTTCATGTCCATGTCGACAATTTTACTGTTGCACCAAATCTCCCTTCTCTATTTAAAATTTAAGCAAATAAATTATAAATTCTAAAACTGATGAAGTTATAGTTTTTCCTTCTTTGTAATTTATGAAGTAAAATTAAAAAATAATAATAATAACCAAGCTCTTTTTTTAGGGTTAATTTTATTTTACACACCTGAACTTTACTCTTTTTGTACTTTGGCACCTCAACTTTTTTAAGAATGTAAGATCTTGCACAACTTTTTTAAGTGCCTAAATGACACCTATGATTTTGCTAACTAACAGTTGTTTAAGTAAGTTAATTAAATCTTAATGAAAACCCTAATTTCTAAAATCCTCTGTTTCCCAAAATACCCCTCCCATCTTCCTCCTTCCCCCATGGACGGCTTGGGACCAAGGATGAAGATAGCTCCACTTCGCCGGAGGAGCTGGTGGTTTTTCGGCGAGGTGAGGCCGTAGGGGTGGGTGGTGATTGGGAGGGTTGATTTATGCTATAACCGGCTCTCTGGAGCGACGCCGGAGGAGCTGGCGGCGGTGGAGAGCTTGTACCTTAATAAAATTTTGGTTTCCACCGGAGCCAAGGAGGAAGAAAGAAGGGTATTTTGGGAAAAAGAGGATTTTAGAAATTAGGGTTTTCATTAAGTTTTAATTAACTCGATTAAATAGTTGTTAGTTAACAAAATTAGCCATAGGTGTCATTTAGGCACTTAAAAAAAGTTATGGGGT
The DNA here is from genome assembly GCA_026586065.1 of Dioscorea zingiberensis. Classification (NCBI taxonomy): domain Eukaryota; kingdom Viridiplantae; phylum Streptophyta; class Magnoliopsida; order Dioscoreales; family Dioscoreaceae; genus Dioscorea; species Dioscorea zingiberensis. The sequence continues at coordinate 67,327,275 of CM048819.1, read as the reverse complement.
ATCTTACATTTTTAAAAAAGTTGAGGTGCCAAAGTGCAAAAAAGAGTAAAGTTTAGGTGTCTAAAATAAAATTAACCCCTTTTTTTAAAGGTTAAGATGTATTAAATATTGTAGTAGTTAACTACAATATTTAATATCCCCACTTCACTTCAGAGCTGAGGCTTATCCCTGTTTTCAAGCCCTAACCCTATTCCTTGAGATGGGGAGCGAGGCTTCGTCTAAGAGACCCTTATGCGACCACTGCTCCAAACCCTTGCGCACCTGCCTGTGCTCGCGCCTCACCTCCCCGCCGATCGACAACTCCATCTCCATCACCGTTCTCCAGCACAACCTCGAGAAGCGTCACCCCCTCAACTCCATCCGCATCGCCAAGCTCGGCCTCAGAAACCTCTCCGTCATCCCCATCTCCGACGTCAACTTCGACTCTCGCCTCCTCATCCGCCCTCTCGATCCCAACCCCGACGACACTAATCCCCCGAAAAGCTTGGATTTGGACGGAATCGAAAAGTACGAAGCCGAGGAACACGGTGAGAAATGCAGGATCAGATGGCACGATGGATTTATCTCAATCGGAGTAGATCGTGGGGCGAAACCCGATATGAAGTCAGTCCTGGCCTCGCCGATCGGCGAGGCAGCGATCTCAAACGGTTTTAAGGCGAAAAAACTACAGAGAAAGCAAATGCGTGGAGGAAGCGGCGATGAAACCGAGGAAGTAGAAGAGTATGAGATCGTGATACCTGCGGGATCGGCGTTACTGTACCCGGGCGACGGATCGATGGCGTTGGAGGCTGTGGATTTCCAAGTGAAGCACTTGGTCGTCTTGGATGGCACTTGGGGGAAGGCGAGGAGGATGTACTGCGAGAATCCATGGCTGAAGCTGATGCCGCGGCTGAGCTTGGATCGGAAGAGAGAGAGCTTGTACAGCGAGGTACGGCACGAGCCCAAGGCCGGATGCTTGTCCACCGTCGAGAGCATAGTTTACGCGCTGAAGACACTGCGCGGAGGCGATGAGGAGAAGTTGGATGAGCTTCTGGTGCTGTTCGAGTCCATGGTCGGCGATCAGAGGAGGTGCAAGGAGGAGAAGTTCAAGAAGATGGAATGTAGTTGAGCCTGCCTTCAATTTTCCACGCAATGCTTCACAAGAACCTGGATTTTTTTAAAGCAAGAGGTTCATGCCGGAAGCCAAGAGACTTCGATTTCATGGCCAATGTTTGAAGATTGCCATTATTGTACTTTATTTATTTATTTTTTTCTTTTGGCCACCAATCTCATATGGTGACATTGTCACGTAATAACACACAACTCTGTTTCAATGGATGTGTTGGAAACTGGAATTAGTAATGAAACATGCAATGACTGAAGGATAGAAAGATGTTAAAAAAAAATTATGAAATTGATAAACAAAAGATCTTACAAGTTCCAACCATTTGAAAATGTTTGCCCAAAGAGCAGAATTTTCACAAGAGGCACAAAGATAGGGTTTTTTTTTTTAAAAAAAAAAGTATTGGAAGGTCAGCTTTTGATTGATCTTGCCACATATGCCTGCATTGAATGGCAGAAAGTTTTAAAATTTATCCTGAAGAAAAGGGAAATGGAGCAAAAATATCAAGCATCTACTCACCTGTACAAGCTTGCTGAGTTTCAATTTAGAGTGCTCCATGTACAGATTGACCTTCTGTTGCGTCTGGGGGAAATTGGGGCCTTTCATAGAACTGGTGACCTTATCCACCACCTTTTTAACTATGGCTTTGTGAGCTTCTCTGCTCAAATGGCCTTCTTTCCAAGTTGGCTTCAACTGATCCTTTACGAACTCCACAAGCGCAAACTTGAACATCTTCATCCCATTTGTCTCCTTGATCTTCTTGTTACCAAAATCAACCTGCATATCGGATCAACATCCTCTTTTTAGAGCATCATGCCCTTGTTTCTGATTTTCGCTTGTATCTGACAAAGTTACTTCCGGCCTTTGGCATCCCCAACCACTTGTTTCTGATTTTCACTTGTATCTGACATAGTTACTTCCCGGACTTTGGCATCCCCAACCACTTGTTTATGATTTTCGCTTGTATCTGACATAGTTACTTCCCGGACTTGGGCACCCCAACATGGTCAACTTGCTTGAGCTCAAGGTTATCATTCCATCTATTTTCATCCAAATAAGCATCCTTGCAAGAACTATCAAGAAACAGGCATCTGAGTAAGATGCAGCATGGGAAATCCCTGACCACAATCCAGCGGAAGTGAGGGCGGACTCATGGAACTTGGTTTTGGAAGCCATCTCTGGCAATACTGAACCAGCTGCTCCAATGGGGTTGACAGTGGCCTGCAGTTGTGAAGGTTGCTGACATACCTGAGATAAAGATAACGAAAGGTTGGTTACAGAAGCAACCTCGCCGCCGATTACTAATACTTCACTTGTTTTAGTTCCAGAAGTGACATGTGAAGTTCCTTTATTTGAGTTATCTGCATCTTGCTCTGATTCATCATCACTTATCAGAATCGGGTGTGAGTTTAGATGATCCTGCAAGCACATTTTATTACTTTGTCCTTTCAGATCAACTGAATGAGCAATATGTTGGCCTGGACCATTTTTATGAGACACAGAACTCTGCTGAATTTGCTCACCGGGTCCAACTTGTGATGCAGAATGCATTTGCTTATTCACTGGTGAAGGAACTTGACAGATTCCTAATTGAGTATCCCCGTTTGGAGGCATTGTACACACTGTTTCTTGTAGGATTTGCCCAGAAGGCGATAGAGGGGCAACCTCCATATACTGGACATTTGGTGCAGAACTGTGTAGTTCAGGGTCTAAAGGTTGCTCATGTGGGATCCTCGAAAAGTTTTTCTCAGTGAAAGAAACAGCAGCAGATGGAATAGTGGCAGAGTCAATCTCAGGTTCAGATCTTGTGTTGTCACCTACAGCACACCCACCTTTGCCGGAGACCTGCTCTTTATTGCTGATGATTTGTTCCATATGAGAACTCATAATCATCATGTGTGCGGAAACAGCAGAACCATATTGTTCACAAGCATCTTGAGTTATAATCTGCTCTGGAGACAGAGATGCTGCTTGGGAGGCTCCCTTCTCCAACATATGTGATTGAGCATCTTCAGGTTTTCTTGATACTTCCCCATCCATGGAGGAAGGGTTAGTGAATCTTGTGTCATCACCATTACGCATCTCATGAGATGAAACAGGTGCATCATCAATAGATGCTCTATTACCCCACTTGGGACCATTCAATGATGAAGCATTCTCGGAACGCTTATTATGGTCTCGCCTATAAGCCCTGCTGCCTTCCTTTAGCATGTCCATGTAAAGATGGTGAGAGAACTTGCAATCTTCACCTTGGCGGCATTGGCCTTCAGCAAAAAACTTGCAAGGTGTATCACTAACTCTGCGAGACTTGAACCTCTGCCTGAAAGGTGAATCTGCATCTCTTCTATCATAGTTTCTATCCCTGGCCCCATCTCTCATTGGCCATGGACCATAGGAGTTAACATCATGATGAACATAATTGCAAGATGAGCCTCGGGGAAATCTTTCCTTAGTAGAAACATAATGGTGCTCAGTTGATCTGTTATTTTTATGGCGCTCAAGCTTTTCCCAAACACCATCATGGTGAGACAGTTCCCTCTGCAGAAGTCTATCTCGAGAGTAATCCTTTCCCTCCAATGAATCATTGAAATCCTCCCAGCCATGATATCCTGAGTATCCTCCTCTTCCAAATCTGCTTTCCCCAATCTCTCTAGAAAGATTATCAGAATGCCTCCATGCATCATCCTCACCAAGTTCTCTGAAATGGCTGCCTTTCCCAAACTTCTCTGTGGGAAAATCTCTATATGGTGCAGCTGATCCTCCTGTGCCTGTTCTACCTCTGTTATTCCAGCTCTCTGTTCCAGGCTTTAAACCAAGGGATGGACTAGGACTTCTGCTCCTGCATGTTACATCCAATTCAATGGTAAATGCTTGAGTGACAAATTATCAAATGATGACTGAACTTGAACTGGTGGAGCATGGATACAAACAATTTATATGCATCTAAACTAGAAAAAATTAGGAGAATAACTTCCAAAATTTAGCAAATAAAGTCAATTTTTTCAATCAGAAACCTTTTCCGTGTATACCAACTATGTTTTGGTGAAATACTATGGCTCCGTCGCTGCCATCTCTGATCAGCAGAAATTTTTCCTTCCCATTCCTCAAATTGATCAAGTGCTGCACTCCATCCACCACTGGGCCGCGTAGAGTTACCATCTTCATTTGCAGTCTGGTCTCCAGATGCAGTCTCCCAATTCCTACAAAGATTCAGCATATGCATAAACAAAATTTTAAGTACATATAGTGTTTGTTGGTATGTATCTGTGTGTGTATTTGTCCATTCATATTGAGATAAATTAGAGGAAGAATATTTACAAAACAAGCACCGCTAGGAAAATCAGATACCTTTCTGACTGGCTACAACCATGTCTAGGATTAATATTATAGATATGTTGCCTCCTTGGTTCAAAACCAGGGGAGATGTTCCTGCCCAAGTCATCATTTGGATCAAGTGCCGGAAACAAGCCTTTGCTCTCCTTATGAGTTATACCACTTCTCCTTGTAGGTTGGAGTGCAGTCATGTCCTCCCAATTTGATCTCTTGGCATCATCTTTACTATCAGAGAAATCTCTACCATGTACAGCTAATCCTCCTCTTGTTCTCCCTCTGTTCTCCCGTCTCGCAGATCCAACTGTTGAACCACGCGAAGGGCTACGGCTTCGACTCCTAAAAGTTACAAGAAGAATACAATTTTTTATGGTTGTTAATCACCCATAAAAGCATGTGCTATTTAAGTGTGTACAGTGCAAATACAAGAAATTAGGAGAGTACCAAGTATAAAGAAGGAATAAATTCAGTTATACCAGATGTTTTCAAAAATACCTGTTTGATCTGCTCCAACAATGTTTTGGGGACCCATTAGGGCTTTGACTCCTCTGTGCATTAAGGTCAGGGGTGCTCCTGACCAATTCATTGAACTGACCATGTGAAGAACTCCAGTTATCCGTCTTTCTGTTGAAATGAGTCTCCCTCCCTGAAGCTGTATCTTGAGAAGCATTGGCCATCTTTAAACACTTCGAGACATCTTCATTAACAGCTTTAGTTTTAGAATATTTTGTTTGTCTAGGGTATTTTGAACTGAAATCCATCCGAGGATCTTTTCCACGATGAAAGTCATCTTCTCTTAAAGGTGATAGACTTTCCGGATTGTCAGCAGCAACATGATATTCTGCCATAAACTTGGATTTGGAAATATGTTCCTCACCGGTTTCTCTGATCCCATCCAGCTTCACCTAGAATCATATGCATCAGAGGGAACTTGCTGGTGAAAATCATCCCTGAAGAACATGTTATATTCAGAGAAGTTTAGTAGAAGCTAAAGTTTACTGTACTGAGATTCAGCTCTCTCAGGCTAGATTTGACATCTAACTAAAATATGGCAATAACAACTGCATATCCAATCACTTCAACTTCCAAGTAAGAATCTTTGCACAATAAATTAAAATAAAAGACTAATACGCAAGAGTGATCCTACAAGAAGGAAGAGCCTAATGTTTAGCTAATAACAAGATTTGAATTCTTCTAGTTTAGCAAGTACTGAGATTAAAAGTAACAAAGACCACGTGATATTGCACAGCATAGCAAGAAATGTGAAATTATCTAAATGGAACATCAATAGGATACTGTTCATATTAAATATTTCACCCAACTGACAACTATCCTCCATTCATATGCGATAGTGCTCTAAAGTCACCAATTTTACTGCCCCCCACAGTCAATTTATTAATGCAGGTAACAAAAATACCAATAAAAACAGAAACTTTTGAGAATTGAGCTTCAGAAAACTCACAATTAAATCAATAAACAACACAAATTTAACCTAAACGAAATAATCTTGAAAAAAAAACAACCTTGAATTCAATTTAGGTCTGCCGAGACTTAAGACAATCCCCGTCCACCGAAGGCCTTCCCAAACCTATAACCCCATAAACAACAGAAAAGGTCTTAGAAATCAAATAAATAAATCAGAACGACCACAAAAGAAAGAATCCAAAACCCTAATCGAGTCGAGATGGAATTCCATCTCGAATTATTCAACAACAGATATACTGGAATACATTCAATTCAGAAACTAGAGAAATCTAGTACCTTTTCTGATTCGAAAACATTTCTCGAGAAGCCCTAGAAATCTCGGCGAGGCCGCGAGAGGGAGAGAGCACGAGGAGACACTTGGGAAGCAAGCAAACTTAATACCAAATTACGATCCCCAACTCGGAGACGGGAAACGCACAAACGGTGATTTATTAAAATATGGCCTTTTTTTGCAATTTACCCCTTTGAAATAACTGAATTTCAAAAACTTCGCTGTAAAGTTATAATTACATACATGCCCCTTTGAATTTTAAAATAAAAATGAATTGAATAAAATATTAATACACCACTATCCTCTAAATATCAACTTTTGAGTGTTAAAATTATTTATAAATATATATTGATGTCATTATTGTAATATTAAGTTGGGGTGGATTGAATTGAGAGGATAACCTAACTTATTGGTGAAAAGTGAAAACAATCATATGTAGCAATGAAGGATGGTGAGGAGTGCGTATCCCAAAAGACTGGCCTATTAGGGAAGAAAGGTCACCATTGTTATGTACATGGAATCTCCCTTAAGTAGTTGATGTAGGACTAAAGTCATTACAAGTATACTAAACCTTTGGAAGTTTAATGGATCTAATAGAAATGGTGGTTGAGAATACTCACGAGCATATGAAATATTCAAAGAAGCCTACTCTTGATTCATAGATGTTAACAAACTAACACCAGGGTGTGCATCTCCTTCTGCAAAGAAATATGTCACAAAGGGCGACAATCATAGCAAATACATCCTTCAAACCAAGGACAACAAACCTCTATATGGATAATTGGTGGGAGAGGGGAACTCGCTTAAACATCTAAAAGGCTAGGGATAACCTCCAAAGAGACAAATCACTTCTCAAACGAGGGCTTTTATCAAAGAAAGAAGTTAAAGGCCTGATCGACCTGATATAGAACTAACGGCATGCACCAAATATAAAAGAATGAAAACTCACGCTAACCAAGGCATTAACAGTCATATCTTTTTACATCTTCATTATAGATGATCAGATCAAGAGTGATCTACGAAAAGGACTTTTGGAAGCAATCGTGTCCCTCAAAGCCAAACTATTCGCATGGTTGACAAAGGATCCTCACATTTGACAACCTATATAAAAAAAGTGGCGAGGGGAGTGCACAAAATGCTACTCACTTCGGTCACATCTTTTATATATGAATAGGCTCCAACAACTTGCAAAACATATGGGCACCAAGACTAACCCAAGAGGACGAAACCCAACAAGAGGATAGGACCTAACAGTAATGACAAATGTTTTCAAGACAAAAACATTTTAAAGCTTGGTGAAAAGGTACAAGGCCTTTTAGATGACACGAAGACACAATTTAAGGGAGGATTTAAGGCACCCTCAACTCAGACTCAACAAGAAAAGTGACATATTTAATAAATGTAGTTTATCCCTCTTGGATTTGTTTGAAGATATCTTTCATATATTTGGATAAAATTTATCAACAAATCCATCTTTTAATGGATTTGTTTCGTCTCTTAATTGAGTTTGTTGTAACATATCTTTCATATATTTAATAAACGTAGTTTATCCACCTCTTTAAAAAAATAATATATAATCTTTGGTTCTATACAATTGTATAATTTTTTGTTTTATAAAATTAGATTACAAGTGATAATTGATCATAATAATGTCAACCATTTGAGTTTATCAAGTAAAAGAAGAAACTAATAAATTTGAGTTGCTCATGTGAGCTCAACCAAATTTCTGATAGGAATATATATGTTTTGTCCATTGATCTTGAGAATTAAATATTTTTTTATAAACATGGACAAGCCATTAATACATGCTTTAGCCTTTTAGGAACGTCCATCATGATTTACTCGATTTAAGATCTGAGGTAGAGAATTTGAAACCAAACTTAAGCTAGTTGTTAGTAACTTAGTACAGTAACATATTACATGTTTGCACATGCTTAAATGATGATGTGTTTTTCTTCTCTTACCCCAAAGTAACTTCTTAAACAAGTGACCAACACCAAAAAAGTTTATTGATATAAAAGTCCCTTATCAAGAGATGAAATTCCTCTGTGGATGGCCCGGGGTTGAATCTCATATCTTACATGATGAGAGTTTAGGTGCACGGGTCTGTTCACGCTTGAGTTGTCGAGTCTTTGGGTGTATGATGTCTGTTCAATGTGTGAGCTGTCGAAACTTATAACACGTCTTTTGACGTCTTTCGGGAGGTGCTTATCACCTTAGTCAAAATAAAAGACCATCTAAATAAGAGCTTAATTTAATATGTTTAGTTATATTAATTAAGACTAAACTATTGCGTGATGCTCTTGGTCCAGTACTAACTAATCACTTCCCATGTGATCAGAAACAAATTCTTAATTCCTTCATGGGAGTGCACACCTCCAAAAGTAACATGCTCTCTCTCCCATTCTTTTATTTTTTTTTTTTTTGAAGCCAATCACAAGGCTTGTAGCCTTGAGATACAAGTGAAATAATATATCCATAAACTTTATAAATTTTGAAACCAAAACTTTAGTCTAATGAGAATATTTTTATGGGAAGATAAACAGATCATGGCACCAAACTCCAATGGGACCCTTGTGAAAAGCCTTTTTTTATGTTATGGATTCATTGTATCTTCTTTTGGTCAAGCTTTCCTGTCTCTTCATGTATTACAAGGTGATTTATATAAATGCATTGCTTCATAAAAGCCAAATAAAAGAAAAAGGTTGTGTATGAATTCATATTGTTTTTTTGTTCACATGATTCCCATTGTCTATATAATTGGCTAGCTTAGTAAAACAGTACCAAACTCAGACAACACCAACAACTAAGCCTTATTCTCATATTAGATGAGTCGGCTATATGAATTCTCTGTTTCAATGTCAATATGTCAAATGCAAGATCTGGTTATACGCAAGTTCTTAGACATTATTTTTCTACACCTAATTCTAGACTTATCTCTACCCCTTTTCTTACATTTTATTATAAAACTATCACATTCAAACCATGACATCTGGGGGTTTACAAAGAAGCACGTGTCAAAACTATCTTTAATGCACATCTCATTTTATTTTCAATTGATGTAAAATTTACCTTCAGTATCTCCTATGTAGCATGGATGGTGACTGTTTTTCTCTGGACTTGTTTCAAAATTTAACTAAATGAAGTATTTAACAAACTTTATCCAAATTTATCCTAATTTGAGAAACAAACCCATCAAAGTTTTTTATAAATTTTAAATATTAAGTGTTTATTATGATTAGCAAATGCAATCTAGTGATTTTTTATTCATCCAAGATGAATCTGAAACTATCTTACTCTAGTGGCGAAACCGTAATTAAAACTAAAAAGCAGGACCATTTTGGTATGAAGTGACTTTATAAACAGGGGACAGTCCAACAGTTGTTTTCCTCTCTGTCAGGCTCTGTTTGGGGAGCGAGGAAAATAAGAGAGATAAAAATCTCACCTTTCCTCATCTCCTACAAACCAAATCTTTAGGGTTTCTTGGATTCCTGGCCTGATTCGATCTGGACGTCAAGCTCCGGATCCAAAATACCCGCTGCGCTGCTGTTCTTGGTGAGTGTCATACTCCATTCTCCTTGGTTTTTATGCTCAAAGCACAGTTTTTGCTCTTATTTTGTTGCTTAATCTCTGATTAAGTGCGATTTGTTGGTTTGTAGCCATGTTTTCTGCCTTTTGGTCTGAAATATTGGGTTGTGAGGTGGTTTTTGTGCTTTTTTAGCCCATTTATTTGGTTGGTTGATGCTAGGGTTAGAGTCTCAGATCTCTGCTCTGTGGTCAACTCTTGTGGTACTTTTATATTAGCAAGCTTTTGAATATTTGGTTTGAGGCGAAATTTTCGCTCATTTAGGATATTTATTCTTGTTGATTGGTGCTTGGAGAAAAGGGGAAGCCTCAGATCTTTGCATTTTCTTGACATTTTTGCTATTTTCTGCCGATATCTTTTTCATCTATGTGGTATTTGACATGCTAGCATTTGAATCTGTTGAACTTGTATAGCTTTAATGTAAATTAGCATGATTTGTTTCATTAGAAATGTGAGTTTTGCTTGTCTGTTATAAAAAAAAGGGTTTTTAGGGTGGTTTTCTTTTGTCATATTCATCCTGATCATACTTGTAAAAGGGTATTCTTAGATCTGTTTTCCCTGCTGTTGTCTTTCTTTCCTGTATGAAGTTATCTTGCGGTCATATGTGGGTTTTGAGCTATGTGGATGATATTGGAGAGGGTAGGATAGTGTAGCTGCTATACTCAGTTAGCCATCAAGATTCTTAACCTGGTGCTAGGCATTGCATTGATTGCCCTTTTTCTTTGTTTGCAGAACTTTGAAGCCTGTAATTAGAACTTTTTTTTGACTAACTTTGCAAACTTTCTTTGACTATTTTGGTTTGAAAAATGTTAAATTTGTTCTTGCTCTATCATGTTGGATGGTTATATTGTCTTATGGGTTGGCCTAGTTCATCCTTCACTTGTGCGGCTCAAACATTCAAGGATTTCACCTATATGGGGAATGATGTCATTCTTCTCTGTATGTAGGTGATTGACTGAAAAGATGGATGACCTTTGGCATTTGGGAGATGAGTTCCGTGGACAATCAAAGGCTTCAGAGGACCATCAGTGGTCAGTCATGACCTCAAAGCTGGCTGAGCTTACTAGAACAAAGGGTGAGCGGATGAACAACCTTGATATTTCAAAGAGTGCTCCAGATGTGAAGCCATGGGAAAAATATGCATTCCAGGAGGATAACAAATTTGACAACTTAAATCTAAATCTTATGAACCTTGATTTCAAAATAAACGAGGTTGCGACGAAGAATTCTTTCCGAAATGGCACTCTTAACATGAACACAATGTACCAGAAGAGCAACATTAACAACATCAACAGTTTCAAGCTGAACTCTGGGACCAACAAGTATGCCAATAGCAATAGCAGCAAGGATATCAACAACACCAACCACAACAATAATGCTGGGAACAAAAATGACAATAACAGCAGTAACAACAACCTTGCTGTTGACAAGCGATTCAAGACACTACCTTCAGCTGAGATGCTACCACGCAATGAGGTTCTTGGAGGTTATATTTTCGTTTGTAATAATGATACCATGCAGGAGGATCTCAAGCGACAGCTGTTTGGTATGTTTTTATTTCTTCTTCGACACTTTCCTTCTGTGAATGTTCATATTTAAGAAGATTATTCATTTTTATGTTCTTAGAATTTAAATATTATAACTGATAGGCTAACATTCTTGAATAATGCATAATGTTTTCATCCTTAAGTATCCAAAAAGAGTTTAAAAGGTTGTGGTTCATGCAATTGTGACGTAGAAGCTGCAACCTTTTTATGGTCAAGTTATTTTGGTTTTTAATTTCTAATAGATATTCCACTTTCTGCTAATGCTAAGATATTATTTTTTTTTTTCAAACTTTCAAATAGCTCATATGTGCTTCAGATGGAAACTATTTCAGCTACGTTTTAATTTCCATTTGCAGGGTTGCCTCCGAGATACCGTGACTCTGTCAGGGCAATCACTCCTGGACTACCTCTTTTCCTCTACAACTATACAACACATCAACTTCATGGAATATTTGAGGTAAACGCATTTAGCTGTTGATGTATGTTGCTGCTTATTAGAGTCTTTTGGGATTAGGGGATTCCACTCTGAAAGGTTGGCTTGTCTTTTGATTGGATCTTTGTCTAGTATGTGTTTCTTTCATAGGAAATTTGGTGAAGTTATTTTCATTAATACAACTTTCTCATTAAGTGAAATTATCTTCAGCTCTATACTGGTGTAGATATTGTATTGCTGGTATGATTTATCTTAATTTTTTTGTGTCGGTGGGTGGGTGACCTAGGACTTGCTAAACATCTTTGAGCAGTACTGGGTCTAAATAGTGCCTGTAAGGAAGATTGAAGTTCTTGCTTTGGTTGCTGATTCTCTTAAACCCTTTGAGTAGGTTGGATTGATCTGTTACCACAGTATAATTCTGTATGATGGTGATCTCATGGCACCGCTTTCCCCACTGTAATACTAATAATCCTTCCCTTCTGCATTAAGGGCATTCATTGGTGGGTTGTAAAATTTGGACAAGCGGCAGTTGAAGTACTTGGATTTGGCAGTAGCAATGTGGCATAAGCATACAAATGTTTGCATGTATATTTGTAAGTGAAAATTGACCTGTTTTTCTTCATCTCTTGGCTTAAATTGCAGGCTGCTAGTTTTGGTGGTACCAACATTGATCCAACAGCCTGGGAAGATAAGAAATGTAAAGGAGAGTCCAGGTTCCCAGCACAAGTGAGCTTAATCAACTTGGAATTTTTATTAATTATCACTCACATTCACTATTAACTGCTACAAGTTGCTAACTTCCTATGTTTGACATTCATTATTGGTACTCATTTTCTGAAATATCAGGTGAGGATCCGTGTGAGGAAGATTTGCAAAGCCCTTGAAGAGGACTCTTTCAGGCCTGTTCTGTTCCACTATGATGGCCCAAAGTTCCGCCTTGAACTGTCCATAAAAGAGGTATTGTAAATACACGCTAATTTACTTCTGCAGTTTTTGTCTGGATCAGATGATATTTCCTGGTAGCAAATTGGTGCATGAGATAATTTATACTTGCATGGACTCACCTTATCTGCCACATCTGAACTGTTGATTGTGTTAATTTCAACATGTTTGTAGAATCCTGCTAGTTTCTTACATATTTTGTCTTGATATGCGTTCATATGAATCACTGAACTGACTATAATTCTCTTGGCTGCCGCCTGTATTCAGACTTTGGATCTACTAGACCTATGTGAGAAGGCGGGTATGTGAAGCTGAGTTCCATCGCAATCTTTTCAATCACTCAGGATCTCCAAGTTCACAAGCAGAAGTGCTGGGTGTTATTTGTCGTTCGTGATGTTGGTCTTTTGTGAAGCGTAAGCTTGGAAGGTTTTCGTTTGCTGCATTTTCAACGATCTGGTGTTTGGGAGGCCTCAGAAGTTGTGAGCCCCATCCCAGTTCTAACCTTAATATGGTGAAAATGCATGTTATGTATATTTGTGCTAGGTTATGATCCCAGAATTGGCAAACAGGGAGGAAAAAAACAGATGTAATTCATCCATCATAAAGCCCTTATTGGGTGACAAACTACCGAATTGTTAGAATGTGTAGCATCTTGTGTGCGTTTTCCTGGATGTTGACAACCTTGATGAAATGCATCATGTGTTATCACATCAAAAGTTGTGTTTGTGACTCTTATCCATGACTTGCATCCTTTATTGATCATCTCCAAAGGCATGATCTAATTACATACAAAGATTTGAGTCTGGCCATTGGGCAGATTTGATCTTCATTTGGCTTTGCAAACTTCTGTATGACTTAAATGGTCTACAAATTCCCCCATCAGCCAATGTCAGCAGTTTTTCTGAATAATCTCTGTTGCCTGCTGTTCATCTGCTACAATGCCATGTTCATACAAATTGGATCCTGTTGCTATACTTGCATTATGGGTAATGTATATTTATAATATTTGGAATCTTCAAAGTACCATGCACATTCATTTCTAAGGTTTGGGATGAAGGAGCTTGACAGTGCAGAAGTTGCATATTGTGACTTTGTGAGTCTGACTGTTAACCTTGATTGAACTGTCAACAATCAACATATCAGTCCTCAAGGAAATTCTTCCAATCTCCACACTTTTCCAGCATCATGAACACAATGAGATTGAAGCTGCTAATCTTGAGATTAAATCCCTCTTATTTCAATTTCCAGCAGGAAGCAATGAATCACAAACTTGAGGGAAAAAAACAATTACAGATAGACACCGGAAGCAACTCTTAACAACAATCGAATTCTACATTCAATAGTAACAACAGGAACATAAATGCTATAACATACTGGAGAGAGGCAAAGTTGCTCCAATGTGCAATTGCTTTCCTATGTATTCACCCCAAACACAAAACCATTGCTGAATGATGGCAGATTACTCGAAGGTGCCTGTTCACGCAACGGTGAACGGAATGGATTAGGTGTCACCGGGTGAGTGATATGAAGCCCGGCTGCACGAAGAACCTGCTTAGCATTTGCGCACAAGATTTCTGACTTATCGGTGAAGAATGCAGGGGCATTCATGGACTTGATCAGCTCAAGAGCCCCTACCCAGCTACCAAAACTCTCCATTTTACAATTTAGAGCAACCACAAGATGAGGTGAAGATAGATAAGATGCTTGTTCTTGATAAATGCCTCTCACCAAGCTCACCCTCACCCTGCCACTGATCCCTGAAGCTGTTCCAGATAAATTACTTGGAACATCAGGACCAACCATCACAATCTGCACATTGCCCACGCCATTGAGCAAATGACCGATCTCACTGAAAGCCGGCATCCAATCCAATTCTCCTTCAGGGCCAAGGTAATGCACTACAACTTCTTTACCTTTGATCAACCGATTCTTCGAACTCATACTGAGAGAAGTCAGGATGTTGTAAACTGTTAGTGAGTGTGAAAGTATGGCAGAAACCGGGCTAGACATCGGCAGCGATCGGAGGTTATAGTACTCAGACCAGCCAGAGAGGAGAATGGGATTGGAAACACCATCCATATAGTTCACAAATGGAGTATCTTGGGGGCATTCACCATCACTCAACCCTCCCCAAGAAGTTGAAACACCACCAAGCTCCAATGGAAGCAAACCAAATGGGCAATGAGCATAGCAATCACACCTCCTCCTCCACATCCCCTTCTGATGAAGCCCCATGAGATCAAGCCATTTGCAAGGGTGATCTACAAAGCAAGGGAAAGTGAATACCTTGAGAGCCAACTCCTCCTCCCTCTCCATCATCGCCTTGTAAACCCCACAAACGCTCTTGTGCTCATCTTTCCAGTGTTGTTTATGGCAAACAGGACCACAATAGACCACAGCGCGACACCGGCCGCAGCACAAACACTGCTCGCCGGGCACTTCCTTCTCGCACATCATGCATTGTCTCAATATATTCCAAGTCTTGGTGACTAGTGCTGTCTTTGATGAATCCTCCTTGGGAGGCTCTGCAATGTACTTGGGAGAGTTCGAACTGAGCTTCTTCTCTTCGTAGGCCTGACCAGGAGGATGGGAGACGGTGACCGCGACGAGGTCCCATCCTCGGGACACTTCTTGCGGCCACTGCACGTCCACCGTCTCGATGAAGGGCTCGAAGCGAAGCAACCTTCCACGCTTCGGCACGGCGTCCTTGGCAGGCTGGAGGAGAGGATGCACCAAGGCGATGGCTTTCATGAAGGCGTAGACGTAGCGGAGCTCCTCCAAGGTCGGGTTGCGAAACCGCAGAGATCCAGTGGAGGTGCAGCGCGCGACATCAAACACCGGGAACCGATCGGTGCCGGAGGATTCCAGCGATAAGGATCTCACCATCCGCTTGTCGGCGGAGGTGAGCAGCGGCTCGGGGACGAAGACGACGCGGAGAAGCTCGGTGTTGGGGGAGCGGATGGTCTCGCGAAGGCCGGTCATCTTGAGAGCATCGGGCTCGGACTTGAAGAAGTGGAGGGCGAGGTCGCCGCCGTCGCCGCCGATGAACTGGGCGCAGGGGAAGAGTTGCTTCTTGGAGGACCAGTCGGAGTCCTTGCCGACGCGAAGGCCGAGGAGGTGGGCGGGGCGGAGGCGCTTCCAGGGGTCGGTTCGGAAGAGGGCGGCGGAGGCGCGGAATAGGTGTTTGATGAAAGGCGGAGGTAGAGATTCAACTAAGAGGAGGCAAGTGCCGGAGGTGGGGCCAAGGCCAGGACCGGAGCCGAACTGGTCCTCAAATCTGGCGAACAGATCCCTCAAATGCACCTCCATTTCGATGAGCACCACCTGAGTTCTCACTACTACTCTAGATAGATTTACAAATCTGAAGGGAAGAAAGAGCCTTCTTACAATGGAAAGGGCCTCTCTTATCAGGGTATCAGATCCAAAATATAATTGAAGCAATGGCAATGTGCTACTGCTACGGTAGTCGGCTCTTTTTTTCTTTTTTTTTTTTTAATAAATGGATAAATTATATTTTATTTAATTATGATATTAGACTCCGTTATATTGCATGTTCAGAAAGATTTAAAAATACATAGTTAGTAGCCCCTTTCTTCTGACATCAAGCAATATGATTCTTCTCCCTCCTCAGATGGAGCTTCGCCATCCCTTCCTGGGGTGACAGATGTGAATTTCAAGCTACTTTCACTAGGTTCACAGCCGCCTCTAATTTTGATTTTTTCGTCATTGGAGCTGCATCCAACCAAGAGAGGGTAAAGAAAGAAATGTCACAAATAATTCTCAAAAAAATGCGCTAAAAATCAGTCTATTTCTCTCTTCCTAAATACTCCAAGTAATTACTACCGCAATAATGTCTCATCCTTCTCTTATTAGAGTGTTATCCACCCCAAATAGGTATTCCTGGTGCCCTATAGTGCCTAAAGATCCACCCCCCGATTCAAGATCCGAACAAGGTCCCAAAGTGATCCCAAATCTACCTTACATATGGGCAAGATATGAATAGTCATTAGAAGATATCCCAAATCCCCAGAGGTCATCCGTATTCTCAGGCTTTCCCCTCAAACCACCTAAGGTTAGGATTTTATCATCCCAGACAAAATATTTAACCTTTGATGGGCATTGAATCTAAAAGCATTCTCATCATTGGATTGGACGTGGTTCCATTGTAGCTTAATTGTATAATTCCTGATTAGTTGACCTTGATTGGCATCTCAAAGCAAGGCCTATACTTGTAATGTTAATACAAACAAACGACAGCAATGAAAACCAACTGGGTGGAAAGAATCAACTTCATCAGTAATGTAAAATTTACATGTAAAGAACTATCACACTGCTGCAAAAGAATAACAAGCCAGCAAAACACACTTAACCGAACAAAGATTAAGAGGGTTTGTTTTTTTCCACAGTGGCTCCGTTCTTTCTATCCCGTAGAGAGAGATACAAAAAAACTGTCAGACACTGTTGAAGTTGCTGGCTGAAAATTAGCTAAAAGCCTAGTTATAATGATAATATAACAATACATGCTTGATCAAGAACTGCGGCTACTTCAACCAACATGACCGATCACCAGTCCGCGAGTATCACCAGCAGTCTCAACAGCTCTTGCAGCAAGAGGTGTTTTTCTGTCTATCTCCAGTGAAAACAAGACATTGTTGTTAACAAGTCCTAACACTTCAACAAGAGAAGATCTTAGCAATGGGAAGTTAAAAGCAGCCTATGGAGTTAGACAGGATGGTAAAAAAATTTAGATCGGTGCTTTGAAATCACATACACTAAGAATCCACCATTTCATCTTGCAACTCATTGGGGGCAATAAGCCCAGGTATAGAGAGCATCCTCTGGCGATCCTTCTCCCTCTGGGCAGCTGCTTCTTCTGCATAAAGATCTTTGTTGTCCTGCCATGGTGAGATCTAATCAGAAAAAAGCCAAAATGGATCAACCAAGCTTCTTTAAAGTTTCAAGATGTTATTTTGTCTGCAAAGTCAACAGATCAAGGAATGAACTCTTCGTGAAATGGTTTCAAGGGTTATGAATGTTGTGCTGGACTTTGAACAGACAGTGAAGCAGCCCTCTAACCAAAAAGGGGAAAAGGAACAAGTGGTGAAAGATTTACAAATATTCTAGCTCCTACAAGAGATTTTATTCATCCTTCTGACCTTTGAATTACTTTGCTTCAAGACAAAAATAAATCTTCTGGTAAAACCAAACTATTTAGACTGAATTTCAATATATTTACCAAGAACAAGCAAGTAGAATTACCTGAGCTGAAAATTCTTTTGATTGCACCAGAAAGTCCCGAATGTGATCCTTGAATGCAGTGAGGTTGTTCTTTGAAAGAAGTAGCCCATCAACAAATTGAGTGACCTGCCATAGGTTGTGCATTAGACAACTTCATATCACAACAAAACACACCAAAGGTTGGTGATTGAATTTGGTACCTCCGTAGATGTCATATTTGGAAATGATGATCCCAATAGTTTAATGGTGTAATCACGAACAAAATCAGTATTACTTGGGTATGAAAAAGGAACAGAAGCAGCATCCCATAAGGGCTCTGTCAATGAATTAGAACCAACCTGCAAATACAACTGTTAAATTAGTCCCATGATAAAGAGTGATGATGTTATAATCATTCATATTTAGTGGCTTGTGGTTAATTACCAGGCAGAACAAATGTTGAAGAACCAGAACATGCAGCTTGAAGCCTGGCTTATGGAATGTATCTGTCAAGACTGCAAAAATTTCTTGCTCAATTGTCACGAAGTAAGTCCTATGAAATTGATTGCTAAATTCAGACACCTGAAAACCACCAACACCGAACTGTCAGCAAGATAACATAAACTAAGTTCAGACACCTAAGTGCTAACAATGTGGGAGATAATCCAGACCTGAAAATTCTTCAGCATTTCCAATAAAAGGTTAAGACCAGTCTCAGCAATATTCCTTTCAGTGTGCCGAAAAGCCCAAATGATTGAATCCATGACAAGCTTCAATTGCTATCATTGACAAAAAGGGGTGGAAAGTTAGAAAGTTCAAAAAGCACAAAAACTATGTGCAACAATGGCATGCAGCATAATTAGATGGACACAAGTAAAAACTTTCAGAACCTGACTTGACAGCTGGACTAAAGCATGAAAGCAATGTGTAGCTATTGCACGCAGCAAAGAGAAGAACTTGAGACGATGCTCAGGGTAATCTTCAAAATTTTTTGTAATCATCTGGATAAGAAGAATGATTTAATGTAAGGATAACAGAATAATAAGCAAACATCCATAACAAGGCGTGAAATACTAACCTCAAGAGTACATTGGAAAACAGCTTCAAAAATGCGAGGTACATCATCCATCATTACCCGTTTATATCTGCAGTAATTGGGAACAAAGTTGTTGACTATATAAAACAAACAAATTGCAAACAAGATTATTTGGAACATTAGAATTGAATAACTTGTTAGAGGTTAAGAAATATGTTCATTTGTGTCTGGGGATGGGGGGAATACTTATTAATGATCGTTGCGAAAAGTGATAGCACTTCAGACTCCCTTGCATCTGGAAGATTTCTTGCATAATCACCAAGAACAGGGTCCATCATTGGTGGTACAAATTGCTTTCCTATATGAGGTTGATCTTCAGCCTTATCCACAAATGTCTCAATCAATTTAAGAGTCTCACGCTTTACAGATCTGTTTGTCATATGCTGTTAGTCCTTGAACAATAGCATCAACAATGGTATCATAAAAAATGGATTGAAAAAAAATTTATATCATCACCGAAGAAGTTTGACAAAAGATGTTTTGGAAGCAAATGGTCCCCCTTCTGCTATAGTACTAGAAATAAGTTCGCTGTACATTCTGTTAGGAAACAGGGGTCACATATTAAGTAACATCAAAATACAATATCAAAAGTAGAACCAAGAGTCGAAAGAAAACATAACAAAAATACCTGTATACTGTGAGCATATCCAAGAATATCAATGATATTTGTGGGAAAAAATATGGCCCGAGAGAATTAGCGACACTAGTGTTTGTCTGTTAAGCATAAAAAGACAATTACCAATTCTCAGTGATGGTGCTCAGCATGGGTACTTGATGCAAAGCTATAGAGAAATGTTAAACCTAATACCTGCAGTATGTTAAGAATCGTTCTAATCACATCCTGATCTTTCAAGATATCAACACTCCTGCTGGCCTGTCCAATTATTTCTGCCCATTTCTGTGTTATAAAGACAAAGAAGATAATACATGAGGCAACAGCAAGCAAAAGGTGCCCAATTACACTAGGCTTGCCAGCAATGACTGGGTCATAAATTAAATTTCAAAAAATGAAAGGAAAGTTGCATTAGTACAAGAAGAATGCAATAGCTAATGACTCTGCATTAAATTTCAAAAAAATAATGGTAAAGAACAATGGAATTAGTACATGAAGTCACACCAACCTGATTAGGAAGGTCCATTAACCTTTTCAAATATTCTTCCCTCTTCGTGCCATCTGACTCTGCATGAATCATGTGGCCGACCTGCATATATGAAGGGAAGTTGCACATTGAAAATGCAATAGCTAAAAAACAAAATACTCAACAAAAAATAAATGATTTGCGTTTGAAGTATTAATACCGATTCGTAAAATGAATGAATCTGATGAGGCTCAAGATCTGCAATGGTAACAGGAAGGCTGGACAGGAGCTCAGATACAAAGGGTTCATTCTCCCCAAGCTGAGAAATAAACAATCAAAGCATTCTTGTGACCTTTTAACCAATCAATATTAAGGTCGTACTCAAAAACCAAATAACAATCCACAAAAACCAAATCTTTGAAGTTTAGAGCATAGTGACAGAAAAGCTAAAGTAGGTGGCAAAACTTACAGACGAATCCAAGTATTGTGTGCCACTGGGGATACAACCACAGAGTAACTAATTCTCAATCAACAGCACTCCCCCACCCACCCCTTGCACCAGTTTCCCACTGGATGGTTCTAATTCCAAATTGACATACACAACTAAATACTTGATCCCTTTTATTCATTCTGCTTTCCCAATCAATCAAATAAGCAAAGCACTAGGTGATGGTTTTGGAAATTTTACATACCAATGCAAAAAAGAGCATAGGATTTTGTGGGGCATATATAGTGAGATATTTATATCAATACCCACTATAATCAAAGAGAAAAAAAATCAGAAATCTATTTCGCCTCTGTTTCTTTGATGAATCCTTCTGATGAATATATTCAAATACATCTCCGTGGATTGGTACATCTAACATAAATTTAACTAGGATTGATCATTGCGCCCAAGTCCACCAAGCCCTAATTAACAGTATGCATTTTGAATAGAATCTTCAAATCACAACACAGGCGGATGTTGGTATTCAACTTTTACAACAAAACAATTCACAGGATAATAATAATAATAATAATAATAATCAACATTATTATGTGATGGGCTACAATTATGACAAGGTGCATTAAACCTACACCAGTATGAATAAAGATACAGGGAGGAATCAAATGTCAGATATGGAGTGATAGAACTGCAACCATAAGTTTCTCTAAAAGAGTAGAGAGGCACACAAAACTATGGAAAGGTGGGACATGCCTGTGTAAGAACAAATTTGCGTTTACATTTCTGGACAATTTTCAGGAAAGTATCACACGCCATATCCTGTAAAAGAAACAAAGCTTATTTTATCTCCATGAAGAAACATGAGTGAATGTACCTTCTATACCAATCTTGCATGATATGCAGCCAAATTAAAAAACATAAGAGGTAAAATTCAATGACACAATTATATTAACCTGAACTCCTGGATGATTTTCATGCATAAACTCAAACAATTTATTTACAACCGTTTTGAGAAACTTCCAGTGTGCCCTTAAAAATTTTGGATACTGCCCGACAACATACCTGAGAATTTACCACCAGTCAACAAAATGATAAATAGAATCACCGAGTAAATACGCAAGTCATTAGTGATTCTTACATGATATTACTAGCAATAACAGCTTTGTTATCCTTTCCCTTTGTAATTTCACATAGATTCAATAAATCACGGATCACCATCACAAGAAATCTATTTTCCTGTAACATGAACATAAATTACCATTAAAAGGTTATTAGGAGAGGCTATTACAAATTAAAACAAACAAATAAATAAATAAATAAGGCAAAGCAAAAACTGATGGAAGATAATAAAATTGGCAAACACAACACCATAAGTCAGTGCTGTTAACAGTGACCTTAACCACTTATCCATCAGGCAAATAAATCTGCCCAAATCCATATAGGAAGCAATCCAACCCAATGTCTCAGTCAGAAACAAACTCAAATATACCTGAACCAATGTTGACTAAATCCATAATTCATTGACATGGTTAACTCAAATGTAGGCCATCTACTGTTGGACCTCTTTTTTTTTAAACAGATTATGTCATTTTTAAGAACCATGAGGCGGTCTTCCAAGAACCATCAAACTTCCCTTACAACAATAGAAATAACACTCATAATTGCAAGCAGAATGTATCAACAATCATTATTCGAATATCTACAAAAATATACATCTTATAGTAAATATGATTAGTAACTAAAAGTCAAAATAGGTCATGTACATCAAAGCAGCATGACCTGAAATACTCATACTCAACAGCATTTATCATCACAATTAGTTACTCACAGATATCGGGTAATATATTACATGAAATTTAAATGGGCATACCTGCTCCTCCATCATAGAACCAGATATTGACCCAATTGCCCAGCAGAGTGTGTTTAGGTTGTTCCAACTCCAGTCCTGTCCGTTCAATTGCTTGCTTAATTTTTTCAACATCTAAAATCAAAAGCGAAGACTCATGTGAGACACTTTCATCAACCAAGTTACACAGGAAAACTTTCAAATGCTAATATCAATTCAAGGAGTTCTATTATTATCTCTCACAACAACATTTTCTGCTGCCTCTTCTTCTTTTCTCATAATATTATCTAGCTCCTTCACACCAGTTAGGCTGCTAGAGAAGACTAAATCTAAGCTGCATCACACCCACTTGCAGGCAGGCAATTTTCCAGCCTTGAACTAAAAGGTTGCAACCAAGAAGCATTTCTACTGCCTGAAGGTCAGCCTTCTTCTGTGGGCTTGTACATCAATATTAAAAGTCTTGACACACTTAAGCAATAAGGATTCTAAATTAACAAACCTGTTGTTCAGTATCCTCATGGTCAAGATGTGACAAATATATCAGTGTCTCCCTCATGATCTGAAATAAAAAATGCAAATTAGCAGTTCAAATAAATAACATCAATAACATCAGAAAAGAAGTAAAAAGGAGACAGAAACTTAGTCTACCCGAATTCCTAGTTCTTACAAAGCTCCAATGGTCCATAGCAAATAAAAGTTAATTAAATTTCTCAGCAAACTTAAATTTATGTCAAGAACTGGAATAAAAGTGAATATCATAACCATGTGCAATCAAGGATATTTCCCAGGATAAGAAACCAGAAGCTGACTTGAGATAAACAACTATGAAAAAGATTGAATAAAACATCAACAAGAATCACAAGCACGCATAATAAATGTGGAGAGGCTAACAATTGACCGAACCTTATACTGGACCAGTACATCATTGTCCTTCATAGTTTCTCGGACAATATTTCCATTTTCATCTTCAACAACAATAACCTCTTCAGGTTTTGCCATCCGACAAATCATGAGCAACCTTAACTTTGACATTGGAACAGAATAGAGTTGTCGGCGTTGTGAAAGTTGAGGACCAAGACCATCAATCAATCCAGGAATTGATGGTACCTGCAGGATAAGCACATAGACTGAAGATAAAAAAACTTAAACTGGTTTAAGATAAGATGTTAATATAATAAAAACAGAAGGTATTAGTATCACTATTAATAGCTATCAAAGGAGAAGGAACTAGAACAGTTGGGTAAAAAGTAGCCATAAAAGTACCCAACAAACATGACAGAAAAATTGTAAAATTGTCACCTGAAGACCCATCATTCCCACAGCAGCTGCAGGATTCTCCAGATTGTGATGAGGCTCAAATAACTGCAGGACTAGCAAATTCCAATAATCCAGGCATACCTGCTCATCCATCAAATATAAAAACAGTTTTAGATCATTCCCATGGGAAGGACAGCAGAAGAGCTATAGGGCAAATTTATACCTTGAAAACCTCAGTATCATCGACATATGAAATATTTATGAGATATTCAAGACCCAAGAGCAATGCAGATCTGCTCTCAGCTGTGGACTCCAATATTCGAATATGAGACTGCATAAGAACTTTCCATTAGGTGTAGTTCATAAAGATTAAAAATCAAGTCAGCCAAAGGAGTTGATTCCAATCCAAAACTAAACACTAAACAGGGAAAAAAGGGTTTGCACAAACAGCTTTCATTTTGATAATAGAACAACAAACCAATAATTAAAGGAGACTGACAAAAATTCTCACAACAATGATACAATTACCATCAAACTTGAAAGTGTATTTTTAATTATCAGTTACATGATTAACCGATTTCTAGACCACCGAAGAAGTGAACAGGGAGAATTACCTTGTAGAAGGAAGAGAAGAACAAGGCAAGATTTTGGATAAATGCCTATAAAAAAAATATATATATATTATTACACTGCACACAATGATCAGAAAGCATAACAAAGAATTAAAAGCTGAAGTCTATGATTGTTCACATAGACAAATGGAAAGAATGAACATGGTCAAGCATGTGAAAGTGTACCTGCTCGTCACTTGAACCATTAGCATAAGCATCTGGGATATTTGTGGTAGATGGGAGAATATTCTGGATTAATTATGCCCAAAGAAGAAGAATTAATATCAGAAGAAGAATAGTAACATGACAACTAGAAGACTGTCTACGGAGAGCACCTGTAGTTGGACCATGAAAATTGTATACATTGTAACGTATTTCTGGTCATAAAAGTCACCAAACTGAAGGGATGCAATCTGCATGAGAGAACGAAGAAATTAACCACAAGAAAACAAAGAGGATGTGAGGACTGGATAGATGAGCTTAATTTACAAAATACAACTCTTGCAAAACATGCATTTTTTCACTTATATACAAAAAATATGGAACTAATGGCCATAAAAATGAAAAAATCACTCTTTACACTTTTATATACAACTCATTACACTTGGATGAGCTTAATTTACAAAATACAACTCTTTGCAAAACATGTATTTTTACACTTATATACAAAAAATATGGAACCAATGGCCATAAAAATGAAAAATTTCACTCTTTACGCTTTAGTACCATGACATTGGATCACATGATCTACTGACCAAAGATGTTATTAGCCAGAGATGTTCTGACATTGAAATTTGAAGTTAAGCAAAAGGAACCGAAATATATAGGCCAGTGGGAGAAGAATATGTTTTGTTAGCTTAAAGAAATACTACGATAAGCATACCTCTGTCAAACATTGAAGTGTGAGATTCCTATATGAAGCAACTGGAAAAAACTTCAGGAGAGTCTCCAACTATTAGTAAATGCAAACGTGACACATATAAGTTAAGGATTTACAAATGCTATCTCAAAGAAAAATTACTCAAAATGTAACATAGTAACAAAGCCAAACCAGTGGAGATTCAAAGATGTAACCAAGAGGAATCCATGATAAAAAAGCATGTAATGTTGCCAATGTAGCCCGTATAAGCTCTGTCCTTTGAGATGCTGATAGTACGAACAAGCACAGCTCATGAATGAGTTGAAATTCACTGTTTAGCAACAAACTGCTGTAAGACGGTGATCTTTTTCCAAACAGAATATGCCAGGCAAAAGCCTAATAAAAACACATAGGTTCACTACAATGGAAAGAGACGCAAGAGAAGCAAGATGAGCACATATTATAAAAGAAGCGATTTCTTAACAGCAGCATGAGAACATAAGCAATTATCATCTATACATGTTAAAAGACTTGCAATGTTACAGAGCTCAGAATGTAATGGACAGATGGCAATAAAAAACAAGGATAAAATGAATGCTGACATTCATTATCATCTATACCTGTTTAATGACTGCTTAAGTTCTTTAATCTTTTGTTGAGTCATCTCTCCTCTTGAAAAATCAAAAACCTCCTCACTCAGAAGCTGAATATTTGATGATTTATGTTAATTGCTTCTAATAAGTCAAATCACAATTCCAAAATTAGTGTTGCAAAAGAAAATGTGAAAAATACCTTCAATATAGCCATACAATTTTCACATAGTGTTTCACTGCTCTTTGCTGCTGAAACAAGATCAGGAACGAAGCTTTGCCATCTGGAAGGCCACTCATGCTTTAAAACCTGATTTTGAAATTAAGCTTGTCAAAGAAAGCTCATAAGCATAATGAAACATAATCTACAGGGGGTAGCTGGCATAAAAGAAAAGCGAAAGTAACCTCTATAATACATCTAAAGCCTATTAAATCAAAATCTAGAACCACTGTTGTGCTAAGAAGAATAAGGATAAAATAGGACAGATCAGGAATGTCAGGAATCAGACAAAATATTTACTAATGTCCTACATAGAACAGAAAAGTTTATCATCCTCACTAAACCAACCATCTTGAGTAGGATATAGTATTGAAATAAACAAATAAGACATGGCATATTACCTGAACCAATATAATGTTGAGCTTATTTACATAGAGCCTCTCTCTCCGAAAAGATACTTCATTACTTGAAAGCTGTCCAGAGATAAATGGGTTGAATAAAAATAAGGAAACCAGCAATCATATCATATACATATGTTCATTCAGTAAGACAGCCATTAGAAAAAGAATATCAGTAGTCAATAGCAAACATTAGGATGCTTGGTACCTGCACAATAACATCAGATATGTAGTTTTTAATTCCGTCTCTTTGCTCAACAGGCAAAGCATTCCAACGATATTTGATCACACTTTCTAGCACCTGGAACCAAAAAAAAAAGCCATTTGAGTAGTAGTATATTCTTTGTGACCAGAATTGTGGAATGTGCTCCTGTTTTGACATACTCAAATATGTTCAATGTAAACACTTTCCCGAAAATGCATTTATCTAGCTAGATTCATCTTCAGAACTTCAAGTTTAAAGCAGTAGGAATTCAGAAAGCAGAATGCTATTCTGACAATGCGGGAATCAAATTGATAGCTCAAGATAAGCTAAACCATTGGCGAGCAATCAAAAATGAATTGCAAGTGAAAAATGAAGAAGCTAATACCAGAAGCATTTTACTTCCATTATGTTGCTAGTGCAGTGGCTGTTGAAAAACCACTCACCTGAAGAGCAAAGAACTTGGTGTTCAGATTCTGGGAGTTTTGTAATATGTGAACAACCTGCAACCAAGTATCTGGGTTGTTCTGCAACTCCCGTAATATCTGGTCCGCCGCTTGCCTCTGTCAACAATGAAATACAAAGCAAGTTTAAATTGGGATGCAAACAAAATCTCAGGAGCAAATGAACAATGATCTGGAGAAACAGCAACAAACGATGCAAAACACATCCAGATTTTAATTTCGTAAAGAATCATAACCCCAAACCCAAACCCTAAAACACGATCACATAAACAGCCAATCCGCCAAGAAAAAACAAAGAAAGCCCGCACTTGCATTCAAAAACCAAAACTCTGGAAACACCACGACGAACACCAAACCAAACAACGATCACAAACTAAGGTAAAGAAAGAAACGAAGGTCGACCTCGGCCTTGGATCCTGTGCCATAGAAGGCAGCGACAGTGCTGTCGAGCAGAGCGACGTCGATCGGTTGGCTGAGGTCCCTGAGCTTCTCCGCCATGGGAGTGGGGACTCGAAATCGAGCTCCAGAACCCTAGAAATAGTAGGAACGAGCGCTAGAGAGAGAGGGAGAACAAGGGAGGGAGGGGATCTTTCGAAAACGAAAACCCTAGCTTAACATTCAAGCAGTGTCCAAGAGATTAAATAGGAGACAGAAAGAAACTTCGGAAAGGGGGTTTTCTTGGGGTTTTAAACAGGTAAGGGCTTGAATTTTACATCTTGACCCCTCACTTTTTACAATTTACTTCTCAGACCTTTTTCTATTTTAGCTTGGTCAAAACCCCTATTTAGTCCCTGTGGTTTGCTTCATTTGCCCCTTTGGTCCCTCTATTATTTTTTGTCCACAGGAGATCCTTCTACAAAATGATTGGTGAAAAAGTGGTCCCTAATCTTAACGTTTTTGTGTGCAGGAGATCCCTCCCGGAGGACCATTTTTTCACTAAACATATAATGAAGGGACCTCCTTCGAACAAAAAATAATGAAGGGATCAAAGGGGCAAATGAAGTAAACCACAAAGACTAATTAAGGGTTTTGACCTTTTAGCTTTGATTTATTTTTTAACATATTTCGTTTTGTATATAAGAATCCATGAAAGATTTCAAGATTAATATGGAAATATAAAACTTAGATAAAGTATTTTATAGGGCAATATTTTTTAATAAAATAATAAATTTTATAAAATAAAATTTCTAAATTTAATTACAAAATTAGCTTTATTTTTGTCAAAGTTGAAACCTTGGTCACAATAACCTTTTGGCTTGGCTTGGCCACAACAGCCTTTTGGCAAGGACTCCGGGAGCAAAAAGATGTCACCTTGACAAACATATCTTGCATGGTTGCCAAATAGCTCAAGCCTCTTATCATGGCACCGATTCTCAGCTCTACGAAGTATGATCTCCAATAGGGTCATCATCGTCAAATAGGCACATGACCGCATTAGACAAGGTCAACATATTCTGGCCCCTAGGCCACTATGCACTATGCATGGAAAGAAACTCCCTTCTAAGCCAACTCATAGTATATCTCCAACGAAGACATACCACAAATGGGAGATGGCAACGGCTGAAAACTAAATCCAAACGACCATGAAGTCACTCACACGAGCATGTGGAGCACAATCCACTCATCCCTCTAGAAAATGGCATGCTCTTTGAAAATTAAGTTGTTTGCTTAATTGACTTGGGACGTTCCTACACAAACCACATATGGACTAATGGACCCACTATTGTAACGTATTTGTGTTGCTGACCAACCCCATGGGATACAAGATTTATGAGAAGTAGGCAGCCTCTCCAAATAAATAAAAAAGAAGACCTGTTTAGTATGAAACTTGACAATACTTGTCATCACCTGGAGCTTATTGTTGAAGAAACCAAAAGATTTTTCCATGATAAACATTATGTTTTCAAGAAAGTAATCTGAAATATAGATTTCCTCGTGATTTCTTGGTTTGATGCAGTTCATCGATCAAAAAATCCGAAGTTCATAAGGGAGGAGCATTTGTTGCATCCGACTTAGCGAATGAGGAGTAGCCCCAGGGATTTAATTTTTATTTTATTTAAGGTGATAGAATTAGTTATTAAAAAACAATTTGTTAATATATGACTTAATTTTGATTTCTACTTATTTAAATTGATAGAAGTAATTATAAAGCAGAAAAATAATTTATATTTTAAATTTTTTATGTCAATTTTTAACATAAGAACACAATCTTTATTTATATTTTATTTTAAAATTGGAAATGATAAAATTATTTATAAAATATTTTAATGAAATTATTATTTTTAATCTCTTCTTAATTATAAATAATATTTTAAAAATTAAATTCGGTTTATCCAATAAAAATTTAAATTGTAAAAATCAAAAAATTGGAAGAAAAAAAATCTTAAGAATTATTAAAGTTTGCATTCCAAACGCAAGCTTTATCTGCCACATGCTGATGTGGCCAAATGCAGGGTTTGACCAAAACCAAAACAGGGCCCATTCTGTAATTTGTTCTGCTCGGATGTTTTTTTGACATATTTTTTATTTTTTGGGGTTTCCTGAAAAATTGCCCAATTTTATATGGAGTAATGCTATTTCAACCGAAACAATTACACGAATTCTTAACACGAATGACGTGGATGCCACATCATCCGTCCCTTGTCAGCACTTTTTTTTTTTTAAAAAAACCCTACCTAATTCGTCCTCTTCATCTTCTTCGGCGCCAAAGATCTCGCATCGCCACGCGACTCCCTCGCCGCCTCAGCGCAGTACGGATGAACCCTCGCTTACCACAACCCCTCTCCCGTCGCCCACCAGCCGCACCCCTTCGTCTTCTTCACGCGAGCATCTCACATCCGAGCCACCGGACCCCTAGCGCTGATCTCTATTTCAAGACAGGCAAGCTCCGTGAATCCATGTCGTGCCGTGAGAATGCCCTCAGGATTTATGCCAAGCCTGTCCCGGGGACTACTGCTGAACAGATCGCCAGGGGGGTAATGGAGATATCAACCATTTATGAGGCTGTGAATGAGCCTGAAGAGGCTTTGAAGTTGCTGCAGAAGGCTCTGAAGCTTTTGGAGGAAGCATTGGGGCAGTGGAGCATAGTGGCAGGTATTGAGGCTCAGATGGGAGTCATGTATTACATGCTTGGGGCGTATGCAGAGTCGAGAAACTCATTTGGGAATGCTGTGGCCAAACTGAGAGCTAGTGGGGAACTGAAGTCAGTTTTATATTTTTTGTGTCTTGTTGAACCAGATGGGATTGGCATGTGTGTAGCTGTTTAAGATTGATGAGGCAGCTTAGTTATTTGAAGAAGCCAGGGCTATCTTGGAGCAGGAGTGTGGCTTGTATCATCAGGACACTCTTGGGGTGTATAGCAATCTCACAACAACTTATGATGCTTTGGGCAGGTGAACACCTATTGTGAACTCCCTTCATCAGTTTATAAATTCTTGCTATGCTCCTTTTGTGCTTGACCTTGTGTATAACAGTGTTTGTTTAAGATAATGTAAGATTAAGATTTAAGATCAAACTCATAACAACCAGTTAATGCTTATTACCTGATCCACTGAATTTAATTTACTATCCCAAGCTTAAAACTCTTAGAATTTCATGCATCGGCCTCCCTCCAGTGAAAGAAAGGTCTTAATAGGCTCAATAGTTCTACTCAATCCCTTCAATTTCCTTGAGTCCATTAAGACTCTCTATTGTGATTTCCAAGCATTTCACAAATAAGCATTAATATTAATTTCCATTCCCTGATTTTAATTCTTTATCATAAAATGTGTCGTCATGCTGACCTTTTAATAACACAGTTTGGTTTGTGATAACACGACATCTGCTTCTCTGTCAAATCCTACAAATAAATGTATATTGACAATATTAAAAGTTAAGGCTGATTTGACAATCTAATTGTAGTTTTATCATGTAGGCAAGCTTCAACAAATTATACATCTCAAAATTCTAAACCTTCAGTTTGTGATGAGTTCTCTTTGTAAGCATGCCTAACTGCACAAGGACCGTATGCCCCGCTTTGAATTCTTTGACTAGAAGATGTTGCTTTGTTGCATTTTCTTTACTTTCATGACTAGCCTTAAGTGGATCCTTCTTACTGTTTGATTCTTCTGTAATCCTTGAGACTTCATTTGATTTCTACCATCACATACTACCCAAACCTCTATTTGTTTAACTAACTTTCTTTTTTTTTTTCTTTTTTTTTTTTTTTTGACAAAGGCGACAAGCGCCCCCCCGTAGGAAGTCAAGGATGGGCAGTGCAGCACCCGTGTAACTCGCGCCCACATATTATAAGAGGAGGGGCTCGATCCCGCCAATTCGTCACAAAGATCGAGGCCAACCTCTTAACAAGGAACCCGTTACCAATAGATCAAGTAGTCGTTGGTTTGTTTAACTAACTTTCCATAGATAATCAATAATGAAAATGTTGTCATTAATGAAGTTTATGTGCCTTAATTCTTTGTAAGAATGGTTTGTTGATACATATCCACGTGCTTTCTATGGTTTTACTCTTGTTCTATCAATCATTTTCTGTAATTTTAATTGAAGTTGTTCTAATTTCCACATTTAGAGCTTTTTGATTTGTTCTTACTTTTTTGAGTAATTGTTTATTATTCTGTGAATTGTGAATCTCCGTTGATTACAAATGATGAAGTTGAGTTTGTATAGCTATGTTTGATGATGATTAGGTTTACCTTTATTTGTGATTTAAGCAGTGAGGCTATGTTTAATTTATTTTGTTTACTATGCAGTAAACAGAGGACTGGAGGTCAATTTGTGAAGCAAAAATGCTTTGTTTTGATGTTTTATATTTAGGATTTTAAGTGGATCATTAATTGCAACCTGCATCACCAGGTAGTGACTAAATACTAATAATTGTTGCTTCTGCAGATGTGGTGTATATCTTGTGCCCTCCGCAAAAAGAAAGATTTCATGTTTTTCTTTTGGCCCTTATGTTTCAAAAACTTTTATTTGCTTAATGAACAGATGTAGTCAACAATTTTGCAGGTGTTGAAGTGGATTGCTTGTCCTTGGGTTTGTGATTTTCCATTACTCTTCTGAATGATTCCTTCAATATTGATCTAGCATGCTTTTGAGGTCACAGGATGTCCAAGTGCTAGAGAGAAACTATGTCCAAATTTGAAAATCACATTGCTCGAAGAAGCTGCAAATTCCTGCAAATCACTGGCTTCAAATCTAAATGTATGTGCTCAAGGAGATCATAGATTCCTGCAAACATCTGTCTTCAAATCCTCATGTGCCATACAAAACCCAAGATTGTAACACTAAAAAAATTTGAGTTTGTCGGATGGCTTTGTGCATCATCCATCTTCTTCTTTTTAGTGTTTTATGCTTCTGGCCAGCACAACCCGCAATCGGTGCGAAAATTGAACTTGGGATATGATGTAAATATTCATGTAAACCTTCTTGGTACTGCATGTCAACAATACTAGTATCATTAGTGTGGATACAACTTGAAGTGTGTTTTGGTTAAATGATGACAGTTTCTTTGCCCCAGAAAGTTCTGTATTTGTTTCCAGTCTCCATTATGTTCTTAGAAGATGATATTGTTATTAATTACTCTGCATTTTTTCTGCTTACAAAGTTGAAGATATTAGACTATATTATATACTTGAGTAAAAGTTGTTTGCTATGCAAAAGAAAGCATTTAAGGTTATTGCCAAATCACACATCTTTGTATTTCTACAACTGAAGAGTAAGTTCACATAGCATTCAAAACAGGTAATATTAGATGTAGCAATGGCTTTTCTGAACAGTGTCCAACCTGGTTTAACCACCGAAAAACGATACAACAGACATCCTCAATTAACCTTCCTAATCAAATACAAGTATAAGTCAAAGACATGGAATTCCAAATAAATAAAGGAAAAACAAAATTCAACATACCCAATGTACTTAAAACACATTGGCCTGATCTCCTCCCCCCTAAATAAGAAGCAATTCCAACTAAGAATGCCAACGCAGAGCGCCCACTTATTCCAACCACAAAGAAACACAACGGCATTGTCATCACCTGTGAGTAAATCTTCTTGGCTCCTTCCAACTGTGATAGCTCCGCATCAAATGTATTCACCAACTCCAGCACCTCAGGCATACTAACAAACCGAACAAACCTGCATCACAAATCCACGCAAAGATTAGAGCATCGCATTTCACCACAAAGACAAAATTTCAGAAAATTCGTGTTGCAACCTTTCAAGTGCCCCCTTAGTGAACCAAGTACTGGCATTTCGCTGCCTCCCAACTTCAAGCTTGATCAATTGAACGGCCTACGCCGCCTGCCCCTCCGCGGCCTTCAAATGGGATGCGAAAGGCTTAAAAACCCTCACATGAATTAAAAGAAGAAAGTAATTGCTCGAGCAATCGAAGAAGAGGTGCGACAGGCGGGCGACAGGGTTCTTCTACGGGCGGCGGTCTTGAAATAGAGATCAGCGCTAGGGGCGGTGGCTCGGATGTGAGATGCTCACGCGAAGAAGACGAAGGGGTGCGGCGGGTGGGTGATGGGTGAGGGGTTGTGGCAAGCGTGGGTTCGTCTGTGTCTGCGGGCGGCGAGCAAGGGGTGTGGTGGCGCGGATTCGAGATGCTCGCGTGAAGAAGATGAAGAGGACGAATTAGGTAGAGTGTTTTTTTCATTTTTAATTTGTTTTTTTTTAAAGTGCTGACAAGGGACGGATGATGTGGCATCCACGTCATTCGTGTTAAGAACTCGTGTAATTGTTTCGGTTGAAATAGCATTACTCATATATATGTACCCGCATCCAACAGGGCTTGTGAACAAGATCCTCTTCTTCCTGGGAAAACCCTAAATTTCTCCGAGCGAGCTCGATTGCTGTAGATTTGATCTTTCTCTTCCAGCAAGAATCCGAGAGGTAGGCATCGGTTATCCATGGACATCATATCTCAGCTTCAAGACCAAGTGAACGCAATCGCCGCCATCGCGGTTGATATCTTCGGGACGCTGCAAAAGGATGCGCCACCGGTGAGGCTTTCGCCCAATTATCCGGAGCCGCCTGCTAATCCCTCTGATGAGAATGTCAATATCCCTGAACTCACCAAGACAATGAGCAGTGCACTGGTTCAAGCCGCCAAGAAGGTTGGGAAACGCTTTGTTTTGCTTAAAGATTCAAAATTTACCAAATTTCATACTTTCTAGCAGTCATGATTTGCATGTATGATGCTTGTTCTTGTGATGGTTCGTTTAGTTTCTTGCGGATCGTCCGCCCAAAGATGGTGAGGATTTGTGTGTCCTCTTCTGAAGAATTAGTGTTTTCATTTGGTATAATAAGATGATTATTATTTTCTTGCAGTTTGATACTCTTGTTTCAGCTTTGCCAGTATCTGGAGGTGAAGAAGCTCAATTGAATAGGATAGCAGAGCTCCAGGTGATGTTTTGCATGTTTCTCCCAATTATATTTGTTGACATTAGAGCTGGGTTTTGCCTTCACTATCAAACAGAAAATAGGGGGGAAAAAACAGACCTTTTCGAAAAGAATGAAAGATAATACACTTGTAATCAGGGAAGGGTTGTGCCCTTGAATGCAAAAACCAAAAGAATGAGAATTTTCAACGCTGAACCTGAAAGCCAGACACCCTTATGTTTTACCTGTGTAATTTGATACTGTTTCTTTTTTTTTCTTCTTATATTGGAGTCATTGAACTTATGTCCAGGCAGAGAATGAAGTTGTAGGCCTGGAGCTTCAGAAGCAACTAGAGGCTGCAGGTAAATTTTCTCATTGTTTCTGCTCTTGAAACAATCTGAACTGATCTTACTCATTTAGTGGTAATACCATGTGGTTCTTGTTGCAAGATGAGCTAAAGGAAGCTAATTAGCTGCTTTTGTGACTGATAAATTGTGTGAGCTTCCTGTCATTTGATTGTCATCATTTGTCATGCGACTCAGAACTTTGATTGTGGAAAAATAGCCTAGCAAAAACCTTCATCAGATTCACCCACTGAAATGCTCATGTGTATGACTACAATAGTTCAGCCACTTCTTTAGCGATTATTATCTCTCTTATAAATGTGATATTTTATGTCTAAAATTAAAGAGAGAACTGTGTTGAACTAATGAGTGAAGAGTTTGTTATTGAAAAGTTATTCTGATTCATGAATAAATCCATGGAGCTCCAAGCTGGTATCTGTAACATGTCTATTATCTGGTTGAGGATCACCACTCTAATTCCTTGGATGGTTTTTTTGTTTTCAGAACAGGAGTTGAAACAAGTTCAAGAGTTGTTTAACCAAGCTGCTGACAACTGCCTGAACTTGAAGAAACCAACTTGATGAAGTTAAATGTAGAAATCAACCACTACCGTGAGTTTTCACATGTGAGTGTCTCCTACCTGTGATTTAAAAATTTTCAGACTTTTTTTTATTACTTCCTCTTGTGTTTTCTAGCTATGATGAAAATATTTTTTGGAGATATTTGCATGAGTATTTTTGGAAAGTCATTCTTTTGCCTACGTCAGTCAGTCCAGTCAGAAAGGGGAGAGCCAGCTTACAAAATTTTAACTTGTCATTTTCTTTCTAAATTTTTCCTGTGTACACTAGCTGTTAATATCAGGACTCCATAGTGCCTTCTGATAATAGGCTGTGAGAGCAGGCGACATTCTATCTAGTTACCCAACCACATAAGACCAGAATAACAAGGAAACAAAAGAAATGAGCCTCTTTCCTTTTGAGAGAATTCTATATCTTAACAGGGTATCATAAGGGAACCAGGCATCCCCTTTGTAAAGGTATTGGACAGTAAGTGGCTTGGATTGCCAACAAAAATTAGAACTGGCCCCAACTTTGTTGCAGATTGTCAGATTGATGTGGAATTGTTTGCATTTGGATCTTCTTAGGGCCAATTAGGACGAGAACACTTTTTTGCCTCCGAGTCTTCTATCTGCTCAGAACATATGAGCGTCATGACTCCTACGCTACCTGGGTACATGTTGCTTAGTAAGGTCATGATATAGCAACTGACTACCACACTCCCTCTCAAAATGAGAGGTTGAGGGTCGAAGCAAGCCTCTACCAAATACAAAGTGCCTTGTCCTGAGGTTTTTAGAAGCCTATCGCTGCTCCCGTGGACACTTCAAACTTCAAGAAACTATGTCCTATGCATTAGTATGTACTACTCCAATTGACATCCATGCATGTCAAGCAGGATCACAGTTGTCATGAAGAAAAAAAATTACCCTGCCATGATTATGAACCAACTCCACTTATGGTTACTTCTCCATGAAGAAGACATGCAATATTTATCCACTGTACCTTATAAAATCAAGTCATATGTTATTAAGTGCAAAAATCTTGTTACTGTTTTTTTTATCCACTTGTGATTATTGTTTGATGAATTGTGAAATTTTATCATGAGTCTGATTTATTTTTTATTTATTTTTAATTTCTTTGCAGGGTTTGCAAGGTAAAATTAACCTTTAAAGATTTTCTGGAAGCCCTCTGCTTCATAGCCTGTGGGAAACTTTCATCAACAGCAGCGCTTATTAGTGTCACTGCAGCAGTTCTGGCCACTATAATGCAGAGATGTACAATTGAAGAATGACCATTTCTTTACACCTTGCATTTACTGAAATTAGTGTTTATGATTTTTCCAGTTCAATAACCTCATTCTAAATTTGAGGAGCACTAGGAAATTTTAGTTAACTCTTCATCTTACTGCTCTCTTCCCAGTTTACATTAAATCCCAGACTAATCATAAATCAGGAAGCAATAACCCTGCCTTAAGATAAATGTGACATATAGCTTTGCAGAAGGAGACTGATCAAACATGGAAGAAATAACCCTGCCTTAAGAGCTCGCTTTCTCTTGGAAATGAGTGTTGCTGCCTGCTGGTCTCGAGAGAGCACCATCGTCCGATAATGCCCTCTCTCCAGAACCATGCTTCCCCCAATAATTTTTTTTTTTTTTTTTTTTTTTTTTTGGTACAAAATCTGAGCTTAAACAGCTAACTGGTTAAATGTTCCTGCATTGTTAAAACTTGGGTTTGTATCCAACTTGGCATCTCTTGGATGTCTTTATACTTCCAACTTTTTCCAGTTGTTCTTGCCAGCTTCGCAAGCTGGTCCACAGCTTGATTCTCCTCCCTTGGGATGTACATCACTTCCCAATGCTCCAGTTGTTCCATCAATATTCTGCATTCCTTCGTTGTGTTTCTTGTGAGCCAACAATTATCACCTTTCTCCTGCTGTAGTATTCTTGCTAGGTAGAGGTTGTCAGTGTGTAGGATTGCTTGTTTGCCTCCCATGGCTATCAAATCTTCTCTAATCACCGGGATATTGGCAGACGCCACGTTCTTCTGCTCATGATCTTAGTGACACTTGGATTTCCTCAAGGTAGTCATTTGACTTCTTGTTCGAGTCCCTACGGACGACGCCAAATTGTTAACGCTGAAATCTATTTTGCCTTGAGATTTTCTCGCCAACAGTTGTATTTGTTTGATTTGAGGGACTAGAATGTAAGAAAGAACATACAAAAGGAAAAAAGAAGCCAATTTACGTGGAAAACCCCATGAAATCAGGGGGGAAACCACGGTGCTCAACTATGAGAGCAAATCCACTAGTTCACGATAATTTTACAAGGGTTGGGAGTTGTGGGAGAGAGGGTGGAAGGATCACAATGGGGAAAGGAAAGGAGCTGTAGGGTGAGGCCTTACAAAAAGTGATCATCCCCTGAAATGATGCTCTCCTCGTCCTTTTATAGTCTTCGGTTGAAGCTCGCAGCCCAAGCCTCCTAGCACTTGCATGCCCACTTGTGTGTCCACTTGTATGGCAGCTAGGGTCCAGCTCAACATTAGTGAGGTTGCCAGCTCAATTCTAGCAAGACGCCAGCTAGACTTCTTTCTAGCTACTAGATGCCAGCTGGATGCCAGTCAAGAGATCTGCAGAGCTTCTAGAGTCTTCTCAAAGCTCTTCCTCTGCAAGTGTTTGATTCCAATTATCTTGGGCTCGACCGAGTATTGGTAGGTCGAGCGTCGGCAGGCTGAGCATTGACAAAATAGGTTGAGCGTTAGTAGGTCGAGTGTAAGTAGGCCGAGATGCTTGCCTAGGGATCAACGTTGGGTGAATGAAGGTTTGTAGCTCTTCCATGTGTTCGGCTGGATGGAAGCCATACGTTCTACCAATTTCACCCCTATATACACACACATGAAGTACTTCTGATTGTCCGTTTAACCTTCAAAATATTGTAATTGTTTGAATATTCTTAAAATTTTAAAATTTATTTTTATAGTCCAAATATTAATATCTATCTATATTTAAGAATGTGGTGGTTATATATAATTTTAATTTTAAAATTTCAAAACAATAAAAAATTAATTGAGATTTTAGAATTTTTATAATTTTAAACTATAAAATAAATATAAATAATGAAACTATCAAAACAATTATTAAAACATATTTTTATGTAAAAATCAGTTAATTTGTTTTATATAATCAACTATTCAATTCCCAGTCATTCTAAAATCTTGAGATGAACCGAAGAAGTTAGAGTCAGAAGGCATCATGCAATTAATTGGGTCAAGTTTAGATTGATTCTATTCATCGTTTCTACATGTGTAGGTGATGATCGGCATACATCAACGATTCAACATTGTCTTCTTTATTACAGTACTGGGGGGTGGCCCGGTGCGTTAGCCTGCATGTTGGTTTGGATTTGGGCGAGCCACTTCTCCAGGCTGCCCAACCATGTCACGCGCGCACCGCGTGCAGGTTTCATCCTTAGCGCCGCGCCACCTTCTATAAATTAAAAACCTTTTCTTGAGACTTGCATACACGAGCCATGGAATCCACAGATCCTCCCTCTCCCTCGTACCCGCCGGCACCAACTGATGAGTCTCCTGATCTGGTGGCGACCTCCACCGTCGTATCCCTCCGTCCCATGTGGTTGCATCGGAAGCATGGTGAAGAATCAGTGCGACACCCGGCTTTGGACTGAGGTTCATCACTTGCTAGCTACCTCATTCGGTGGTGTTTCACCTCTTTCATCTGAT
The DNA here is from genome assembly GCA_026586065.1 of Dioscorea zingiberensis. Taxonomy (NCBI): domain Eukaryota; kingdom Viridiplantae; phylum Streptophyta; class Magnoliopsida; order Dioscoreales; family Dioscoreaceae; genus Dioscorea; species Dioscorea zingiberensis. The sequence continues at coordinate 67,288,282 of CM048819.1, read as the reverse complement.
GAGTTCATAAAAGCCATGTTTGGTTGTGGTTATCCCCAACATAATTTTTTATAAAAAAAAATTTCCCGTCAAAGCCTTTAATTAAGATTTAAAAATATAACCCACCAATACATGATAGACACATCACTATTTATCATTAATACCTTTAGTTTAAAATTTTTTTCAACTTATTATTATCCTCAAATGGGATAACCCTCAGCCAAACACAGCCTTTAGAGTTCATCCCCAGGTACGTCAGTCTTATCCTTAAAATCTAAAAGAATTTCTTTCTTGAATATTAATTTCAGGCAAGGAATCCGTAGCTACCTCTCTCTCATATCCTCAGGTGTCTCCATATCTGCCTTTGGGCGACGCTAGTTCATTATCAGATAGATCTTTCTCTTCGATAGAGTCTATTCCATCGGACGTGTCTTTCTCGGATTCAGATTCGTCAGTGAGATCTGAAAAAATCTCTTTTAAAGAACGTAGAAATATAATGTTGCAAAAGAAAGTGGATTATAAAATCAAGGAAGAGCAGCTAGCTAGATGATTTACGTGCCCAAAAAACACGTTGCATTCAAGAAGAAAGATGGTGAGAAATCTGGCCGTAAGTAGAGATGAACTTTTTCAAAGAAAAGCATCGAGATGAACTTTTGAAAACAATTGATATATTGTTTTTTTTTATTTATAATTTGTAGTTTCTTGTATCAATGTCAAACACTAGTGTCTGTGAAGCCTTTTATAAGTGACATTCAGTTCAGGGTCTTTGCTCTCTGCTACTTTCTTGTATCTTTGAACGTCAAACACTTATGTGCTGCCTTTTAAGTGACATTCAGTTCAGGGTCTTTGATTGTATTATGTTGAGGCTAAAATCGGTACCTGTTTAGAGATCGATACTGATTCCAGATCAACGGTTGAATTTATATTTGACTGACAGACCTTCACAATCGTTGAGGGAGTCCTTGAGTGCTTCCAAAGATCGGGATACCTGCACAGGAAAACAACCCGTCGGAGTTGGGCCTAAATGCCCGGATTTAGCTCCGACGATCAAGTCAGGATAATCCTTTCCTTTTGGTGTCAAGTGGGATAGAACGTTCTTCCTCCCTTTCTCTGATAGTGCCTCCTCGTATTTATAGCCTTGGTAGAAGTCCTCGGTAATGCGTCGGATGTGACGGGTGTTATGGAGGAAGTGATGGGAGGGACTCGCCTCTTTATTGGGTCGGCTTTTCTCCCAACCTGTCCCTTCCGTGTCAGAGGTCACTTTTTCAATGTGTTTCTTCAAGAACCTGGCTCCTTTCTCGGGCTTATGAGCCGAGAGCCCTATGTAGCTGTCTAGCCTATCCAATCGAGAACCAAGTGGGCGGTTCCTCTTGTCAGATCGGTATTTAAATGGTGGGATGTCTTGTCACTGAATTAGTATGGGCGCTAGTCCTTTTTAGATTCAGATCCTTTGTTAACCGTACTTATATTATGGCACGAGTCATTCGATCAATTAATTCCCTCCTATCGCTCTTCCCCATGCTCTGACTTTGATCGTGGTATTTTCCAGGGTGGGATTTAGGTCGGTTAGGGAGTTTTCTTTTTGAGATGGCAGCATTTATTAGGCATGTGCGAAGTGGTGGGGGGTCGCCACGTGGGTATGCCAAGCTGGCCAGCTGGATGGCTATGATGCGTCCGCATGGCTGACCATTTTCACCCTTATCATATTACAAGTTTTCAGATATTCTGAGAGTTTAGTTATATTTTTTAATTGAGTTGGGAAAAATATTATTATAAATACATAAATAGAGATAAGTGTCTTCATTGATATGATATAAAGGATAAAATAAAAATAAATTAAAATAAGCATGGAAACAAAAAATTATATATATTAAAATTTTATAACTCAAAAAATGGTTAGCAATATTACATTTTAACTTCCCTCCATTTCTCCTTTATCTTTACGAATAGAGATATGAACCTTAAAAAACACTTTTTAATCAATTTTAATTTCCTTCTAATCCAAATAGAGGGAGTTGGGACCATGAACCCGCATCTCCCATATTTTTTCTGTGCATACTGGATATCTTTCGTTGAAAGTCCCCTTGTTTCAATCGGTTGAGTGTAACCGTACATTATAGCATCCTTATTCGGTAAATGTTTCAACCCCAAAACATGTCCAAACTCGTGTGCTAGTAGTGTCTCTAAAAATATTTGTGAATCACCTACCCACTCCCCTTCAGAGTTTTTCACCCATTTAATTGTCGAATTTATGTTCACTTGTCTAGGGTCAAAACCTTTAGTATACGCAAATGAAGCAGGATTTCTATGTCTACGAGACTGGATGTATACATCTGCAGGCTTGGGATCTTTTGCTTGAACGAACTTGATTGGAATCACCTGTGACCATAGGTTACATGCTCTTTGAATTGTTGCCAGGAGCTCGTCTCGTGGTATAGAATTGATGGTGTGCTCGGTGGAGACCGTGTAAGTTATAAGGATGGGTGCTCGGCGTCTCCACAAAATTTCTCTAAACATGTAGGAATTTGAGAACAATGACTTGAGAATATCCAAAATCTTCCACTTTGATGGTGACATCCTTGGTGGTGCTTTGAAGTATCTCCACGGACATATTATCATTATAATATGAAGTTTCACTCTCTTCATCATACCAAGCCTGATGAATCGGCCCCTAATGTTCCTTCTATTTCTTTTTAACATCTTTTTTTCTCCCATCGAACAACTAACTCTATATAGATTGGAAAACAAGATTAATTTCCTCAAATACATGGCATGTTTATTTTATAGACTACATGAAACTAAATTTTACTAGAATTCAAAGTTCAAAAAGAGTCAAACTCAAACTCAAAACATCTTATTAGAATTTTATTAAATTTTCCAAGTTTGAATTTTACTAAAACTTAGGTTGATGTGATTTAGAAATTTAATTAGCTGCTAAATTTCTTATGTTACAATAAATGGTAATGATATAGAATTTTAATTTTCATGATTATATAATGTGAGTCCAAAAATGATTCCTAACATATCAGCACACCAATTTGAATTTTTGTTCAAATCTTAATAAAACTAATAAGACGGTGCATGGTTCAAATAAAGAGTACTTTATGTTCTAGTAAAATTCAAATTCTAATAAAACAATGTAAATTTTAATGTAACATAACTATAAAAGTTTTAGATTGCTTTTGCCCATACAAATCATGCAGTTAGTTTATCCAAACCGAGGAGATAAGCTAAAAATTATCCATTCTTGGGACCATTTGCTTTTGGATAGACCTAATCGGGGAGGGGTATACATGCAAGAGAGAATCATTTTTAGGGGTTCACATGTAATTCCAATTTCATCATAAATATACACATAATAATAAGCATATATAGTTTGAGAAGTATGCTCCCATGACCTTGGCGTCGTGGGAGACCTGTGTCAACTCCGTCGCTCACTCATCCTCAGCCTTCCCGGGGATGAGTTTCGTTCTTTGTATAATGAGGTTGGTATGACCATTAATTAGTGAATGCCAAGATGTGCTCAGAAATGTGAGAGTCTTCAGCCACTTGGAAAGTTACAAAATCTCAAGGAATTCGAGACAAGTGGAATGGATGCTATCAAAAGCTTGGATGAGGATTTACTTACGACCGCTTGGTCGGGTGGTAATGGGTTCCCGCGCCTCGTTCCCCAGATACGGTGGGGGTTATTCTTGTGGCGGTCTCTGTTGTTGCACTTAAGGTGGGCCATTTAAGTGGCATTTCCCCTTGTTAGTGCCGGGATTCGAACCCAAGTGACCCCATCCCTTTGATTGTCTTAGCCGGTGGTCACTTGACCACTTGCTCATTCCGTCAAAAAAAAAAGCTTGGATGAGGATTTCTGTGGGAAGAATGGTACATATATAATTCCCGGCATTACCATCTCTCAAATGCCTAATTTAGAGAAATGGTCATCAATTGTCATGAGTGATGGATCCAGCAAGGAGGTCCTATTCCCTCATCTGACTCATCTCAATATATATAATCCAATGCCCAAAATTGGAGATGTTGCCATCTCTGTCAAAGAGTTGGCCTTGTGGATGAACAATGAGAAGTTATATAGCACTGCAGAAAGCCTGAAAGGCCTGATTGGAAGTCTGAAAAAGCTGTCTATATATTTTGTCCAAGATTATTATATATTCATTTTCAATGTTCCGAGGGCTAAGCTCTCGAGATAGAAATCTTCGAGTGCAAGCCGATGCATAATTTGCTGTCAGACATGAAATTAATGAATATTCCTGAAAAAATTGTCACAATGGAGCCCGAGGAAATCTTCTTTTATCAAACCTTGTGGGAGGACGAATTGTCCAAGCTCCAGTTTGAGTATAAAACCTAAACTTCATCATACTCATCAATCGAAAGTTGAGATAACTGTTGAAGTTTGTCTCCAACTACATGAATCCCCAAGGTATGGTCTTTTTTGGTTTTCAAATAAATACGAAATGCTATACCAGTACATGCATGCATGATGGTTAGATTGTTGTAGGTTTTCATTTTTCATAATCCATGTATATCTTTTACTGCTCTCACTAATAAATAAAGATGGTATTTATATAATAATACAGGTGGAAAGAGTACATATTAACAGAAGAAGAGGCCCAACATTTGTCTACCATGTCATCGTGTGAAGCATCCGAGCTAAAGAATTTACTACCGTACGTACGTCCAATTGGATCATGTAATGCTGATCGATCATTGTTTCTTATTAATTAATTGATGAATTACAACTCGAGTGTTGCTTAATGTTAGGCCTATGTCTGTGTCCTCGTAGGCATAATACCTGTTCTATTTATTCAGTTAGTGTGTAATGTCACTCTGTTTTATTAGTGTGCTTATGTTATGTATTCTAATATTTGATTGTGGGTGTGGGTAATTGGTGTGGGTGAGTCCATGTGGGCATGTATTTCTGTGTGTTTGTGTTTATATATCATCTTTTTAATACCAAGGAATGATTTTGGCATGATCCGAACCAGAATTTACGGATCCAACGTGACAAACAACTGTAGACTTCCCGGGTGTAAACCTAGTAAACCTACAAGGCCTCGAAACCTGTATCACAAACCTGCTCTCAAAACCTAGACAATAAGGATTGGAACACAAGTGCATCAACATAGTATTAATTATAAAATCTAATAGGGAAAGAAAAAAATCGCAATATTTGATAATATTTTGTTGGCTCAGAAACTAAGAAACTAGTACACTCATTGGAAAAGACACGATGAGAAAGTAAGAAACTAGTAGACTACTTCGAAAAAAACTCGATTATGATGATGCTTAAGATGGACATGGAAAAAACTTATAACATAATTGAATCGGATGTTATCACTGTTGTAGTAACCAAAATAAACTTCCCACCAAAGGCTGATATAAGACAAAGAGACTCACTTTCTTCATACTTATTTATATTAGTCTCACAGGTCTTTACCAATATATTAAACATAGCAGAATCTTTGAACTTGTTAAAACTATAGGTGAGAACCAGAAAACATGACTAGGAGGAGGCAAGTTTCACGGACAAAACCAAACATCATCACCAAGCATTTAGATCAATCTATCCAAATTTGGAACTTCTAGCTCCTTTGTCCAGATGATCACTGCAACATAAGAAGATAAAACCAAAAGATCAAATATGTTGGCAAAATAAAGGAGGGTTGGAAGAAAAATACATGAAAAGAGCCAGGAACTTGAGAATTGATAATAATGATAAAGGACAGAAATTAGTAACTAAAATATTGAGCATTATCCTGTTTACCATCAACTAACCAAAACCAAGTTGAACAAGTTAATGCACAACTTAATCATACCTAAGGATGTCAAGCAAGACAAAAAAGAATACCAGTAGATCAAATAAATATAACTTATAGCATGAGAACTTCAATGGGAAAAAAAAATAATAACTATACTTTTCCACATGTAAATGAATGGTCAAAGAAGAAAATGACCAATCACATACAAGTTTCCTGCATTATTTTAAAAAACCAAGGTATTTTATCTGCCAAATAAAAACCTGGTGGCTGCAAGCAAATTTAAATGACAGGATGATGATATGATAACAACAAAAGGATAGAACATTATCACAAGTCCTTTACCTGTTGCTGCGGATAGTTTCCATATCCTTGGTATGTTGTATATGCATACATATTAGGATCTTGAGGAGGTGGAGCATATCCATACGTGTCATATCCTTGTGCATAGCCATAGTAATTACCATTCCATTGGTTTGAATCATGTTGGGGCTGAAAGAACCAAACAAAAAAGCAATCAAACTCACAACATCATGAGCTGAACATTAAAAAAAAAAATACATCATCTCAAGGCAAAAATCAACCTGTTTGTTAGGACTACGTCCCCAAGATAGCCGGATATTTTGGCCACCCAAGAGGGTTCCATGCAACAACTTCAAAGCTTCCTCAGCATTAGCTCTGAAGGCAACAGAGAAATAAGAATGGTCCAGAGTGAAATGATTCATGTAAACCTCCTCAGTGTAGGGAGCACAAACCTGTTAGCAAATTGAACAAACCCACACCGCTTGCCTGCAGGTATCTTTACATGGACCAACTCCCCATACTTGCTGAAAGTTTGCCGCAAAAGGTCCTCAGTTACATTTGTATCCAGCCCACCAACAAATATCTGTGTTGAAAGCTTTTACTTGTGAGAATTAAGGCAAGGTTATGCTCATATATGTTAAACCAGATACTTACCGTTGTGTTGTTTGGATCATTCTCAGATTCAGTTCCTTGTGCCTGATAGGAAGCTGCAAATAGAAATAGAGTAAAAACTAGCTCTAGAAAACCTAAAGGAAACATTAGTATCTGTGTTATCTTACTTGATTAGAATAAAATAACTACTCCATGGTGATCCAAGGACTAGAAGCAGACAGTAGTACCAGATCTGGATAAGCATGAGTAGATTTTACAGTAACTAGGCCTACAATTACCATAAGAAGAAATCTAGAGAGATACCCTAGCCAACAAAAAAAACAAGGAAACAAAGAGAACACAAAGTAAAAGGCAAATGGAACTAAAAACTCTATAGATACAGAGAGAGAATAAACAAAATGACAACTGCAAATAGATTAATTAAAACTTTCTGAGGAGGTAATTTGAGAATATAAAGCCTTAAAAATAAAGAACTGGGAAAGGAAAATAAAGAAGGCAATGAAGGCCCAAAAGGAAACTAAGAACTAATTATGACATAAACAGCAAAACTGACCTAAATCTGGCACGCACTACAGGAGAAATGCATCTCGGCTGAAATCAATTCCAGGCCAAGATAAGAGCCTCTTGGCATCCTGCTTTCATAGAACATGTATTCTTATAAGATTGCATTTACTTAAAAATTTACTGGATGAGCCCAACCTCACAAACGAAAGTCACTTGGGAGGACATATCATACTACATCTTAAGAAAATTAGGAGCTAGGCTTCTTATGAAGTTAAGAACAGCGGAATGTTATGAAAGAACAGCCTTTAAGCAAATAATTTGTGCACTTAGAGGGTGTCAATCAAGTTATGTGATAAGAAAATAACTACTACATTGAAAAATAAAACAAATTGGCTACAAATATACACAGGAAAGATACTCTATAAGAAGTGTGTGCAGGAAAGAAATGCTACAGCTTTAGAAAATTTCAGAAACCTCCCTACCTTTTGAAGTATATTGTTGTTGAGCATCCGCACTCTTCTTGCTGGCTGCAGGACCAGTCCGAATTGGCCTTGAAGAGCAGTACATTCCATTCATTTCAGTCATAGCTCGTGTTTGTTCATTCAAATCACCAAATCTAACAAAGCCATAGCCTTTAGAGCGTCCAGTAATTCGATCAATCACAACCTTTGCCCCCTTTACAGAGGAATAAACAGCTTTGAATGTCTCTTCCAACATGAAATCGGTCACATCTGAGGCCAAATCTCCAACAAATATGGTATAATCAGCAGTATTGTCCCGTCTCTCACCACCGCCAAGTGATGCCCAATTCATTTTATAAACTTGGTCAACATTAAGCATCATCTGGCCATTATATGTTTGAAGAATCCTTTCCGCAATGGCACGTGTTGCAAATTCTAGAAAACCATAATTCTCTGATTGACCGGTCTGCTTATTGCGGATGATTTTCACAGAAATAAGCTGCAATAATGTAGTGCCACGTGTTAAAACTAACAAACTCATTTTGTTGAAAAACTTAATGCAAATAACCTCAATTAAACAAACATATACAGAAGAACGCAACTCCATATTTTATTTTGAAGATTAACAAGTACAAAAAGAATGTAAGGCTATAAACTAACATTAGTTTGCATATTTTGTTTCAGATACCAACACCTTACAAGATAAACACAGCAGAATCAAGACAATGGTGATCAAGTATTATAACTCCTAAGTATTATAACTCCTATGATTGGGGCCTTTTTTGATGCTTTAAAAAAAAGTGCAAATTGAGGGTTCCATAGGAATACAGATTAACTATGATATTTCCACCTATGCATTAAAGCACCTCCAAAATTAACTTTTTATAAGTTCAATTTTCCAATGAAGCTCATGGTTCTTTAAAATTGGTTAATTTCAAATTCAAGCTCCCTCTCGTGTATACAATTTATTTACTTCTCTCAATTGGAAAGGCAAACTTCAGAACCAAAATTCTTGCTCCCTTTAACCTTCATGTCACTCATCTAATTCATAAAAAAGGCAACCAATATTGGAAGAAGTTGGGAACAAGACCAGACCTTTCATCCACCTAGTAAGGCCCTTGACTCTAGTTTATAAAAACCCTAATCAGCAATTGGCAAACATACAGAAATCATAAAGAATAACATCAAAACACGAAATCAACAAAATATAGAACTAGCAGCAAGAAAGGCAATCACCTCTCCGTTCTGCAAGGGCTGGGAAAAGCAATTCTGAAGGTAAGCCTCGTCCATCCAGTGCTGCAAATCCCCGATCCAAAGTGAACGAATCTCATCCGCCGATCCCGGTTGCTGTCCCGACGGTAGCACCTGGTACTGCGGCGGCGGTGCCTGATACTGTGGAGGGTACTGCTGCTGCGGTGGGATTGGAGGGGGGATTTGGGACGGCTGCTGGCCCCACATCGGCAGCGGCGGCGCCATCTGGGGCGGTGGCTGCTGGTATTGCGTCGGTGGCGCCATCATGCCCCACTGCGGCTGGCTCTGGGCCATTTGCTGCTGGTCCATCGGCAGCTGCATCATCCCTCCGCCTGGCTGCATCATCTTCGGAGCTGAGCGAAAGATAATAAAACCCTAACCCTAACGAGCAGCCAGGGCCGTATATAAAAGCCTGATCCGTAGGAGCGACGCGGCGAATGGTTATGGCGTGTTAAATAATTAAAATAATTTAAATCGGAATTTTAATGTTTTAATCCTAATTCTTTTTCTTTTATGTTGTGTTTTAAATTTTTAATCCAAAATTGAGATAATTCATTCATTAATACATGTTGATCCATAAGACGGGATTATATTAATTTTAAGTTTAAAAAAATTGAAAAAACATCTATCTATATTATTAAGTTGGAGTAAATAAGTAATAGATAATTTTGATTTTAAAAAACTCCAAAAAAAACATCTATCTTCCATCTATATTATTAAACAGTAATAAATTGGTTATAGATAATTTTAATTTTAAAAAAATTCTAAAAAATCAAAAAAATAGGTTTGTGCCTTCAAATTTTTTAGAAGTTTAGATTTTTTAATTTTAAAAATCATAACAACTAACACGTTTTAAATCAGTGATCATAGTTATTAACTCACACAAGTTATGATTATCTTATATAACTATTATTTTTTTAAAATATAAAAGTTGTTAACAACACGATAGACATTTGTTATTATATAAATTTTGTTTTTTAGAAAGTCTTCAACAACTTAAGAGTCATTTGTTAGTATTAAACTAATTTTAGGATGTTAATTGCTCCACATAATCCCTTGATATTTTGTGCTTTAATACCTCAATTCTTTACTGAAACCCTCTTTGCTTTCATTTATATTAAAAAAATCAGTAGTGGTTATCAGCTAGATAGATGTTGTGAGGCGTGACTTCCCATGGAAAGATGTAGAAAGAGAGGCCAAAACATATAGATCGGTGAACTAGGAACATATATATGTATACATAAGGAATACGGAGGATGAGGAATCATAAAGTTACATAGTTTCAACTAGGCAATGCTAGGTAAATGGTGGCGGGGACTCCTAACAAGGAAAGCAGGAGTTTGCTACCAAATTTTAAAACATTCATATTTCAAGAGCAACAACCCAAACCCCTTCCGGAAAACACATGGGCCTCATACTTCTGGAAATGGATCAAGAAATAACAAGAAACGCTACAACATAACATCGCCATCACACCTAGTAGGGGAAACACCATTATATTACGGTTTGACAATTAGATCGATGGTCAGTCACTTATATTATGGTTCGACAATTGGATTGACTGTCAGTCACTATACGCCATCTATCCTAAACTCAAAGGGATGATATACGCGCTAGTGAGTACGATGGGGGAAGTGATACAAAAAAATTGCAAGGGGTGAAATCCTTCCCTCGTCAAAGAAGATCCCTTATTAATGGAAGGCACGGTGGAACTGAAGCACCTAACAAAGAAATTACAAGCAGAACCTGAGGGAGGGGAAGATATACAAGAACATTCTCTATCAAATCACTATATCGTTTCTTGATGGATGAGGAACAGTCCATCAATTACATTGGGGTTTTGGAAGCAACCGTGCCCTAATCAAACTATTCGCATGGCTTGCATGAGATAACAAAATCTTTACATTAGACAATCTAAGGAGGTGTGGATGGAGCGAGACCCGCAAGTTGTGCTACCTGTGAGATGAGGAGGATGAAAAAACGGTTGAACACCTCCTCATACACTATGGTTACATGACAAACATGTGACAACACTTCCGCCAATTGGGTGTCACCCCTAAGAGATACGAGGTCTATGGGGAGGCAACAGGATGGCTAACCAACTATAGAGGGGGACCAGAAAAGGATGTGATTTTCTCACCATGACCATACCATGACCATAAAACTAGAACGGAACTGAAGATGTTTCAAGATAAATAGTACATTTTCTCGAACATCATTCATGATATTGATTTTCTAACTCTTTCCTGCTTTAATGCAGCTCATGCATCCAAGAGGCCCAAACTGATCGCTCTAGAATCCATCGTTAAAAAGAGCTCTTCGTTCACACCGAAAGATCATCATCACATCCACTAGGGGCAGACTACGATGACACCCACGAGTAAAAGAGTAACATCTCATATGGGGATATTTATTTCCCATATATTAGATCTCTCAGGAATCACATTTTTTTATTATGTACTATTTTCCTAATTCCTAATGAATGTGTGTGATTTATTCACTCTATCAAAAAAATAAAAATAAAAATAAAAAACAGCGGTACAGAAAAGCTCACCCTTTTGCTGTAAAGGTACTATTCAATTTTACTATACTGGAAGTGAAAAAATATTTATTTTTATTCATTAGTTACAGGGTTTTATTCATTCTCACCCTCCAGATTTTTTTTTTTAAGAATTTCTTTAACTATGATTGTTGTGGCATGATGCACTTATTTATATTCTACAAGTTGTTAATTTTATTACAAAATAAAAAAAATATAGAAAATGTAGAAAACTTTCTTCTACAAGAATAAAAGTGAACATCTCGTGACTGTGCATTCATTTCACTCCAAAGAATTCACTTTGCAAACTCCAGAAATTCATCAGTTTCGGTACTATAATTAAGAACCTTAGTGCTAGTTTCTGTATCTCGATCAGATAAAATTAGCTATACCAAAGGCACTGAAATACTCCACAAAGAGAATTTACAATTCGGTATTAATCGATGCAGATTGGCTATATATGAGACCGATGTCTTGCTCATTATGTTTTCGAACTCTTGTCGGAATTGCTTCCATCGAAGTCAAGAGGTCTTTGAGGCTCAGGTAAGTGTTTCGCATACAAGGCATGCACCATGTCTACATACTCATTGATCTTGTGTGCTTCCCAGTCATCGGTTTTTATCGGCGGGAGATATTTCACCGTAAGAGGTGCTGGTCTGACTCGCAAACTGTTCTTCCTCCAGGCTAGGTGTGTGCCCGTGACAATCATTGGAATTATAGGCAGTTTAGATTGCAATGCTATGTGTACAAAACCCTGTGTTTCAAGAGCAACCGAAGAATCAGCGTAAGCACGGAGATCAACATCAAGAAGAAGTTGAATTAATACAAGCAAGGAACTGAGTTCGCCTTTTTGAATGGAAGTAATCTCCCTGTTTTCGATCGAGTGCCCTCTGGAAAAATTATTAGTGACAAGTTCTTCCTGACTACTGCACGAGCCACCTGATGTTAAGAAGGAATTAGCGATTAGAAGAAACAAATCTAAAGGGAAGGTGAAGAATTTGGTTGGGGAATAATTACCTCATTCATCGACTGAATTGCAGCAGTGGGGTTAGAGCGGTCGATACGGAGATGGTTTGCTAACACATAAAGCTGCCCAAATAGCGGGTACCAAATGATCTGTATATAGAGCTCTTTTACTGACTGTTAACTTGGATTTTAGAAAATCAAGAAATTCAGATAAACGAGAAAGCTACAGGCTTACCTCTTTCTTGGCAATGCCAACGGTACCACTCGGAGTAAGCCACATTACGAGGAAAATGTCCAAGGGTGACGCATGATTGCAGATATAGATACCCCTAGTGTTGGCATATTCTGAACCTTCGATAGTTATGGGGTTCCCTAAAATCCACATCTGAAGAGAAACAAGGGAAAATCATTACCCAGTAAGTCGGTAAAGAAACAGGCCTCAAATACAAACCACCGGTGATTTTTGATTTGCAGTGCACTGAGTGTCACAGCAATAACACAGCCCACACAATAGCAGAAATCAATGAAAACAGTGGAAACGATCATTCATATATAGACCTGTCCTTACACAGTAAGTTCCTCTAAAATGCAGTTAACTAAGATGAACCCGAAAGATCAGAGGTGCATGATTTCAGCTGAATGCACAATTGCATGTGCAAGCATGTAGGCCCTTACTAGTTAATTTCCCCAAATATAATCTTCAGCTTCCAAAGAGAAGAGTCCTTGTCGCATTTCCATTTCACCCAGAAGAGAATTCCTCAAAAATTATTAGCACCATCTAAATAAGTTTAGCTAATGCGACAATGCTTTTAATGACGGTCCTCAGAAGCTCTATCCAGAGAGTCTCACTACATTAAAAAAAACTACTGGCCTTCAAGGGGATATTTGACAAGTCTTTACAAGCACCTTATGCATGTGAGAGACTCTAATATAGCACTATCTATCCCAAGTCTCAAAATTAAATTTTTGCCATGATGATAAGACATTGCTCCTTAGAAAATAAAAAGACGGAGACTAAGTTTTGGATCAGTAAATTACAGATATATATTATTTCAATCATATATCAGACTCTCCTCTTGAAACAGAACTGTTCTGGGATAAAGTAAATCAAAGGCCTGATAGTATATGAAAGAGTTTAATAAGAGCTTTTGGGGTGACTCAAGCATATTGGACAAGAATCTCTTTTTGCTAATTCAGCGAATCATAGCTTTACAGAAGAAGAAGCCCTTTGGAAAGTTCAGTAAACTTTAGATTAAGCCAGACATTCTTCCATGGAATCCCTTTAAGCAACGTGTGAATGAACAACCTGGGATTGAGAAAGACAAGCAGCAGTTCAAACTCAACCACAAAAACTTAATTTTCTTTTTTTATTTTTTGAGAAACCAATCGGCCGATTTCTCAAACACACACAACTCGGGCAAAGTGAACTGCAAAAGATATACAGAAAACAAACAAGATCAAACATCCAACAACTGGATCGAGTTGCAAACAAGAAAGCAAAAGAACAACCAGATAATCAGACACATCTCCATCTAGATTTTTTTATTTTTTTATTTTTTGAGGAACTTCACCAGAAAAATTGAACAACAAGAGCTACACAAACTCAATCCAAGTATCACTCATCCAACAATTTGATGAAATTGCAAGCAAACAAAAGACATAAACCAGACAAAGCAATCTAAAAACACAGAATTTCAAGCAAGGAACAGATCAAACAGACAGAAAGATTGAAACTTTACCAGCATCCTCCCGGTTACATGGCCGTACAAGTTCCCCTGCCGCATTCTCTCGTACGGCCAGGGCAGCAGCACCACCATAACAACCGCCCACACGGCCGTCGTCCCCATCATCGCCAGAAAGCAAACAACAATCCTCAAAACCGACAGGATCACAGTCCACAACCGATCATCATCCTCGTACCAACATTCCGTACCAGCAGGCTTCCTCTGCTGTTCCGCCGCCGCCGTACTCTTCTGCTGCTGCGCCGGCGTGCCGGACGACCGGAAGTTCGTCTCAAAGCAACTCTCAAGCCTTCCAACACTCCAAAAATCCATGCTTTAGCTTATTGAACAAGCTAATAAGAAGATTAACAGCAACCAAAGCAAGAAGCAATGTTCATAAGAGGAGCTTATCTAAGGATTAATGATATATAGACTGAATGAAAACTCTTGGATTGATGAAGCTTCAACGGAAAAGGCTGGATCTTTGTTTGTCTGGTTGAGAGCGAGAGAAAGGACAGAGGAGGGGTTTTGTTTGGCGTCTTGGTGCTTCCCTGGTTTGCGGGTTAATGGAGCTTCGGAATCCGATATCAAGATTACGGATTCGGATGAAGATCCGGAATGGATATTACATAATAATTGTTTTTTTTTTTTTTTTTTAACAAGGACAACAAGCTAACATAAAGTGTACAATGTGTTAGCTCGTTCCTAAATCACAGGAGGATAACACCATATGTGACATTTATTTTCATAATTATCAGAACTGAACCGGATATTGAACTTTTCAAGGTCTGGGTCACCGATTCGCCGATTCAGTCACCTGGTCAATTAGATCAATGTTAGATCAATATAAATATATTATAGATAAATAATAAAATATTATTTAAATAATTTAATATTTAAAAAATAAAAAATAATGGTTCAATCACCGGTTTAATCACCGCTTCACTCGGTTCAACCATGTTCAATTGCATTTTTGAGTCAATTACAGAATCAAACCGATTCCATGATTGGTTCACCCGATCGGACCACCGATCTGGTGGTTTGATAAAGTTGTTAAAATGAGGGATTTTCAAGAGTGAGGATTTGATCTTGAGTTTATCCACACAAAAACCCGATTTTAACAAGGGACTCAGGTATCAATTGATTCATGAAGAAGTGTTGGTTAATTACTATATTTTTTTTAAGTTGGATGAAGTTGATAAGAATTAATTAAATATTATTTTATAAATTTAAATTGGAAAACGGGTTCCGGGTTCAAGACGAGTGAGATGGTGACGTGGACTAGTTGGACTTCATGGTTGTGTTTTATAGTGAACGTACCCGACCCGCAACGACGGCTTTCTAGAATATTTGGTGGGCCTTGTGACCTTGTCTGCTCTTTAAATACGTGGAGTGTCACGTGGACTGACTTTATTGTTTGATTGGTCTTAATTTGAGGTTAGAAGAGATGGATCGGAATGGAACCAATTGGGACATTGAAGAACATTGAAGAACAATGTGGACTTTTTGGGTTCCAAACAAATAATAATCAAAGTTGATTGATATAGACTGTCATTAAATTGTAATTAGCACACAAAACACATGATTTTCTAGTTAATCATCCTTGTCTTTGAAAGTGACTTTGGTGATCATAGTCATTTTACCAACCTTATGAACACCACCACCACAAATTCATGCAGTGTTGTCAACATTATTGGCCACCATCCACAAATTCTAATAGGTATAGTATAAATTATCTTTTATAGTTGAGGTTGTTGAGTGGGGTGGAGGGAGTAAACTAGGTGGCAACTTAATAATAACTACATTTACTAAAGGGTTATATGATTTTTTTTTTTTTTTTTTTGGATAAAGTAGATAAATCATGCTTTCATTCATAGTAAAGATAGCCAAATAATTCGTACATTAATAATAAAAACTAGAAAGATACATTATGGATCATGCATGTGGCCTAAATGCATGTGTCTACTCATCTCCCACACTTCCAAGGAAGCTTCCTCATTTGGAGGTTATGGTTGATCTTCCCGGTTAAAATGTAGATTTTTTTTAATGAGGGATTTCATGGTCACCAATTTGCTTATGATAAATTGTTTATTAAACAAAAGTCATGAAGTTTTATAGAACGACAATTAGATCAGTTATACTAAAATGAAGATGTTAAGATGGATAAGTGGTCATATAACATTGGATAAAATGGCAAATGAACACATTCCACAAAAAGTGCATATTGTACCAATAGAAGATAAAATAAAAAAAATGTTTAAGATGGTTTAAATAAGTGCAATATAAACCTTTAACTGCCCTGGTTCGAAATTATAATAATTTAGTAATAAAAATGATGAAAAAAATATAAAAATAGGTAGAAAAAATTATGTGGAGAGGTAATATTTAAGAACCTATATATATTAAATACTGAGTCAAATCTTATCGATGGAAGTATACGGATCAAGAAAAGAGGAAGAAAAGGAGGAATGAATGTGAGCATAATACCAAATTGATGGTGGGCCTATGAAGGAGAAACACTAGAACTAAAGAAACATCCATTATTGTCCTCCAAAAAGTAAAAGTAGTTGAACAGAGAGGAAGCATATGATCACATCTTCAAGTGTACTGTTCTCTTAAGTTGTTGAATTATCAACAAACACACGACACATCTTTCTAACTTTGAATCTTAAACTCTTGAATTGGAAAGTGATCTTCCTCTCTCTCCTTGCATCTGCCTCTTCCATCACCTTGTTGATCAAGAACTGTGCCTTCTTGTGCTGGAGCTCTTCTCTGTCATCTTTGTCAACCTCTGAGTAAGAGAAGGATATGTTCAAGCAGCTCATTTTTATGATTGAACTTCTTGGGATTCAAAGGGAGGATGTAGTTATATATATAGAAGAACCATATGAACTGTGAACAATATATAATAAGCTTCATGCTCTTGTTTCTTAGCTGAGTTGAAAGGCAGAAACAAACAGAGCACTGACTGAATCAATGTGAGAGTAGAGAAGATGAGGAATCCATGCATGTTGTTAGTTCTTCCAAAGATTGTTTGGTGGTTCTGGAAAGATATGAGCAAGAGAACGGACATAAAAGAACATTGTGCACTAGATGCATTAGTGATGCAAGTGACTTATGCTTTCTTATACTTTAATAATGAATATGTAGTTTAAGTTGTTTTAATAAATGGTACAATTGAAAACCAACCGCCTCTTGGTTTATTGGTATTGAGTCCCTTATACAGGACGTAAATGGTTGTGAATAACCCATATCAAACCTCAAGACCACAAAGTGAGGGCGCGTGTGCAGAAAACCGCGTTTGCCTGCCCTAACTTTCACATGGGGGCGTTTGTCGCGTTTGTCAAAATATATCTATATATATATATATATATATATATATATATATATATATTAGAATCTAAAACCAAAGATGAAAACAGAATTTATAGATATGAAATTCTTTCATGAAAATTACATGAAAACAGAAGACATTTGAATGTTTTAACAAATTAATTTACTTGTTGGTGATTTGGATTATATAGTGAACTCCTTGGCATATTCTTTTGTGGAAATAGTAAACAAACATACAAGTCATCTAAGAAGGTCATGCCAATTCAGTAGGCATACAAAACTTCATTAATTGTTTAATCAATATGTGCTTTTAATTTTTTTTGGGGTAAATTTAAAAAAATAATCCATGTGGTTTATTTACATAATAGGAAAAGTGGTTTTTTTTCGAAAAAATATTATGGTTTCCCTGGTTAACAAAAAATGAAAAAACTGTTAACTCCTATTAACGGTGTTAACCCATGCTTAGTTGGAAGGGGCATTTTTGTCCATTTTTTTTGGTTTTGGCCTCTCAAACTGATGAAGATTTGAAAGAAATCCAATTTAGGATAATTTTCATATAACTTTCGACATTTATTTTACAAAAATTGGTGAAAATATCATTGTCAACTTAACACTGTTGATGGAAGTTAACGGTTTTTTTTTTTTAAAAAAAAACTTTAGAAACCACAAAAAAAAAACCATTTTTCCTATTACGCAAATCCGTGAAATCACATGGATTTTTTTTTAACTTTTTTTTTTGCAAAATAACCTTAAAAACAATATATTTTTAAATTTGATTTTGGTTGTATTTATTTATTTATTTATTTATTTATTTATTTATTTATTTGACAGAATGAGCTTAAGTTTAGGCTATTTAAAAAAGAGTAAACAAGACACATTAAGCATCAAGGGTGCATCAAACAAAAAGGATAAAAATTGCATTCCTGAATTAACCAGGATATCTTCCAGCCACCTAGGCCTATCCTCTCCTTTGTGAAACAATGATAGCTAAGGATTAGTTCTTCCATGCTTTGCCAAGGCATCCGCCAGACAATTGAGTTCTCTTGGACAGTAGGCCACCTCCAGTAGTGGCATCTGATCAAGCAAGCATCTCACTTGCTGAATATTATCCTGCATTCTCCAACTAGTTAGCAGGTTGTTCTTAATAATTAAAAATAACCATGACTCGGAAATAAATCTTCACCAAAATAAAGGTTTGTGTTTCATTCATATGAAGTAGAAATTACATTCCAGAATGATTAAGTCTTTACAAAACGTTTCATAAAAAGCTAAGAACTAGGGCCTTCTGGGCGGTCAGCTGCTTCTGGAGGAATTTGAGTTGGAGGTTCAGAGGGGGCTGGAGCAGGGGCCTCTGAGGTCTTTATAATCTGTTGTTCCTTTAGCTCCGTAAATTTCTTTAAGACTCCAGCAAGCCCCATAGACAAAACTTCCGCAGGAGGAACATGGTGGCCCACCTGTTGCACTACCGAATATATACAGGTGGCCCCTTCTTTCGCTTTCGCCCTAAGCCGAGCGACCTCCTTTTCTAATTTATCCGCTCGTTCCACTAAATCTTTTATTTCTTGCGAGTCGGATTTAGGAGCTTTTAGTCGGGAAGCTAAGTCTTCCTTGAGTGTATCACGCTCCCCCTTTATTTCCTTTAATTCAGCCTGAACGGCGGTAAGCTCAACAACCTTCAATTTTAAATCCCATCGGGCTTCAGCACGCTCATCTTGAGCGGATTTAAGTTCCTTCTTCAAACTGCCGGATTCATCCTGTAGTTTTTTGATATTCTCCTCAGCAGTATGAAGAGAGCCCTCGGAAATAACAAGCTTGGCCGCTAAATCATTTTTCTCTTTTTCCATAGCGGCCAACTGTTGAAGTCGCTCGGCTTTATCTCGCTCAAGAGCGTGGATAGCAGCGAGCTGCTCTTTCTCTTTTCCCTCCAAGGCCGCCACCCTAGAACCTAATTGGGTAATCTCTGCCCTACTCGCTTCCATCTTTGCCAAGTCCTCTTGACAAAGATTGCCGACTCGATCCGCCTATTGAGCGGTCTACAAAGTAACAAATAAGTAACAAATAAGTAACAAATGAGTTAAAAACGATAATACTGAACTAGAAAGTAAAAACAGTATAAGAAATTACCAGCATAGCCGAGCGGAAGAGTTGGTAAGTGGCCTCTTCCCTTCCAGCTCTTCGAAGTTTAGTGGAGAGCTGTTGGGGCCTCATAGCCATCAAAACATCCTTCACGGACGCGGCGTCTTGAAAAGGAGTATCTTCATAAGGTAATTCCTTCTGCTGAGTGGCTGGTCCCTTCAAAACTGAGTCTGTCACCCTCAGTTTGTCCAAGAGAGCCGCTTCTCCTGCCTCTGCCTATAAAATAAACCTAAGTTAAAGATTCTTAGTGAAACAATAATACCCTTAAGAAGTAGACTCTTACATCCTTAAAGAGGATATCCTCTGGCCGACTAGAAGAGGGGCCTTCGAAAATTGGCGATAAAGCCGGGCGAGCCTCTTCCTGAGGCGAATTCGCCTGTTCAACTGTAATTCTGGGACCAGATGCGTCCTCGGAATTTTTCCTCTTTGTCCTTCTCTCCCGCGAGGACCCTGCAGCGGGGTCGCTTTTAACCCCCTTATTGGAAGAATCAACCTCTTTTCTCTTCCTTTTCTTCTTCTCCTCTTTTGAAGTATCAGCGCCTTTACTAGACGCTACTTCCTTCTTCTTTCGCCCACGAGGAAAGGGCGGATGGACTTCACCTTCGAAAGAGGCCATGAGGCCCTTAACATAACTCAAATCTTCGTCCTCCATCGGATTTCCTGCAAGAATAAATTCCGAAGCAAGTTAGATATCACGATTCAAGATTAAACTAAATGAGATGCACGAATAAATCCTACCAGTAGCTACTATTAAACGACATTTAAGGAGGTTTTCCTTGGTCAAGAAGTCATCATGTAAACTATGGATATCCCCGTCATTGACTTAAGAAGAACCTCCTCTTCTTTTGTCATCTCCTCACAAGGAATATCCGTTCGGGGAACCTCCCACTTGATTCGGACATCCCACTCGGATTTACTTCTGACAAAGAAAAACTTACTCTTCCATCGCTTAATGGAAGAAGGGACTTTCCCTAGAAATTTTCTCCTGGGATGAGCCGAGAAATAATACCAATCGGCATTACTCTAAATATAAACTGAATAGCATACGAAACCAACGGACGGTCGGATTTACTCCGTAGTTCTTAAAAACAATAACAAAACCGTTTAACAACCTCCAAGAGTTCGGAGTTAACTGTGAAGGACATAAGCGATATTCTTCCAAAATCTCCTTAGCAAAGTTAGAAAAAGGAATCCTAAGGCCACCCAATAGCGCATCTTGATAGATGGCTATCTCCCCCTCCCTAGGAGAGCTCACCCTTTCCCCGGAACAGGGAACCCTAACCTCAAACAAAGAAAGGTCTATCTCATACTTCTCTACCAAGCTATCAACATCCTTCTGCCCAAGGAGGCTTATGAAGGTACCAGATCCCCTACCCATAGCTCTAGAAGCAGGATGAACCCGCAAACCCTGGACTGGAACATCCCTAGACTCGCCTGGAATCGCCGCAGAAGCTATAGGTTTGGACAGAGAAGGGATCGAAAGTGGTGGAGAAGCAGCTGATTTATGGGAAGAACCAGAAGAAGAAGACGCATTAGAGTCACTAGCCATACCTTAGAAGAAAAAGGAGACAAAAATCTTAAGGGTTCGCTGGAGAAGAAGAGATTTTGGGATGAAGACACAATTAATCTTTTGAGATAAACCTTTCCGCCTATACAATTTGGTTATATACAAAAAAGATGAATCCCTGGCCGTTAGATCCCAGCGTTACACCCCGATCGGACCGTTGAACCAAAGGTCCCCAAATCCAGACCGTTCAGATAGCCATCATCACTTCTCCTTAAACGATTCAAAATTTCATCCACGTCAACATACCAAACGCCGCCTGACACACATAGATAACCGCGCCCATCATGATGTTGACAATCTCGCACCCCACGCACGTCGCGCTACCATCTCCCTTTAATGCTAAACAGTAGGGGAGACACGCGTCTTCTCAGGGAATAACAGACACTGTATAAAAAGTAGAGCCCATACCATAGAAGACAAAACACACGCCCCAACATAGGATCACCAATGATTATTTCAGGAAGGTACCAAAGAGTTTATAGGCAAAACGACAACCTTTATTTATTCATGTTACAAAGATAGTTGTAAAAAAAAAAAATAAATAAATAAAAAACACACAACAAAACAACAAACAAGCCCTCATAACTCCGTCGGAATTCCCTAGTCAACAGTCCACAGATCCATCCGAGGACTCGCTCGGATAAGACTCGGAGGAGATGCACGGACTTCCACAGCCATCATTGTCCTCATTGTCGCTAGGAAATCCCGGCAAAGCACGTGAAGAAGATGGGGTCCACTTCTCTCTGGCGGGGAATCGCTTCCGAACATTTCAACTTCAAAGCACATACCCCCTGCATAAGTAATAACTAGAAGATCCCCAGCCTCCACATCATGATCAACGTGGAAGGTTTCCCACCCTTCCTCAATACATATCTCACCTAAACCCCTGTCAACAACCAGAAGGGACGGCCATACACAGCGGTTCGGACTTACCAAATGGATGACCCAAGTCCTTAAGCCCGCTAGATGTTCATAAAAAGAACTTGAAATTCGTAAATGACCAGAAGACTGAGTGAAAGTGAAAAAATTGAAGAAAGACAAACGCTGAGCTATTATACAAAGAAGCGAAGAACAACAAAATGAATAAAAACACTATCCATACAAGCTCCTTAAATAGAAAAACCTATTGACACTATAGGCGAAAATTTCGGAGAAAAATCTGCCTCGATTCAAAACAACGAAAAGACAACATAGCAAGTGTCGGTCACCTATTAAAAGCACATGTGCCTAGAAACAAAATTCACACCCACATAGACATGCTACTAAGGGAGATACTTGTTCTCGAACCAAACGAAAAGTGCGATTGGCTCACTCCTCACTCAGATTTTTCGAACAAGTACATTTTGGGGGAGACTAATGTTATGGATATATCTGGTAAAACACGTGTCACCTACTTAAATGACCACATGTCACACACAGGGCTACATCCCTTTGGCCACATGGCATTATCACCAAATACTCTAACACAATTCCGTTCGGTAAATAAGAATGAGGGTTCAACCCCACAAAATAAATCCGTCAGAATTATAAAAACCGTCTCATAAGGTGCTTATAACCACCTGGGTAAGAAAATATCTAACGCCTCTACAGTAAGTAGATCTTATCCACTTGCCTCTACAGTAGGCAAATATTTACTACTTACCTACGTACTTACCTACATAGGACCTGCGTAGCACCTACACAGTAAGCAGATATTTTCTTATCGCCTTTTGAGATATTTTACTGCCGCCTTATTCACCGCCTTTCCCACCGCCTTTCAGGACATTTTCATAAACCGCCTTTGAGTTGCTATAAAAGAAGAACAAAGATAAAAAGAAAGGGATCTGAACAACATTACCCAAAAAACTTCCTTCTTACAAGTTTCTTGACTTAAGCATCGGAGTTAAATCCGGGCAGAAAGGCCCAATTCCGATCACTCCTTTCCCCCTTTTGCAGATTCATCCCGAAGTAAAAAGCTGGTAATTCCGATCGGCATTCCAGAGCATTTCCTATTCAGAATCGGAAGTAAGCGTCCACATCAACTATAAATTTCAACCGTTTGTCGAAGGCTGAGACCAAATCACGAGGCAATAGTAACCAAAGTGAGGTGGACCAGTTTTTGGCATCAACAGTACAATTGAAAACCAACCGCCTCTTGATTTATTGGTATTGGGTCCCTTATATAGGGAGTAAATGGTTGTGAATAACCCATATCAAATCTCAAGACCACAAAATGAGGGCGCGCGTGCAGAAAGCGGCGTTTGCCCGCCCTAACTTTCACATGGCGGCATTTGTCGCGTTTGTCAAATATATATAAGCGCGTGCAGAAAGCGGCGTTTGCCCGCCCTAACTTTCACATGGCGGCATTTGTCGCGTTTGTCAAATATATATATATATATATATATATATATATATATATATATATTAGAATCTAAAACCAAAGATGAAAACAGAATTTATAGATATGAAATTCTTTCATGAAAATTACTTGAAAAAAGAAGACATTTGAATGTTTTAACAAATTAATTTACTTGTTGGTGATTTGGATTATATAGTGAACACCTTGGCATATTCTTCTGTGGAAATAGTAAACAAACATATAAGTCATCTAAGAAGGTCATGCCAATTCAGTAGGCATACAAAACTTCATTAATTGTTTAATCAATATGTGCTTTTAATTTTTTTGGGGGGTAAATTTAAAAAAATAATCCATGTGGTTTATTTGCATAACAGGGAAATTAGTGTTTTTTTTTTAAAAAAATATTGTGGTTTCTCCATTTAATAAAAAAATGTAAAAACCGTTTAACTCCTATTAATGGTGTTAACCCATGCTTAGTTGACGGGGGCATTTTTGTTCATTTTTTTGGTTTTGGTCTCTCAAACTGATGGAGACTTTCGGCATTTATTTTACAAAAATTGACAAAAATACCCTTGTCAACTTAACGCTGTTAGTGGGAGTTAATAGTTTTTTTTTTTAAAAAAAACTTTAGAAACCACAAGTTTTTTTTTTTTTTTTTTTGAAAAAACCACTTTCCCTATTATGTAAATCTATGAACCACATGGATTTTTTTTTTTTTTTTTTGAAATTTACCCTTTTTTTTGCAAAATAACCTTAAAAACAATATATTTTAAAATTTGACTTTGGTTGGATTTTTTTTTTTTTTTTTGACAAAAGAGCTTAAGTTTAGGCTATTTAAAAAAGAGAAAACAGGACACATCAAGCATCAAGGGTGTAACACCCCCTTCTTACAAGGGATCCGGTGTCACACCAGCTGGGCCGGGAGTGCACCCAGCCCATAAGCTGTCTATTTTACAACCTGATAACATTAATAATTAAACTAATAATCATAAATGATAAATAAAAGAGTTAAAATCTTCTACAAGGTTTACAATTATTGCGGAAGTGTTCTAAGATTCTAAACATCAAATACAACAGATACTATCCCTCCTCTACCATGTCGAGGCCATCTATCTGAACACCGAATCTCAGACACCGCGACATTTACTTGAGTGAGAATCACTATACAAAATACAATTATAATACCAGATATAAAAATATCGAAATCATGCTAATCATATGCATTATCTTTCAGTCAGTTAACATGCCAAAGTACTCAAAAGTAGGAAAACCCGCAGAAAACACATATGCTAATCACAATCATCCTTTACCTAGTACATTCAACTATATAGGTATGCAAGACCTCCTGAAGTAATAGCCTGCACCCCTAGTTTCGATTTCCCCGGAAGAAACAACTATCAGGGGGTATGTTACTGTACTTTTGATCCTAGGTAGCGGAGCACCCATCCTCGACGCATCGAGGTATGTCTCACGTGCACAGATAAATCATGCAAAATGCACCTACATAGCGATATGGGCTACCGAGTCGGGATGAAATTTCATGATAAAACAATTGAAAGTATGAGTTTTTAGAAAACCATTTAAAAACCTCTCCATCCCTAACCCAATATCAATGCTCCTAGTTCTATCCTCGCTGAATCTTCCGGCATGTCTAGCTAGGGTGCAGCTTACATTACCAACTCCTCATTCTACCAATTTAAGGTTTTTCTTTTATAAGAAAACAGGCTAGCTCAACTTCATGGCCTATACAAGCATAAAAATACTGTGCAAGTATAGCGATAAATCAATCGGCATTCACAAACCGAGGTAAAACTCATATAAACAAATCCAACGATCAAAACCCGATCGCCCACAAAAAAATATTCTAAATATAGCGTAATCACTCACCTGAGGTCCTTCGCTATGTAAGCTTGACCTGAACCTCCTGCGTGTTCCCCTACTCGTCTCGTCCTATACAAGTATAAGACATGCATTTAATATACTAGTATTCCTTTAAAGGTTCCAACTACCCTCTAATTTCCATTATAATAATATTAGAGTAAGAGTACCCTTAACTGTTTCTTAAATTCATATTTAACACTTCTTAAATATTATAACCAACTCTTAATCTTCAATATCAAGGTTTCTAATATACACTTAATCTTATCCCCGTGAATGGTTTACATATATGTTTTTAACCATTAACTTGTTCTAAGTGAATTCCTTAAGTAATGCACCCAATGAATATAATAAAATGTTGGGCCATTGATAAGCATGCATAGCCATAACATTCCAGCATAGTGAACCTATTCTACAACCCTTGAATATTAACTAGAACAAATTAAAATATTACTAGACCAATTATGAAATGCAGAAATCTGCCGACACTGCGCAGCTGGAAAGAAATGATCATATCTTTTTAAACCGTAAATCGGATTTCTCTCATATAAGGCTCATTAGAAAGAAGACTTCAAGACCTTTCCAACGGCATATTGCACGATCGAATAGAGGTGTATAGAAAGCGCAGCTGTCCCACGAAGGGGACAGCCATCTGCAGGACTGTCCATACATTGTTATTTCTCCTACTTTATCCATGGCCCCAAGACAATGAATCTTGGTGCCCTATTTATTAACATACAATTAATTCTCATTAAATACTAACTACAAAGGAATTTCATGCCCCTCTTCTATTTACTTAATAATTAATTTAGCAACGAAAACACTCCAACTCAATTCTCCGAATCCATAACTTGCAATTACAACAAGAAGCCTTTAATTATGGCATCTCCTTGTCTAAGTCAGATAATACAAGTATTACTTGGCTCATGGCTTGAAATAGAATTCTAATAAGTACAATCTCAATATATCTCATATTCTTGAAACCAATGTCTTGCCCATGTCAAATAACAATTGGTAACATCATGTTAACTAATTACTTATCAACTAATAGGGAAGTTTCTACTTGTAACCATTCTTCTCTTGTGGCCTTTCATCCAAGTATTTCGTAAGCATTTGGGAAGCACAAGAAAGGCATGATTAACTTGGGCATTGCAACATGCTAATTCTTCCTACAAACTCTTATCATACATCATAACATCTTATGGATGGTTTCCACACTTATAAACTTCTAAATTAAGCCCTCTAATTGTCTCTCATGGTTCTATGTGCCAAAACATCAACACTTGGTGAGCATGCTAAATTCAAAAGAATAAAACATCTATGCTATCATTGGCTTTTAAATTTCTTTACAACATGCATTCACCAAGTTAACCTTATTCCTTCATAGTTTGCATAACTAAAGCCTCTAATCATACTCTTGTAAGGTACTTAAAAGCTATACATAATCATGGGGGTTAAAGATGTATTTTCAAGAAAAATTGGGCAGAGTCTCCTTTGTTTATAGGGCTTAAAACCTTTATACAAACATGCTCCACAAAATATATAATTCATACAACCACTACTGTACTTAATTACCACTCATTCAAGCATCATGTGATTCTAATTAGCCCTAAAACATTAATTCCATATCTAATAATCTCTTAAAAGCATTTTCTACAAACACCTTGTGGGAATGTTATTTAACATAGGATTTTATAGTCCCTTAAACAAGCATTTCAAGGTCATTAATCTTACAATGGTCTTGTTAGTCAATTTAATTAGAGTAACATTCAATCTAAGTGGACATTATCCAATGGCCATTTCACTAGGCATTTCATCAAACAACATGTGGACATGCCCATTTTTTAGTCTAGAGACGATCATATTATATTTTCTTGAATTTTAATCATACAAGCATGATCATAGCATCCTCTCAAAGTTCATCTCTATAACCACCCATACCCATACAATCTCTAACACCCTACATTTAACATAGTATATTGCTTCAAAGCTAGCTTAAATCTTCATACACCAAGATAACCCTCTAATTCATCGATTAATCATCTTAGAAATTGATTTCCCATCTCCAACCAAATGATTACAATCATGGCTAAGAGGCTCACCGGAACCTTGTGAGTGTTCACGGAGTCTGGCGGTGGGGGTAGGCCTTGAAGAGGCGGCACTAAAAGGTGGCGTGAGGCGGTTGATCAGCCGGGCGAGCTCGCGGCCGAGCAGGCGCGGCTTAGGCGAGGGGCCGTTCGTGGCCGAGCTTCAGCGTGGAGGTTGGCGTCGGGCAAGTGTCACCGGGCGTGACCGACGGCTCGAAGGCCGCTGACTAGAGGCGCAGATGCAGTAAGGAGAGACGAAGAAGGGAGATGGAAATAGAGAAGGAGGCTAGGGCATCAGTTTCATTTAAAACAATGAGAGAGAGAGAGAGAGAGAGAGAGAGAGAGAGATGATAAGGACTTCCATTCATATACATTTTAATTCAAACTTAGGCCCTAAGTTTCACTCTCAATCACATGTGTATAAATTCCACAACTTATATTATGATAACTAAAATAATTCAATATTTATTTATTTATTTGTTTGTTTATTATACCATGCTTTAAATTCCTAGCAATTTGTCACAACTATTTCCCTAGTCACTCAATAATAATAAGAGCTCATAATAATTATATACTAACAATTTAACTAGTTAGTACATATTATTATGTGTAACATTACTTACATCTTTAATTATTTTAACCCTCATCATGACTTAATTACCCATTTAGTCCCATTAATGTTAAATCCTTGTTTGCAAGCCTTTATTAAATAGATTTCATTGCACTTGCTTTAATCTTTTACTTATTCCGTAATAAAACCCACTTTACGATTTTTAGGAAATTAAAAAAAAATCCTCAGAAAAACTGGGGCGTTACAATTCTCCCCCACTTAAAAAAATTTCGTCCTCGAAATTTCCAAATATAGGTGGGAATACTGAGCTTCCCAATTATCGTCTCTTTCTTAAGTACACTTAAGTTCTCCATAAAACTTAATATCATGAAAAATTCATAACATGTGGGTTATGAGCCCACTGCGCTTCCGCTGCGCACTCTAATCATATGTCCTCTACTTTGAATCATTGGTCGCACCTATACAACAATTTCTTTAATCTTGTTCCTAGGTTTCGTGGTTCCTTAGAAACTTTCCCGGCTTCCTTCTTGCCTAATATTACTGGACGACTTCCCTCCACATCATCCTCAATCACAAGAAGATTTCCTATCACCTGTCGTAGGTAACTCACCACAGTCCTTAAAAATTCGTGTCTAGTATTCTCCACTACTAGACTCCATTATGGGACTGTGATCCATATCATCTCACATCCACCGGACTCTCATCCTATGGCTCTGACCATTCTTAGGACTCTAAGACCTAGGTTCCATTTGCCCTAAGTATGTCAATCATATCAGCTAAACTCTAAGCTCCAATCCCCTAAGATCAACCCCGGCTCTGATACCATTAAATGTAACACCCCCTTCTTACAAGGGATCCGGTGTCACACCAGCTGGGCCGGGAGTGCACCCAGCCCATAAGCTGTCTATTTTACAACCTGATAACATTAATAATTAAACTAATAATCATAAATGATAAATAAAAGAGTTAAAATCTTCTACAAGGTTTACAATTATTGCGGAAGTGTTCTAAGATTCTAAACATCAAATACAACAGATACTATCCTCCTCTGCTATGTCAGAGCCATCTATCTGAACACTGAATCTCGTACACCTGCACATTTCACTTGAGTGAGAATCACTATACAAAATACAATTATAATACCAGATATAAAAATATCGAAATCATGCTAATCATATGCATTATCTTTCAGTCAGTTAACATGCCAAAGTACTCAAAAGTAGGAAAACCCGCAGAAAACACATATGCTAATCACAATCATCCTTTACCTAGTACATTCAACTATATAGGTATGCAAGACCTCCTGAAGTAATAGCCTGCACCCCTAGTTTCGATTTCCCCGGAAGAAACAACTATCAGGGGGTATGTTCTGCCGCACCTGATCCTAGGGCGCGGAGCACCCATCCTCGACGATCAGAGGTATGTCTCACCGCGTGCACGATGCGTCATGCAAAATGCACCTCAGACCGATATATGGGCTTCTGACCAGGTCGGGATGAAATTTCATGATAAAACAATTGAAAGTATGAGTTTTTAGAAAACCATTTAAAAACCTCTCCATCCCTAACCCAATATCAATGCTCCTAGTTCTATCCTCATTTGAATCTTAGGCATGTCTAGCTAGGAGTGCGACTTACATTACCAACTCCTCATTCTACCAATTTAAGGTTTTTCTTTTATAAGAAAACAGGCTAGCTCAACTTCATGGCCTATACAAGCATAAAAATACTGTGCAAGTATAGCGATAAATCAATCGGCATTCACAAACCGAGGTAAAACTCATATAAACAAATCCAACGATCAAAACCCGATCGCCCACAAAAAAATATTCTAAATATAGCGTAATCACTCACCTGAGGTCCTTCGCTATGTAAGCTTGACCTGAACCTCCTGCGTGTTCCCCTACTCGTCTCGTCCTATACAAGTATAAGACATGCATTTAATATACTAGTATTCCTTTAAAGGTTCCAACTACCCTCTAATTTCCATTATAATAATATTAGAGTAAGAGTACCCTTAACTGTTTCTTAAATTCATATTTAACACTTCTTAAATATTATAACCAACTCTTAATCTTCAATATCAAGGTTTCTAATATACACTTAATCTTATCCCCGTGAATGGTTTACATATATGTTTTTAACCATTAACTTGTTCTAAGTGAATTCCTTAAGTAATGCACCCAATGAATATAATAAAATGTTGGGCCATTGATAAGCATGCATAGCCATAACATTCCAGCATAGTGAACCTATTCTACAACCCTTGAATATTAACTAGAACAAATTAAAATATTACTAGACCAATTATGAAATGCAGAAATCTGCCGACACTGCGCAGCTGGAAAGAAATGATCATATCTTTTAAACCGTAAATCGGATTTCTCTCATATAAGGCTCATTAGAAAGAAGACTTCAAGACCTTTCCAACGGCATATTGCACGATCCGAATAGAGGTGTATAGAAAGCGCAGCTGTCCCACGAAGGGGACAGCCATCTGCAGGACTGTCCATACATTGTTATTTCTCCTACTTTATCCATGGCCCCAAGACAATGAATCTTGGTGCCCTATTTATTAACATACAATTAATTCTCATTAAATACTAACTACAAAGGAATTTCATGCCCCTCTTCTATTTACTTAATAATTAATTTAGCAACGAAAACACTCCAACTCAATTCTCCGAATCCATAACTTGCAATTACAACAAGAAGCCTTTAATTATGGCATCTCCTTGTCTAAGTTAGATAATACAAGTATTACTTGGCTCATGGCTTGAAATAGAATTCTAATAAGTACAATCTCAATATATCTCATATTCTTGAAACCAATGTCTTGCCCATGTCAAATAACAATTGGTAACATCATGTTAACTAATTACTTATCAACTAATAGGGAAGTTTCTACTTGTAACCATTCTTCTCTTGTGGCCTTTCATCCAAGTATTTACGTAAGCATTTGGAAGCACAAGAAAGGCATGATTAACTTGGGCATTGCAACATGCTAATTCTTCCTACAAACTCTTATCATACATCATAACATCTTATGGATGGTTTCCACACTTATAAACTTCTAAATTAAGCCCTCTAATTGTCTCATGGTTCTATGTGCCAAAACATCAACACTTGGTGAGCATGCTAAATTCAAAAGAATAAAACATCTATGCTATCATTGGCTTTTAAATTTCTTTACAACATGCATTCACCAAGTTAACCTTATTATTCCTTCATAGTTTGCATAACTAAAGCCTCTAATCATACTCTTGTAAGGTACTTAAAAGCTATACATAATCATGGGGGTTAAAGATGTATTTTCAAGAAAAATTGGTAGTAGTCTCCTTTGTTTATAGGGCTTAAAACCTTTATACAAACATGCTCCACAAAATATATAATTCTATACAACCACTACTGCATGTACTTAATTACCACTCATTCAAGCATCATGTGATTCTAATTAGCCCTAAAACATTAATTCCATATCTAATAATCTCTTAAAAGCATTTTCTACAAACACCTTGTGGGAATGTTATTTAACATAGGATTTTATAGTCCCTTAAACAAGCATTTCAAGGTCATTAATCTTACAATGGTCTTGTTAGTCAATTTAATTAGAGTAACATTCAATCTAAGTGGACATTATCCAATGGCCATTTCACTTGGGCATTTCATCAAACAACATGTGGACATGCCCATTTTTTAGTCTAGAGACGATCATATTATATTTTCTTGAATTTTAATCATACAAGCATGATCATAGCATCCTCTCAAAGTTCATCTCTATAACCACCCATACCCATACAATCTCTAACACCCTACATTTAACATAGTATATTGCTTCAAAGCTAGCTTAAATCTTCATACACCAAGATAACCCTCTAATTCATCGATTAATCAT
Source organism: Dioscorea zingiberensis (assembly GCA_026586065.1). Taxonomy (NCBI): domain Eukaryota; kingdom Viridiplantae; phylum Streptophyta; class Magnoliopsida; order Dioscoreales; family Dioscoreaceae; genus Dioscorea; species Dioscorea zingiberensis. Next base: position 67,256,380 of record CM048819.1, on the reverse strand, counting down.
CTTAGAAATTGATTTCCCATCTCCAACCAAATGATTACAATCATGGCTAAGAGGCTCACCGGAACCTTGTGAGTGTTCGCCGGAGCTGGGCGTACAAGCGGTGGGGTAGGCCGCAGAAGGGCAGCGCACTAAAGGTGGCGTGAGGGCGGTTGATCGCCGGGCGGAGCTTGCAGCGACGAGGCCGGGCGCGGCTTGGGCAAGGGCCGCTCTGGCGGAGCTCGCATGGAGGTTGGCGTCGGGCGAGGTCACCGGGCGGCGGCTGACCGACGGCTCGGGGCGCGGGTACGGTAAGGAGACGAAGAAGAAGGGAGATGGAAATAGAGAATGAGGCTAGGGCATCAGTTTCATTTAAAACAATGAGAGAGAGAGAGAGAGAGAGAGAGAGAGATGATAAGGACTTATATTCATATACATTTTAATTCAAACTTAGGCCCTAAGTTTCACTCTCAATCACATGTGTATAAATTCCACAACTTATATTATGATAACTAAAATAATTCAATATTTATTTATTTATTTGTTTGTTTATTATACCATGCTTTAAATTCCTAGCAATTTGTCACAACTATTTCCCTAGTCACTCAATAATAATAAGAGCTCATAATAATTATATACTAACAATTTAACTAGTTAGTACATATTATTATGTGTAACATTACTTACATCTTTAATTATTTTAACCCTCATCATGACTTAATTACCCATTTAGTCCCATTAATGTTAAATCCTTGTTTGCAAGCCTTTATTAAATAGATTTCATTGCACTTGCTTTAATCTTTTACTTATTCCGTAATAAAACCCACTTTACGATTTTTAGGAAATTAAAAAAAAATCCTCAGAAAAACTGGGGCGTTACAAAGGGTGCATCAAACAAAAAGGATAAAGATTGCATTCCTAAATTAACCAGGATATCTTCCAGCCACCTAGGCCTATCCTCTCCTTTGTGAAACAATGATAGCTAAGGATTAGTTCTACCATGCTTTGCCAAGGCATCCGGCAGACAGTTGAGTTCTCTTGGATAGCAGGCCACCTCCAGTAGTGGTATCTGATCAAGCAAGCATCTCACTTGTTGAATATCATCTTGCATTCTCCAGCTAGTTGGCAGGTTGTTCTTCATTATGAGCTCGATCCCTGAGTCGGTGTATAGTTTATGTTGATGCCAAAAACTGGTCCACCTCACGCTTTAGCCACTATGGCCTAGGGATCTGGTCTCAGCCTTCAACAAACAATTGAAATTTATAGTTGGTGTGGACGCTTACTTCAACTTCACGGAGAGTGCTTTTAGAAATCCATTCGGAATTATCTTAGCTTTCCTAAAAGAGGGAGAAAAGAGTGATCGGAATTGGGCCTTTCTGCCCGGATTCAGCTCCGATGCTTAAGTCAGAAAACTTGTAAACAGGTAGTTTTAGATATGGGTCCATTATCCTTTATCCTTTTTTTTTCCTTCTTTTTATAGCAACCTAAAGGCGGTTTAGGGAAGGCGGTGGAGCGAGGCGGTGATAAAATATCTCTACTAAGGCGGTAAGAAAATATCTGCCTACTGTGTAGGTGCTACGTAGGTAAGTAGAAATATCTACCTACTGTGTAGGTACTACGTGTGTAAGTAGAAAATATCTGCCTACTGTGGAGGCAAATGGATAAGATCTACTTACTGTAGAAGCGTTATTACCCAGATGGTCACCACCTTCTTGCTTTTTGTTTAACTCCGACGGACTTTTTGTAGGGGTGAGCCCTCTTTATTTGCCTGACGGAATTATGTAATGAGCTTGGTGGTGACTGACCGTCTTGTGACCAAGCGAAATGTGGCTCTTTGTGTGACATGTGGCCATTTAGGCAGGGGACACGTGTTTTACCAAATATTTCCGTAACAGTTTATTTAGTTACAAACTATGGCTTGCACTTTGTTATAGAGCTTCTTTATTAATAGCCTTCAATTCAGCTTGTATGCTTGATTCTGCATTTATGGATGTTGCTCCAGCAAGTAGAAGTGTAGTTGCTCTTTGCAGTACTGCAAAACCAAGACCATAATGAGGATATTCATCATATTTGGAGGCATCTAAATATTGAAGTGTTTATAAACGCCTTGAATTGTCCTTTAGTTCTCGATAGATTTCTGATTTTCTTGAGTAACAGAGAGGGCTTGATGAAATATTTGATGGGGAAACATCCTTTTGTTCTTGAACACCAGCTCACAGCTCACTTTCCATATACTCCAAGCACACAATGCAACCAAGCATTTGAAGGCTTGTTTGTTCTTCCATTCAATTCCTTGGGTCCCAAACAACCAATCACCATCAAGAATACCGTCTATGAAGGAACAATCAATGCCCATATGTGCTGCCACAAGGCTCCAACACTGCATGGATATGGGGCAGAGACACACAAGGTGTTCCATAGATTCCCAGTTTAGCTCACAATGGGGATATAGCCTCTGGGGTCTAATATTTAGATTATACAAAGCTTCATATATTGAAAGTTTGCCATGAAATAGTTTTCCATAGAATGTTTTAACCCTGAGAGTTATTGACAATTTTTACATAATATACCAGCCCTCTCATTTCTCATTTTCAAGGTATTGTGGATGATTGATGTGATTGTATACAATAGACTTTGGTTGGAGTATTAATTGGATCGGCATTTAAAATGTAAGCTTCTCACACGGATAAAAACAAGCATTTGAACAGTTTCATAAATAAAATAAAATGTTAAATTTGTTGGATAAATATAATATAGTTTTTAGAGCACTTACACCCCTCCCCCTCAATTGCCCGGGCAAGAATTGCCATGGCAATTCACCCATCCAAAAAAAAACTTACACCCCTCCCCCTCAATTGTCCGGGCAATTACTATTTATAAATAATTTTTTATATTTTTAGTTGGTTAAATGTTAGTTTTTATTTGTAATAAACTTAATTAAAACAAATGTTAATTAAAACAAAGCAAGTACATTAATTAAAATAAAAAAATACATTAATTAAAATTTAAATAAAGTACATTAATTAAACACGATAATCTAAGCAAGTAGGAGGACATCTACTAATCAAACCAATTTGTAGATGTATGATCTTCATCCACATTGCTAGGGGTGCCTTCATTCGTGTTACTAGGGGTGGCTTCATTAAAAAGTCTTCTTCTCCTCATAATTTCCATACGTTCCGCTTTCCAAAACTCTTTCCTATCAGGAGAAAATGCCGAGCAATCCATGGCCATAACCTCTCGATCCCTTAGATCTTGTTGTAGTTGACGGGCGTATTCTTTGTCCTTTTTGAGTGTCTCAAATCTATATCTTTCGAATGCATCTTTTTCTTTATTTCTTTCAAGATTGAGTTTACCCGTTGTGGCTAATTCCTCAAGATACTTAGCCGTGTCCGGATTATATGAACCGGCGGCTTGCTTTGACTTCTTTCTTCCTGCCGGTCTAGCCACTCCACCAGATTGTGATGCCCTCCTACGCACTGGTGGTGATGTTGTAGCAGCGTCAGTTGGTGTCCCCTCATCAATAGGGGAATTAAATGTTGTTGGCTCTTGGGATGTTGGCGCCCATTCAGTCGGTGTCACATGTTCAAACTGAGAGTCCCGGATAATCATGAATCTTGGATAGCTCTTAACAACTTCCCAACATTGAAAATGCGCGAATTCCTTCTTTGCCGTAGCATTGTACCAACGTTGTGCTTGAATTTGCTAATACAAATAAGTAAATTAAATTAGTATATAAAATAAAAAAAATGAAGTTACAATTAAAAAAAATAAAGTATTTTAAAAAAATGTAAAATACCTCGTCCCCAAGATTGGTGCCACTTTGATAATTTTCCGACGTCTTTTTCAAAGCATCCCTCCAATATCCTAGCGATTTATTCAACATTTTCCATCTACTAGAAAGACTCATTTCCGTGCGTGGAGAATTCGGTGCATTCAATATGAAGCTTTCATGAATGAGGTTCCACAATTTTGCATTCTTTATCTCATTCCCCGTCACCGGATTATGAGCAACTTCGCCCCAACACTGACACAACAATACATCTTTGGTGGTGGACCACGAGCTACCCGAAGACGCCATCGAAAAAACTATATGTTTCTCGGATATAAAGAAAAAATGAGAATGAGAGTGTAAGATGAGTTTTTTGTTGATATGAATGTGTGGGAAGTTTATGAAGTGGTATGTGATATTTATAGAAAAAAAAAAATTTTGAATTATTATTATTTTATTTTAAAAAAAATAACCGTTGAAGATATGTCCGTTGGCTTTATTATTAAAAAAAAATATCCGTTGAGAAATTTAAATTATGAGTGTTCAATGTGCATTTAAAAAAACATTAAAAAAAAAATGAAACGTGGGCCCCACCCACGTGCCCGGTTAAGCGCCAGGGCAAAGGTTGCCCGGGCGCTTAACCGGGCACGTGGGACCCATGCCTTGCCCGGGTGAAAAATTGCGCGGTGTGATGTTTTAATTCTGGCAACGGGCCAGAATCGCACATTGCCCGCACTTCCACCCGCGCAGTGGAAGTGCTCTTATAGAAGTGGGATGATTTAAATGGTTAATTTAAGATTCATTAAATTTAATTAATTAGTTAAAATACTAGTAAATGACCGGACTTGTGTTTTCTTAAAAATAATAGTTATATATAAATCAAATGCCACTTATATTGTTAACGACTTTGGTAAAAATAATAGTTATATAAAATCATCATAACTTGATTCGTTGGCAACTCTCAGACCATACCATTGGTTTAAAATGTGACGTTTCCAAACAATTGTTATGTTTTTTATTTTTAAAATTCAAAAAATCCCAATTTTCAAAAAATTGAAAGTATGAATTTAATTTTATGGTTTTTTAAGAGTTTTTTAAATTAAATTATCTATAATTGATTTCTCAAGTGGATAAATTTTTTGGTACCCATATATCAAACGGATACTGAATTTCAATTTGTATCAAAACGGGCACTATAAGTTTTAATTTTATTTCACCGGAGATTGGGGATTCCGATTGAAAACTGCCCACATGGCCGCCGAAACTCCACGTCATACGATGTCACGTCAGCAACTTAAGCCACGTGACAAATTAGTTCTTTGTGGTTGTCGTTGACATCATTAAAAAAAAATTATAACTAATTTCAAAAAAATATTTATAATTTTTATAATTTTTATTAAGTTGCCACGTGGATTAAGTTACTGACGTGGCATCGTATGACGTGGAGCTTCGGCAGCCACGTAGGCAGGTTTCAACTGGAATTCCCAATATAATCAGCAAGTGAAATAAAATTAAAGTTTAGTGCCCGTTTTGATATAAATTGAAATTCAGTACTCGATTTAAAATATGGGCAAAGTAGGGTACATATGTTTTTTAAAATTTAAAAATTTCACAATTCTAAAACAATTCGAAAGTATGAATCTATTTTTTTTAAAATCAAATTATCTTTAACCGATTTAGAGTAAGATAGATAGAAGATAGATGTTTTTTAAAATTAAAAAATTAAAATTCTAAGAAAATTTAAAAGTTCTAATCTAATTTTTTTTGTTTTTTTTTACTTTTTTAAAATCAAATTTATATATAACCGAAATATAGATAGATTATTTTTAAAATAAAAAAAAATCCAAAATTCTATGAAAATTTGAAAGTAATTTTCTGTTTTTTTAAAAAATTAAAATTAAAATTATCTATAACGGATTTACTCCCATTGTTAATTAATTAGTTTATTTATTATGAAATCAGTATTCAAAATGTTAGATTATTTGTATTTTTTTTATTACCAATTATCACCAAAAATCTCAACAAAAAACAGATAATATTTATCACCAAGTTTTTAACTTTTTACCAAATCGCTATTGAATTCGGATCTTTAAGAGATTCCGGATCCAAATCCGACTCGGGAGCGTCCACACCGTCATTCTCGTCCTCACTTCCCGCGCTTTCTCTCCCATCCCCAAGATCCTCTTTCCCCTCCTTCCCCTTCGTTTCCGACGAACGGCCACCATGAGCGTCGTCGGCTTCGACGTCGGCAACAACACCTGCATCATTGCCGCTGCCAAGCCGGGCGCCGGCATCGAGGCACTCCTCAACGAGGAGTCCAAGCGCGAGATCCCCGCCTCCATCTCCTTCTCCGAGAAGCAACGTCTCATCGGCTCCTCCTCCTCCCCCCTCCTCTACCCCTCCTCCACCTTCTCTCAGATCAAACAACTCATCCTCGCCCATCCCAAGTACCGCCATCGTCTCTCTTATCTCAACCGGAAGATCACCCTCACCCCTACCCACCTCCTCGCCATGCTCCTCTCTCATCTAAAGATCATCGCCGAACGATCCCTCAAATCCCCCGTCTCTGATTGCGTCCTCTCCTTGCCCTCCTACGCCTCCGATCTAGCACGCCGATCTTATCTCAATGCCGCTCACATTGCCGGCTTGAACCCGCTTCTTTTCATCCACGACACGACGGCCACGGCATTAATCTACGGCATCTACAAGACCGACTACCCCGACGACAAGCTCCATGTCGTCTTCATCGATATCGGCCATAGTGACACCCAGGTCTCCGTCGTCGCCTTCGAGCCTGGTGGAATGCATGTACTCTCGCACGCCTCCGATCCCCTCCTGGGTGGCCGCGATTTTGACCAAATTCTTTTCAAGCATTTCGCCGAACAGTTCAAGGACAGGTACAAGATCGATGTTCGTTCGAATGCCAAGGCTTGCGTTCGGTTGCGGGCCGCCTGCGAGAAGGTCAAGAAGGTCTTGAGCGCGAATGTGGAGGCGCCGATCAGCATCGAGTGTTTGATGAATGACAAGGACGTGAGAGGGTTTATCAAGAGAGAGGAATTCGAGAAGCTGGCGTCAGGGTTGCTGGAGAGGGTGCTGGTACCATGCAAGAAGGCGCTGGAAGACGCCGGCGTGGGGATTGATACTCTGCATTCTGTCGAGCTCGTCGGATCGGGATCCAGGATCCCGGCGATCGTGAGGATCTTGACTGAGTTCTTCGGGAAAGAACCAGGCCGGACGCTCAATGCAAGCGAGTCCGTCGCGCGTGGCTGCGCGCTTCAGTGCGCCAAGCAAAGCCCTCTGTTCAAAGTCAGGCGTTATGAGGTTGGCTGCCTTAGATTTTACTTTATTTTATACAGCATTGTGTGTGTTTCTATGGTGCTATATATCATTCCATTTGATTTTTATTCTTGAAGTTTTGCATATATATATATAGATATATATATATACCTCTCTCCCTATCTCTGCAGGTGCATGACGCAATGGCTTACTCTGTAGGTTTTGCTTTGGAAGGAAACAAGGTTTGCACCATTTCCAGTGATGCAATATTTCCAAAAGGCCACTCTTTTCCAAATTTGAAAGTTCTCAGCTTTGACCGAAGTAGTACATTCCGTCTGGAAGCGTTTTATGTTGATGACAATGGAGTTCCACTTGGTGCCACTGCCAAAATTAGTTCATTCTTGGTATGTCTGCTTGGCATATATATGCTTCATATGGAATTATAATGTATGATAATAGATTTCTTGTTATATAGTGGGCATGTTTTGATAACTTCTTGGTGCTTCAAGATATTTTGTTATATGTGGATGACCTTTTACTCTTTGTTTTTTCTCTCAATGCAGGTTGGCCCTTTTCAGACAAAAAAGCCTGGAGGAAATCCAAAAGTCAAAGTTAGAATTCATTTAAATCCTTATGGAATTGCTGTTGTGGGCTCAGTTTTGGTAAATGCAATAGTGATTATTAGTTTTAGAGAGTTTTCGAGCCACAATTAGTTAAAAATAACTCTGGTTTGTCTGTCATTCTCCAATTCTTTAGTTGATTGAAGATGATACCAAAGATACAGATTCAAGCCAAGCAAGTTGCTCAAATTCATCTAACACACAACCTGCAAAAGCTGTTGAAAGTGAAATATCTGAGGAGTCTGAACCTACTGTAGTAAGTCTGGTTAAGTTCAATTCTTCAGTTCTTCTGTATATCTTGTCCTTCAAATGACTGCCCAGAAGCTATCTTTATTTCTCCCACTATTTGCCTTTTAAGCTTCTATGCATGAATAATCTGGACTTCTACTCACTTTGTTTTCCAAGCATTTTCTTTCTTTTCCTTTTTATTTATGTAGGTTTTGTGGTATTCAGTATTAGCTGCACTTAAATTGTTGATGCAAAAGCAGAAGTGGATGTTAATAAGCACAATTGTACAAAGAATTTCTGATTGATTTCATATGAAGATATGTTACAGCATATATAGGAGAATACATTGCTATCAAATGATATCCCACAATTAACTCCTAAATCTAAGGTTTGACAATAATGTCACATCCCACAATTAACTCCTTGACTCCTTCATTTCTATGGTTTGACAATAATGTCACATCCCACAATTAACTCCCTGATTTCTATCACTCCTCCTCAAGTTGGATCATGGATATCACACATGCCTAACTTGTATAAAGAATGGTCAAGCACTTTGCTGGATACAGCCTTGGTAAGTATATCAGCGAGTTGTTCTTCAGATTTCACAAATGGCAATGTTACGATCCCCAAATTTCTTCAAGTTTTTCCTTGATAAAATGTTCCACAACTTCTATGTGCTTCGTTCGATCATGTTGAACTGGATTACGAGCAATCTCAATAGCTGAAGTGTTATCACAATATAAGTTCATTGATCCTTGAAGATCAATACCCAATTCATCTAGCAATTTCTTTAACCACAATAGTTCACATACTCCAAAAGCCATACCCCTGTACTCTGCTTCAGCACTGGATCTTGCTACCACTGGTTGCTTTTTACTCTTCCAAGTTACAAGATTTCCTCCTACAAAAGTGAAGTAGCCTGAAGTTGACCTTCTATTATCAACTGACCCTGCCCAGTCCGCATCACTGTAACCTTCCACTTTCAAATGATTATGTTTTTTGAAGAGCAATCCTTTTCCTGGAGTAGACTTCAAATACTTTAGTATGCGTTCAACAGCTTCTATATGTGATTTTCGAGGGTCATGCATAAATTGGCTCACCACACTTACTGCATAAGCAATATTTGGTCTAGTGTAGGATAAATAGATCAATTTTCCCACGAGTTTTTGGTACCTTGCTTTATCAGTAAGAGTTTCATTCAAACAATGATACAACTTATGGTTTTGTTCAATGGGAGTAGTCATAGGTTTGCATCCAAGCATTCCTGTTTCAGTTAATAAATCAAGAACATATTTTCTTTGGGATAAGAAAATACCATTCCTTGAGTGGGCTGCTTCAATACCAAGAAAATACTTCAGTTCACCGAGCTTCTTCATTTCAAATTCAGAGGCTAAGTGTTTTTGTAGATTGTCTATCTCGTCCGGATCATCACCTGTCACCACCATATCATCCACGTAGATAATCAAGACAGTCATTTTACCTTGTTTGTGTTTCAAAAATAAAGTGTGATCTGAGTTGCTTTGCTTATAACCGAAGTTCTTCATAGATTTTGTAAATCTACCAAACCACGTTCTTGGAGATTGTTTTAACCCATACAACGCCTTTCTGAGCTTGCATACCATTGTAGTATTGGAGTATTTTTCAATTCCTGGAGGAGGATCCATGTATACTTCTTCAGCAAGATCTCCATGCAAAAAAGCGTTCTTGACATCTAATTGAAGGAGAGGCCAATCTTGATTAACAGCCAAGGATAGAAGTACTCTTACTGTATCAAGCTTTGCAACTGGTGCAAGAGTATCTTGATAATCAACTCCATAGCATTGTGTATACCCTTTTGCAACTAATCGGGCTTTAAACCTTTCAACTGTCCCATCAGCTTTATGTTTAATAGCAAACACCCATCTACAGCCCACAGTCTCTTTTCCTTTTGGAAGAGGTACAAGCTCCCAAGTAGCATTCTTTTCAAGAGCTATCATTTCCTCTGCCATGGCTTTGGTCCATCTTGTATCTGCTAAAGCTTCCTGCAATTTACTAGGAATCGAGATAGATGATAATTGCAGTGCGTAAGATGCATATGACTTTGATAGCTTTTGGTAAGACACATGATTACTAATGGGATATTTAACTTTGGCTATAAGATCAGGTTCATATCTAATGGGTGGTACACCACGGTTAGAACGAGATGGAAGATGATAATCAGATATTTCAATATTAACATCATCAACAGTAATGGGATTAGGATTAGTGGATACCTCTATTGATGGTACCTCAGGAGAAGATTGACTTGATGATGTAAGAGGAATTGTACTATCTGTTAGAGGATCTTCTTGTAATACTTCCGATTCACAAGTAGTAGTTCTTGAATCCAAAGTTATTGGAGTGAATGCATGTATTGTATTGTCATGACTGATCAATTCTTCATCATTCTCCCCCTGAAGTGATGAATCTGCAGCTGGTTTGTGAAAGAGCTCATTTTCGTGGAAGATAACATCCATAGAAACATAGAGTTTCTTAGAAGAAGGATCATAACATTTATATCCCTTTTTATGACTTCCATATCCCACAAAAATGCATTTTATAGCACGCGCTTCAAGCTTGCTCCTTTGATGTGGCGGTAAGTGAACAAAGACGACACACCCAAAGATTTTTGGAGGCAAATGCACCAAGGGTGGGAGAATGCAGTGGTCAGATAATGCATCCAATGGTCGTCTAAAGTTAAGAATACTTGATGGCGTTCAGTTGATCAAATATACTGCTGAACTCAATGCTTCACCTCATAGGTAAGAGGGAACATGTCCGCCAATTAAGAGAGATCGAGTAACCTCCAAGAGCTGTCTATTCTTCCTTTCTGCAATACCGTTTTGTTGTGGTGAGTAGGAACATGTTGTCTTATGGATTATTCCGACTGAGTTCATGAATTTTGCTAGCTCTTCTTTGAGGTATTCTCCTCCATTCTCAGACCGAAGGACCTTTATTGACATGCCAAATTGAGTCAGTATCATTTGATAGCAATGTATTCTCCTATATATGCTGTAACATATCTTCATATGAAATCAATCAGAAATTCTTTGTACAATTGTGCTTATTGACATGGTATCAGAGCCATCTTCAATTTCTTCTTTTGAAATTGAAGCTTGATTCTGGAAACACAATTGTTATTTCTGTTTATCCCTTCTGTTGTGAACTTTTTTTTCTTTTGTATCATCATCACTATGTTTGATCCTCAAGCTAGTAGTAATGATGATCCTTTGAAGAAATATGGAAGTTCTGCTTCTCCAATTGGATTCCATATACAGGAAACAGTGGATATATTATTTCAATTTTTCTATGATACAGTTTCTTGTCACAATGTCATTCTTAGTGAAATTCATCTCAGAATTATATTTCAGGTTGACAGCACGACCACAGAAAAACTTTCAAAAAGGTTTCATTTACCAGTTACTGAGACTGCATTCGGTGGAATGACCGAGACTGGGTTTTCTGGAACTCAGGAGCTCGAGAAGCAGCTAGCTGATCAGGACAAGCTTGTTGAGCAAACCAAAGAGAAAAAGAATGCATTGGAAGCCTATGTTTACGACGTTCGCAACAAGGTATTATTAAGAAAAAGCTTTCATTTCTTTAATAGATAATTATTGATTGCATCAGTTATGCCAGTAGCTTTTTGAGAGATATCGTAGCTTCGCCACTGAATCAGAAAGGGAAGAAATCTCCATGGGTCTGCAACAAACAGAAGAATGGCTCTACAGTGAAGGTGATGATGAAACAGAAACTGTCTACAGTCATTTTCTGGAAGACCTGAAGAAGGTGAACTGTAATCTGCTTTATGTGGCATTCTACATTGTTCTTTGTTCATATGTTATTTATTTATGATAAATATGGACGAGCAATTGGAAGCTGGCCCCATCCTTGAGGGGAGTGAACTGTTTATATGATCTCTTATATTTTACTTTCTTCAATCTGATGAATAATTGTTTATTTTTACTTGTGTTTTAACCAACAATAGCTTGCTGATCCCGTGATCAACCGATACAAAGAAGAAGCAGCTAGAGCTCAAGCAACAAGGAAGCTTTTGCAAACTATAGTTGACAACAGGATGGCTGTGGCAACAATAGCAACATATGAACGCGACATGGTAAGGTGTCTAAATTATTACAGTGATGCACCAAAGCAAACCCTGCAATTCTCCTTTTAACTTTGCAATATTCATTCTCAAATTGCAGGTCATGAGTGAGTGCAACAAAGCAGAACAATGGCTGAGAGATAAAAATCAGCAGCAGAATTCTTTGCCAAAGAGCACTGACCCAGTGTTGTGGTCACATGAAATTCACAAAATGACAGAGGAATTAGACAAGTTATATATTTCAGATCTCCACTTAATTCTACCCTTTTTCTTCAGATTTTTTCTATTCTTTTAAAGTTCTGATAACTTGGTTACTATAGTTCATTATCAGACATGCTGAATTTGAGTCTATTTTGTTATATCTCAGATCATGCAAGCAAGCACTGAAGCTCTTAGCGCCTACATCTGTATCCGAGAGCCGTCCTAACCTCCCTTCAGCTGACACGAAAACAAATTGCACTGACACAAAATGATGGGAATATGTACGTAATTGTTTCCCATCAGTTGGTTATTTTACTCCCTGATTAGGATAACACCAATTTTTTTAGCCATAAATCTACACTTCCATTTTTTCTAGTCTAGAGCTTCCTCCCTCTTATCTTATTGTTCACTGTCCATTGAGATTTAGCATAATGTTTTTGTTCACTGTCAAATATTTGATTGGAAATACATGGTAGCTGAATAACATGCTATGATAATCTGAAACCAGAATTCGGATATTTTCCAATAAAATTCATAGAAATAATTGAAAAAAAAAAGTAACTCTTAAGCTTTCCTGGTATCTATGATTCTGGACTTCATTGAATGCATTACTCAATGCTGAGTGGTTGTTTCTCGGCCTCCCATTTATCCAACCTCTTCAGGGCTTCTTCAACCTGAAGGCCAACCAAAACAAAGGATACATTAGATAAGTAAAAAAAAAGCTTATCATCAAGATAAAATATCTCAAGTGCAACATTGTCACCATCTACAAATTAAGTTACTCATTCAAACACTTCATGTTTTATTTTTTTATAAATGTGGACAAGCAACCTGTGGTTTGCAAGAATCCGGATCCTCTCAGTTTTTTTTCCTCATTTTATTTTAATCTTGGCCATTGATTTTAAAATCCAAAGACCAAAAGCTTGTCCAAGTCAGCTTTTCCTCATTGAATGAGTCTTGGAGTTTAAAATCAATGAGGGAAAGCTGAGTTGAACAAGTTTTTGGCCTTTGGATTTTAAAATCAATGACCAAGATTGAAAAAGCAAATCTGAGGAGTGAAAAAAGCAAGAGAGTGATGCGGATCCGGTTTGCAACTCTTCTTCTAGGAAAGAATGTGTTGGTTTCCAACACTCCATGTCCGAACTTTTTTTTTTCACAAAGTTCATAATAATTTACTTGGCTGGAACAGGAAAAGTAAAAAAGTGGAGGTCAACCTCTTAATGACATTCACAGAGACTTTTTAGAATAACCAAGCAATAAATTATTAGTAAGAATCACATGGCCATTAGTGATTAAAGTAACCTTCATTATTGCTTAAAGGAAGGCTCATCATCAAGGAAATAGAAAAAGTAAAAAAAATTCTATCTATATATATACCTCTTTATTCCAATCAGTCCGGAAGGTAACCCACAACAGAATCAAGGTCTGGATCAATGTTCCTCCAATCATACCTCCCCATAGTCCCTGTTATACCATGAAAACCACTGATCAATTATTAATCAAGCACTCTAATTAATAGCTTATAAAGCATCAAGAGGAGTATCATTTTTATAAATCACACTCATGACTCACCTTAGCTCCCAACCCAAACTTGAAGCCAAGCAGACAACCAATAGGGATCCCAACAATGTAGTAACATCCCACATTGACATAGGCCACAAATGCTTGCCATCCACATCCAACAGCCACACCTAGACATAGACATGAATGAGTCTGTTCAAACTCTCTTACCATACCATTCAAACATTTGAAATCAATTTGTTCACCATTAATTATGTAACCTTTGGCTAGCTAGGTTGACCATTCCTACACTTTTGTTTTTTTTTTTTAACAAAAAAAAATTATATGAATTAGTTTCCTTTATTTAATTAATCATGTCACCCATGAATCAACAGATTGAAGATCTAGAGAGAAAGATGCGTACCAGTTAAGACGGGTTGGATGCCATTGAGGACAAGAGTGATGGCTAGCAAGGGACAAAGATCAGATACAGCATGGGCCACAGTCTCCCCCTCTGTGAATGCATAGCTAACAACATCTCTTATGCAAAGGATGATGATGGCCAAGATCACTGCTATCACGAATGACAACATCGTCACAACCACAACTGAGAACGCTGCTGCTTTTGGATGCCCAGCTCCAAGCTCATTGCTCACCCTCACACTGTCACAACAGTAATTAATATTCAAAAGTTCAAAGTTAAATGAACAACTGATATATATGTAGAATTTACTTGAAATTGAAGTTTAAAATTAATCTTTTAACAATGAACTAACCTGGCAGCAGCATTGAAACCAACAGAGATCATGAACACCCACCCAGATATTGTCATACTGCATAGGTACATGCACGGTACCCACATGAAAAACCAACAGTTAGATCCGAAAAGCAAAACACCTTTATCAAAAAAAAAAATTAAAAAAAAAGAAATAACAGTCATCAAATATCTAAGTCTAATGTGAAGATGTGTGGTGCTCCTGAATGGTCCAACCAGCGATAATCCAAGTCCAACGCCAGCACAACACACAGTGACTGACTGACATCTTCCTCCTGGCACCCACTTGCATTCCATGAAAGTTAAAGCTGAAGTAAAGGCATAGAAGGACACAAATGACAAAACTACTGAGCTTACCAAATAGAAAGAGAGTCAAGAGCCAACTCTGGATTCGGAAGCAGGCCGGCGATGAGGACCATGACCTGGAAATACCAAGTCTCCAAGCAGAGCATCACGGCGGACGCTGCCGAGAGCTTGAAGAATCCCCAGAGGTCCGAGAATGCCTTCCAACTGAACCCAGCCCAAGTATACTTGCACCTCTCACTGATCACAATATAAAGGAACTGAGCTCCGACGACGATCCACCATGACAAGCTCAGCACCAGCGACGCACCCAACAATCCAATCCCGAGCTTGTAGACAGCCAGCCAGCTGAGAAGAAGATGTAGAACAAGAGTTGCACCTGATATATAAGCACTTGGCGCTACAATGCTTTGAGCTTGGAGAAACTTTTGGATGGGAAAGTTGGCGGCGTAAGCGAAGATCTGAGGAATCAGGCCGTAGACGAAGACGGACGCAGCCGAGGCGATCTCCGGCGACTGGCCCAGCAGGATTAGTAATGGATAAGAGAAGCCGTATATGATGGCAAGGGGAATACCAGTGGCCATCAAGAGCACTGTGGATCTTTGCAAGTAGACACCGAGCATGTCGTACTTGTGCGCGCCGTAGGCTTGGCCGCAGAGTGTCTCCACCGCGCTGCCCATTCCGAGCTGCATGCATGTTTTAACTGGTTAGCCATCCATTTGAAACTGGAGCAAGAGATCATGAGAAGTTGATTGATTGATTGATTACCATGAGACCGTAGGCGAACATTTGGACGCCGGTGTTGCCGAGAGAGGCGGCGGCGAGCTCAAGGCTGCCGAGATGGCCGGAGAAAATCTGGGTGGACATTGACATGACGTAGTTGATCATGTAGACCATGACTGCAGGTGCTGCAAGGAGGACCAGAAGCTTCATCTCTTTTGCCGAGGCTTTTGAGAATCGCCGGAGAAAAGGTACGCTGGTGTCTGTGAGTATGTCCTCTAGTTCCTTGCTGGCTCCCTCGCCATCACGGGAAGCTTGCCGCGATGGTGGTGATTGCTCTAGCAGAGGAGTGACAAGCTTCTCGCCGGAGCCATTGGAGCCCATGGTGGTTGGTGCGGGGGAGGAGAATTAGATGGCGTTTGGTTTGGGGTTTTTTAGGAGAAGTCCTTGGTTTGAAGTTTTCTTATATACACATGAGTAGGGTGCCTTCTACCGTGCCCATGCCGTGGAAAATCAGGCACCCAAAAAATATAAATCCAGTATCTATTCTTTATTTTAGTGGGCATTCAATGGTAGCGTACCGTGGGTTAAGAACAACGACACGTTAGAATACACGCATGACGAGTGGTTGTTTTTAATTTGTTCTCCTTTTTTATTGGCTGTCGAAGTGTTTGGTTCTTATTTGGTGGTGGGGCCCGTGGAGGTGAGCTCCTGTCATTCATTCATCTGGATGGTTCACTGCTTTTGTGGATCACGTGATTTTGAATAGATTTGTCATTATCAGTTCTGCTTTTTTTTTTATTCTTTCCCACTGATCCCTTTTATTAATGGACCGTGTATGTTTTCCGAAAAATATCAATAATTTACATTTCCAATAAAGTTGGAGGGATTTGTATTTGTCACGAGTTTTTTACTTTAACGTAACATCTTCTGTTCAGTCATGTGGGCTCTATATGTTTTTGTACTTGGCTGGCCAGTTTTATGCATTTTCATTATATTTTCATTAAGTTTTGTGGATGGGGGAGATTTGTATTTCGGACGAGGTTTTAATATTTTATCTCGTGGTCTACTTACAAGGTTTTGCTTATTTTGTAGGTTGTCAATGGAGACATTTTTTTCTTTGGAAGTCAGGACTCAGAACAGTAAGGAAACCAAAGAGAAAAATCAAACAATCAGGAGGAGAGAGATAGGTTTAACGTGGAAACCTTCAAATCGGGGAAAATCAGGGGTCCTGAAGGTGAGGGCTAAATCCACTAATCTTGCTTAATACAGTGGGGAGAAGAAGAGGGGTTTAAGGAAGAAGGTGGAGGCGATGGCGACCATAATGGATGTCTGCCGGGAAGGCCTATGCTTTTTGGTGAAGATGATTTGCCTTTTTCTTGGTTGAAGAGTCTTTTTAAAATTGGAAAGGTGAAATCCCGTCTTTCCCTCCCAAATTTGCACCCTCACCTTAAATCCAGTCCTCATATCCGCAGTATAATTAACTTTCCCCATCTGGTAATAATCTTGTGCTGTGATCCTGGAGAGCCACATGCCTTCGTTCCAACCGTTGGATGCTTGCTGGAGAAACACTGTGTTTCTGTGGTCAAACCAGGCACAACCCGAGGGGGAAGGTTGCCTGGAAGCCATGTCTTGGCCTGTTGGTCCGAAGGAGGTTGCCGAGGGGCCTTAACTTTTTGGACCGAAGAGGGAGAGGGAGAGAGGGGAGGGGGTGCTTTGGATGACCTGTCACGCCTGGATGGGCACAACGTGTCTTCCCATCTTCCTCCCTATCATAATGTACAAAGAAAGTCATATTATAGAGTTTATCATGTTATTCAAGTAGTAGTTTGTGTTAGAGAAAATATGCAAATGGCTAAATCAGAAAGCTTCCATAGTGAGAGTGATATATGTCTTCCCAAATGTTTTGTATTTCTTTGTTGGGTTTTTGTTTTTCTATAATTTGTTTATTTTTTCAGGGTATACATGTATATTTTTTTTGGGTTAGTGTTTATTTGTTTGGGGTATTCGTTATTAGGGTTTCAAGTATTTATCTCTTTATATTTTGTATTTATCTCTGTATATGTTTAGTTCCTATTTTACCCTTGTAGTGGTATTATATATACCCCAACTTCTTATCAATAATATTAAGATCTTTTCCTATCATGGTATCGAGTTTAGTAAGTCGGCAACAGCAAGACAAGTAAGCCTGGCGCTTGATGCGACCAAGAATAAGCAACAAGGCTGGCCATACGGGCCTAGCCAAAAAAGAAGTTACAACTGGTGGGGATGTTAGTTGAACTTGAGTGGGGATGTTGGGATGTAAACAATAGTACCACATCGGGAGTTTGAAAGAATGTGAACATGCTTAAATAGAAAGGGGGCCCACCATGAAATACCTAAGTGCTTGGCGTGTGGGCGCTAATGGGAATCGCGGTGAGCACGGCATAAATAAGTGGCAAGAAGCAAGCGGTCTTGGCGGCTCACGTGGCAAGAAGCAAGCAACAGCGATAAGGCGATTAGGGACACACCGCTTGAGAAGTAGTGGCGAGGGCAAAACTATGATTTTTGATATATATATATATATATATATATATATATATATATATATATATATTTGATAGGAAAAAGTCTGATTTTGATTTTGGCCTAACAAAATTCTGATGTTTGACCGGTTGTGCTGTTGACCACTGACTTGCTATGCGCAGCGGTGGGGGCGTTGAAGTAGGGGACCGGGTATTTGTGGGGCGTGGAGAGCTGCGTGAGGCTCTGTGGCAGATGTCCGCACAGGGACGCGCGGAGCAGAGGTAGCCCGTGAGACGTGAAGCGCACGCGGGCGTATGGGACGCGGTGCCGAGGCGCAGCTGGGTCCGCATTGCAGGCGCAGAGGTAGGCGGCCGGTACGCCTAAGTTCCGACGGGCGGCTGACGGCTAACGGCCTGGAAGTAGAAATCTAGGGTTTTTTGGATCTAGGCATCTGAAAAGAATCAGCAAAAAACTGAACTGTGACGGCATTAGTAGCACATAGAGCCGAAACCGATATTAAATTTAAGGACATGGATGGAACATGCAACACATCCTTGAGAGTAAGAGAGTCATGTGACGTCGAAAGAAGCATAGATCCTATATGCTTGATGGGGAGACAAGTACCATTACCAATGACAACAGTCTCAGACGCTGTGTAAAGGTGAGGAAGCGTCAAGTTGGACAAGGCGGTGGTGACATGATGAGAAGTACCAGAATCAACAACCCAAACAGAGGGAGACCACAGGCGAGGTGGTAGTGTGTGGCTGATGAAAGCACACGAGGAGGGTCACGAGGTGGCATCGGGATGTGATCCCATGTAGATGAGGGAACAAGACGGCATTGGCGAGCAAAGTGACCGAGAGTGCCACAGATCTGACACTTGCCATGAGAGCCACGACCATGGTTGAGCAATGGAGATGGCGGACGGGAAGCCCAAGATTGTGGGGAGGACCGGTTGGAGCTGATGGACTGGCGGCGACGTGCCATTGTGGATTTGTAGTGGCAGGTAAGATCCGGGGTGGGTAAGGGCCGCCCGCAAGAACTTGAGGATGTTGACCGAAACTTGGTATTTGACCAAAAGTTGGTGATGTTGACCGAAATTTAATTTGGTAATGTTGACTGAAAATTTGTGTTGCAATTGGTGATGGGTTGTTGACCGAAAATTTGGGATGTTGACCGAAGGTGGTAAGTTGGACCAGAACAGAAGGTGATAACTCGGTGGCGTGCTTGATGTCAACAATGCCTTCCTCAATGGCCGTCTCACTGAGGAAGTTTACATGACTCAACCTCCTGGCATGCGTGATCCTCAGTTTCCCGATTATGTTTGCCGTTTGCAGAAGGCTCTCTATGGTTTGAAGCAAGCCCCGCGAGCATGGTACCAGGAGTTGAAGCTCTTTCTTCAGTCTCTTGGTTTCGTTACTTCTCGCACAGATACATCACTCTTCATTCTGTCGGTGGGCTCCACTCTTATCTATTTTCTGGTTTATGTTGATGATCTTCTGATTACTGGCAGTTATCCTCATCTAGTTGATCGTATTATTCGGCAACTTGACTCCAAATTTTCCACCAAGGATCTTGGGTTGCTCTCTTACTTCTGTGGTGTTGAGGTTACTCCGACCTCTGATGGTGTGCTTCTTTCTCAGCATAAGTATGTTGTTGATCTTCTACAGAAACACCACATGCTTGACTCAAAACCGGTTTCTACGCCCCTTGCTGTTGGTGCATCACTTTTTCTTCACGATGGATCCTCTTTGGTTGATGCCACCAAATATAGACAAGTTATTGGTGGTCTTCAACATTTGCGCATGACTCGTCCTGACATTTCTTTTGCTGTCAACAGACTTTCTCAGTTCATGCATCAGCCTACTGCGAATCATTGGGGGGTTGTTAAGCACTTGCTCCGGTATTTGAATGGCACCAAATCTCTTGGCATTCGGCCGAGGCGAATTCTCCTCTTGACTTCCGCGGCTTTTAGATGCGATTGGGGTAATCAGGATGATCGTTCCTCCACGGTGCATATGTTATGTTCTTGGGTGCCAATCCCATCTCCTGGCGGTCTACAAAGCAACGCGACTGCTGTTGCTGGCCATCCATCGAGGAGTATCGTGCTATTGCTTCGCTGGCTTCTTTGAAATTCAATGGATCAAAACACTTCTTCATGAACTACATGCCCTCGGCTCTTCAAAGACTCCACTATCTACTCCTGACAATCTTGGTGCCACGTGATCTATGTGCTAATCCCGTATTTCATTCTACGGATGAAACATCTTGCCATCGACTATCACTTTATCCTCAAGCGATCTTGTTGATCTTCCCTTCTTCGTGTTGTTCATGCCACCGCTGGCCGATCAACTTAGCGATGCACTAATCTAAACCTTTGCCTCGCCCCTGCTTACTTGACATTTGTGACAAGATTGGTGTTGCTTCTCGTGCACCATCTTGAGGGGGCCTATTAGGGTTTCAAGTATTTATCTCTTTATATTTTGTATTTATCTCTGTATATGTTTAGTTCCTATTTTACCCTTGTAGTGGTATTATATATACCCCAACTTATCAATAATATTAAGATCTTTTCCTATCATTCTTTGGGGGTTTGTGTTTTTTATGGTTTTTTTTGCCTTTATTTTTTGTGGTTTGCCTTTATTTTATTATTTTTTTACGGGATTTGTGTTTAAACAGCTTAAACGTTTATTTTTTTGAGTTTTTACTTATTAGACAACTAAAGCATTTATTTTTCAGAGTTTTTCTCTTATTAAACATCTTAAATGTTTATTTTTTTAAACAATCAATTGTGTTACTATTTATTTAAAAAAGTGTTGCCACATCATCTTGCCATGTCAACATTAAAAATTAACTTTTTAAAATTCCACATCATCCTAAGTATGTCACGTAAGTTGTCACGTTAGAAAAATTAGCCACACGCACTACCCTGTAATAAAAAATTAATCATATTCAGTCCGTACTTCATCTGTGTTGTCATGTCAACACCAGAGACATATTCGAGCAAAAACTCCAAAGTACATGAATTATGACAAAGATTTTTTAAATATAAAGATGAAAATAAACATTGGATCAATGTTTATGAAAAAAAAACTTTATAATCTTTAATTTAATTTGAAGTCATGAATCATTGGTGATCTTATCATCAATGAGATTGATCACTGGAGGCAAAAGGAAACAAAGACCAAGACACACGAACTTGCATTGCTTTCCTCATCGCTCTTGTCACATTCTTTAATGGTCCTCCATTGCTACAGCTCACAAAGTCCTAATTTTTATGATTAGTATGATGTTATAACCACAAGTCCTTAATCCTATAATTAACATGGATCAAATCAAGAATCAAGAATCTCATTAGTAAGTTAAAAAAGCAACCAGCCAAAAAATAAGAATAAAATATTATTTTTTTCTCATTTTTTAATCTCAGATGGACCATACTCAATATAACTTATTTTTATATTTTCTCAGTGCAACATATTTCCTATACAATGCTGACAATGAAATGTTCTCACATCTCCTTCTCAACTACCCAATAACTTGTGATATATAGAAGCATTATAAAAGGTCGTACATGACAAATGCATCCCTAACCTCCATCCAGGATATCAGGGTCTTATAATCATTTCTCCCAAGGTTACCAAGACCTTGAAAGAAAGATGAGAGCTCATGACGATTATATATCGTCATATAGACTTTATGGGGAGAAAGAAACATGTAAACGACGTGTTTTTTACAAATTATTTGTGAGACTAACTTTCTCCTACTATCCCAAATATATCCATTAAAAAAACCTAGACTATAGGAGGAACAAAATTTGATGAAAAGGAGTCTGCAGCACAGGCTGGAGACTCCTTAACGCCATGTTTGGTTGGGGGATAACCCCAAGGGTAATCCCCAACACAATTACCCATAAAAAAAAATTTCCCGTCAAAACCTTTAACTAAGATTTAAAAATATAATCCACCAATACATGGTAGACACATCACTATCTTATCATTAATACCTTTAGTTTAAAATTCCCTCAAAAAAAATTTAAAATTTTTCAAAATTTATTCTTATCCCCAAATGGGATAACCCCCAACCAAACGCAGCCTAAGGGACTAGAGGCAATGAGACCTAGGAGGGTACCTAATTGTTAGAGTATCGGAGAATACAATTTTTCTCTATTTTTATCATCCATTAATTGATAAATACTTTATAATTATAGAAATGTTTGTCTGAAAATAATATTATGGATTATCATAAATATAATTTATCTTTTTTTTAAAAAAAAAATCTTCATTTAATGCATGAATGCTAGACCATACTAAAGTATGTTTCATTATGGTAGTACCATTCTAAGATATGAACCTGTGTGAATGCTGGACCTCATGTTTTTATTTTTTGTTGAAAAGGCTGGACCTGATTTTTTTTTTTTTTTTTTTGAAAAGGCTGGACCTCATGCTCTTGAAGCAAGATTTTCACATTTTCTGGCCATGCATTGATGCTGTCACCCAACACCAGCTGGCAAATTACCAAATTCCTCTCTTTAACAAAAAGGTTAATATTGATGCACATTTAGCTCCATATATTATGAAGTTCTGCTGCTTTTCAAAAGTGTCACATCGCTTCACTTATTTTGCCTTCATTTGTAGGAAGCTGCGGGTTGTATGTATTCAGCTTATATACTGGAATTACTTATTATTGTATGGCTGATGGTTATTCAATTCACGGAGTTTCATTTACTTACATATACTTACAGGTAACTAAACAACTCCTTAGTAGACCTGCTGGGGTGAAAGAATTTGGGAATTAAAGCCACATATTTAAAGGCTCGTAAAGTAGTGCTTCAGGCTCCCAACCATATGGGAGCACTATAAGAGACTATTCAACATCCACACGCCTCCAACAAAACTCAACGAATCAATGACCTAGTGACCTCCTCAGCCTCGATCACTATGAACTGAAAAATGGATGTGAGTTATTAACGATGGCAGTCATATGGATGCTATGGGGAGAAAGGATCGATCGAGTAGAAGTTGCCTACCTCTCAAGAAGAGCTGCCGACACGTAAGTAGTAGAAGTCTTTGAACAATCCCGCTACATCGAATGCTGCTGGAATCCTTTTTTTTTAAGTAGCTGGAGAGTCAAAGGGGAAAAACAAAATTCTTCCATTTTGCTAGACGCCTATGATGTTTCCAAGAGAAACAAAACATTTTCTGGCAACTTATTTAAAATACTAATTTTCTTCTATTGCCATGGTTTGATGTAGCCCCCAGTTAAAGAAGCCGAAACTCCAGGAGCCACAAAACATTCTCAAAAAAAGCTTGCACTTCTTGATGAACAACCCCCAGGGATCTAGAGGCGACGAAGCCTAAGAGGGAGGTTAGGAGCAGATGAGGGATATCAATGAGTCGAGATTGCGACTATATTCCTTGTGAACTTTTAATAGCAACATGCTGATTGTAACACTTACTATGAACTTCTATCTATTATAAATAAATTTGATTTATCCATATTATTCAAAAAATATAAAATAAAATAAAGTAGTGCTTCAGTTGCGCAACTTGCGCTGATGCTGAGGAGCAGAACTGATCACAGAGATCACTTGATCGAGAATTTAGTTTTCTCTATGTAAAGTGTAAACATTATTATTGTATTGAATAATAATCTTAGGCGTTTTGTATTATTTATTTATTTTTTATAGAGTGGATAAACCACATTCTTTTATTAAGAAAATGAGAAAAAAACAGTCGAAATACAAAAGAAAGATAAGCCACAAAACCAAGTTAACGGTTATACAAAGGTCCCTTGGTGGACCAACTTGTGCTAGGGGGACTCGGGGTACATAAGTCTGTGAGGGCTATGGGGAGGAGGATGGTAGGCGTCCCAACAATAGTAGGGGTCTGTCTGTGTTCTCTTCTTCAAAGTCTGCTCCTGGAGGCTTAGGCGTTTTGTATTGAATAGCTAGTTTTGTAGCTATGTTACAAAAAAAGAAAAAAAACTAATTGGTTCGTATGAGTCCTGTTTCAGCAATCCAGTTGAATCAAGGGATTTTATTTATAATGTTTAGCTTGAAGGATTTATAAAGAAAATATAGTAATCTTGTGAATTAGGTCAGTCTCCACGATGCAGGGCCACGATTCTTAAGCACATGAGTGGAATAGATCGTTGGAGCGACAAACAAAAACAAAACACAACTCAAAGTCAAGTGGAAAGAACGCACAAAAGTTTACGAGGATACTGACACCCTTTCCTTTTTCAAGTACAATCCCCATTCAGGTTCTCCACTCATTCTCTCTCTCTGGACCTCCAGAAGCATAAGAGTCCATCTACTCATATAATGCCTTTATAGAAAAATAACTTTAATTTCATGCATCTTTTAAACACATGTTTTTATGAGTTCTTAGCTTCCAACAGCTCATCTTCGGTACTATATACTCGACGTCGGGAGTAGGTATGACAATACTGTTCGATCTATTGCTTCCGACTGATCCATCCTAAATGCGAATGAAAAATATGTACGGGGACGAGGTATAGTAAAGATCCCTTAAAATCCGCCCCGTCCCGTCCTGTTAAAAAAAATAAAAAAAAATACTTTTATATATATAGATTATATAGTTTTAGGGTTTATAATGAAGCTTTGTTTAGAGTCTTTGGACTTTGGCGACTGCTTTCCCACTCTTCTCTCAAGTTTGTATATCAAAGTGCTTTTACATTACCGTTAAGTTTATTTTATTCGAGTTTAATCAGTAAATTTTTCTTCATTGTTCGAATGTGTATATTGGTGCCCCACGCCTCGCCCGGCCAGCCCCGCGCCCCGCCACATTTGGGCGGGGCGGTGGTGGTAGAGGCTTGCCTGGCCCCCGCCCCGCCCCATTGCCATCCCTAGTTGGGAGTTCAGCAGATTGCCAATCCCAAGACACTCCTAAGACCTCGACAAGCTCAAGACCTTGGAGCTTGGCATCACGACAAGTCTTTCCATCGGCTTTGCCTACTCTCCATTCCTCACAGATATGGGGTTCTTATTTTTTTTTGAAAAAAATAGATAAATCATATTTATTTATGATAGATAATAGTTCACATAAAATGTTACAATCAGTTTATTACTAATAAAAATTAATAAGGAATATAGTAGCACACTCGACTCATTATTTATTTATGATAGATATGGGATTTTTATTGAAATATAAAAAACAATTGTTGGTGGAATGTTCTAAAAGCACAAACACAAACATATTTACAAAGTTACATGGAGTAAGCAAAATTATTTTGACGGAAAAGAAGAAACTTCAAAATTTATGAAGACATAACCATGGGGTTCCAAACAAATGGAAGCAAATGATACACAAAACACAGGGAAGAAATTTATCAAAAAAGAAGAATTTGAGAAACGATTGTGTGAAAGGAAGGAGCGTTTGAAAGGGCACAAATCTTCGATTTTCTTTTAAAGTAATTTATAACTATAAGAATCAAAACGATTTTAACTGTGGCATCAGAATGCAAACATCTATGAACCATCCTGCCTCATAGCTAAATTTTGTGTCTCAAGATGATGCTTTAATTGAATTCTTTTCGTCAATACACTTCGTGGTAGCAACAGGTAATCATTCAGCGATGATACTTGATCGATGATCAGGTGATTGGTGCGAAAATCAACAATAAATCAACTAAAAGAGTAAGCATCAATCATATCCTATCTTTGCCTACATAAGTCAAGTAGGTGACAGTTTATAAGAAATTGTTTATCTGTTCTCTGGACTTCATTCTCTATGGAAATTATATATAATTTTTGAAAACATGTCATGTTTTATTTATATTAAATTAGAAGTTTATTACAATAAAACTCAATCTGGAAAAGAAAAACATACATCATTGAAGTTGGTACAACTTTCCTGACTGTGATGGTACCGCCCTCATCCCTCCTCGAACTATAACCATATCGTCCTCGAATGTTTTGTCGCCCTTGTCGGTTTGTCCTGATGTGTTGCTAGCAAATTCAAGACTTCTCTTCACAAGGCTCCGTGACACCTTTAACATTGGGCACTTGAAAATTAGAGCTGCATATTGCAGAAGTGGCAACAAATGTTTGTTATATATGGGCATGAGATAAATAGGTTATGCACCGATTCATCAACTGTGTCACATAGATAACATTTTGTGCCTTTCCCTTTTCATTTTCTTTTATATAAGCTTACTCAAATAGAAGGATCCTATCTTCCTCATACCATGAAATAAATTTTAATCTCAGCTGTACACAATTGCTTCCAAAAACTCGTCAATGGGTCACTCCGAGTCTCGCCATCAATTCTGAAGCGATACAGGGATTTAATGTGAAAAGATCTTTTGATGTTAGTTTTCATCCTCGTAAATCCAATGCCTCATATGCACTTCTGGTCTCCATGAGTGCTTTGTACCAGGGCAACTAAACCTTCTCGTTTGTTTCCGTAAGTGGGCCAGACTTGAATAGGGATTTGCTTCTTTGGAATTCTGACCTAGCCTCTTGGATAGAGTTAAACTTTCCTTCATGGTTAGCGCATGGAGGCCAGGGTGTGAGTTGCTCAAAAAAGCATCCCTCCCACTAATTATCCATCCAGTCTTATGGAAATTATTGTGCTAGCCGGAGCTTTCTAGCATGGGTTGGCCTTCTCTATTCTCTATTATAGGAAATTAATTATTGTGAATTAAGCATGAAGAATGTTACTTGGCTGTGCTTATGTTGCAGCTGGCAGTGCTGACACTTTAAACGCTGTAATGATAAAAGAGAACAATGCCGAGGTTACCATTCAGAAGAAAGTAAAAAGCTAAGGTACACGAGTTCAAAAAAATATCATCTCCCTGCACATCTTTTCAGGAAAAAAAACAAAGAAAAAAAATTGAGAATTGCAGAAATAAAAAGGCATTTATTGCTTAAGATGCTTTTGGGAATACTTACATAGGAAACAACGCCGCTTGACCTATTGGTATCGATCTTTTATATGGGGTTTTATTGGTTGGGATAAATATATGTTCAAATCCTTACGATTATAAGGTGGGCATACTCACAAAGAGCCGTGTGTCCACTTCTAACTTTCAGGAGGTGCTTGTTGCCTTTGTCAAAAAAAAAAGTTAGATAGGACAATTCATATCCAATTGCGCACCAATATGAAGTATGGCAGCGTCTGGACAGTAAAAAGAATTCAATGCCACAACCATAGTGCCATATAATACAAAAATTCAAAATCGTAGAGATCTTCCAAAATGGCCTAGAATTTTAGATTTACATGGAAGGAGTTGGATGAGGGTTTTACATTATAAGTGGATGGAAAAACCCTAGCCACCACTCCGTAAAGGTTTACAAGTTTACATTGTTTCTTCTTGGATTTCTACTCTTTTTTCTTGTTTGGTTTTCTTATGATTTTGGTACCGCCTCACGAAACGCTCCATCAACTCTCTTTCCAAGTCGGTTGAATCCTTGGAGTATTTCCCGTCAAACCCTTACAAGAAAGACGAGAATACACCTTAGGGCAGCGATAACAACACGCTTCTAGTATTAATATTTATTGTTTTTATTCATAAATCCTATTTGTTCTTCTCACTTGTTTTTGTTTATGTAGAGAAAGAGTAAAAAAAAAAGTCTTTAATTAAGTACATTCATTGTTAATTTTTTTTTTTTATTTAATTTTATAATTAAAACTGATTTTATATATAGTACATCAAAAATATTGTTCTACCAGTTACATGGTAAAAATTGTAAATGTCTGTGCTTATGTTCATCTTTTGCAACTGAAGTTTGAACGATGCAAGTTCTAGGGGTGGCAATACTCTGTCCGGGCCCGTTTGCCCGATTTTGTCCGGCCCGGAGTAAAAAGGGTCCGAACAGAAGTTGTACTAATACGGACCGGGTCCGGACATGGTCTGGTTGTCCGGGCCAGGAAATTCGGACCTTGTCCGGACCCGAATTTATTTAATATTAATAATATATTGAATTGCTTTTAAAAATTCCAAGTTATGATTTTACAATTCTAAAGTGCATAGTGTATTAGTGTGTGTGTGCATCACGTGATTCATGTGTGTGTGCAGTATTAGGGTTTCAAGTATTTATCTCTTTGTATTTTGTATTTATCTCTATATTTGTTTAGTTCCTATTTTACCCCTGTAGTGGTATTATATATACCCCAACTTATTATCAATATTATTATGCTTTTTCCTATTATGCAGTGTGCCAATGTGCCCTCTCATTCAAATTGCATTTCAATTGGGAATTTGGGATCTAGGTATTTGAAAGGCACTCGCAGTCGCGACACTCCAGCGGTCCAGCCTCCACTCTCCAACTCCAAGCTTCATCAATATTGTTCCGGTGCTCACAGTCTCACAGACTCCCATCTCCGATTCTCCGGTGACGGTCAAGGCTTGAGTATTTTTAGGTAACTCTCTCTCTCTCTCTCTCTCTAGATCCATCTCTCCATCTCCGGCGAGAAGGAGGCTGCCTCTCCTTCTCACCCAACCTCACCAACACTTGTCTGACTGACATCCCCACCACCATGCATCCTCTTTCTCTCTCTCTTTGGTTCACACACAGAAATACAGAATGTTCCACTTCACCTTCTATGTAGGATCGATGTATATTTTTGTTAAAAATATATACTTAGTTTAATGTAAAACTGAGGATTTAAAATAATTAATATGTTATAATAAATTTGATTTTTAACATCTTGAAATTAATGTAACCAAATTAACAGTCAAATAAGATTCATCAGTAGTTGAAACAAACGGATTGTAGTGAGATTTGAATAATTAAGATATGTATTTATTTTTAAAAAAGTTAAATAAATAAATTTGAATTAAAATATATATAGGGCCGGGCATGATGCAGTCATCTCTCAAGCAAGCAAGCGCAAACATTTTAATTTCTAGATGGATTGGGGTGCTATAGATCGATTAGTCTAGTATGGTCTCGAAAGAACATGGGAGCAATGCAGGCAACATGTGGTTGTCTGAATAAAGAGAGAAGATAGATAGTAATAGTAGTAGTTAGTGTTTAGAAATTATAACACCTTGGTTGATTTCAAAAGTTTATTAATTTTTAGTTTAAATTCTATATTTGTTCCACCATTCATACTCAATATTATTGTTTTATTTTTAAAATTATTTTGCAGAATTTGAAATATGTCATCTACTGAAGAAATTGATGCATCTTGTAATGTGGTTGAAAGTGAAACTCAAGGTAATAGTAAAAAGCCAAGAAAAAATGCATCTAGTGTGTGGAATGACTTTGTTCCTCTTCCTCCAAATCATGCTCAATATGGTGATAATTTAAAAAGGGCTGAGTGTCAGCATTGTCATATTGTAATAGTAGCTGATAGTAGCTATGGAACTAATACAATGAAACGCCATATTTCAAAATGTCCTGCAAGAAAAAATCATGATGTGGGACAAATGTTGATGGCTTCATCATTTGAAAAGGGCAATGTTGAACTTACGCGTTCAAAGTTGAATCAAGAACAACACCGAGAGAATATAGTGATGGCAATTCTTTTGCATGAGTACCCATTTCAGTTTGTAGAGCATGAGGCTACTAGAAATATGCTCTCCTATCTTAACCCTGATGTGAAGCATGTTACACGCAATACAATTAATGTTGATGTGCTAAAGTTTTATAGAAGAGAAAAAAAAGAAGTTGTTTGATATTTTACAATTAGTACCTGGGAGAGTTAGTCTTACATCTGATTTGTGGACATCTATTACGACAGATGGTTATATTTCCCTCACCGCTCATTTTGTTGACAAAGATTGGGTATTACAAAAGAGAATTTTAAATTTCCGTTATATGCCAACACCACACACGGGCTTTGCAATTTCTGAAATGATATATTCTTTGTTGAATGAGTGGAATATGGAGAAAAAGTTGTTTTCCATCACTTTGGACAATGCTAGTTCCAATGACTCATTTGTTAATTTGGTTAAAAATCATCTTTGCATAAGGAATGGATTGCTTCTTGATGGAGAGTTTTTTCATGTCCGTTGTTGTGCGCATATTTTGAATTTGATAGTTCAAGAAGGGCTAAAAGAAATTGATAGTGGTATTTACAAAATTCGGGAAAGTGTGAAGTTTATGAAAGGGTCACAATCTCGAAAGAAGAAGTTCCAAGATTGTGCTAAACAAATGGGCATCAATTGCAAAAAAGGGTTGCGTCAAGATGTTAGCACAAGATGGAATTCAACATATCTCATGCTAGAGTCGGCTTTACATTATCGAGATGCATTTAGTCAATTTTCATCGACTGACTCTAATTATCTTCATTGTCCTACTTTAGAAGAATGGAATCACATGGAAAATATGGTTAAGTTTTTGAAAGTGTTCTATGATGTGACGAATATTTTTTCGGGCACCTTGTATCCCACTTCAAACTTGTTCTTTTTTGGCATGTGGAGGATTCAATGTATATTGCAAGAAGAAGCAAGAAATCCCATTCTTTTTAGAAGTTCATCACTATCGAGAATGCAATCAAAATTTGATAAATATTGGGGAGCTTTTAGTGCTATCTTGGCCATTGCGGTGATTTTGGATCCTCGCTATAAACTGGATATTGTTGAATTTGCTTTTATGAAACTCTATGGTGAAGATGAAGGCAATAACAAGGTAAATAATATTCGTGAGAAGCTTCAAAAGTTATATGGAGAATATTGCAATATGGATTTACAAAATCAAGGTAGTTCTTCTACAACCCAAACAACTCAAGACCAAGTTATTGAAGGAGATCCAAATGATCCATTAATGGTGAGTAGTTATTATTCATAAGCAATTAAATTTTTTTTTTTAAAGACTCCTGCTTTTAAATGATTATTATGTTTATGTTAGGCTTATGAAGCATTTCAAAGTAAGCGCTTGGCTTCACAAGTCCGAAAGTCAGAATTAGATTTGTATTTGGAAGAGCTACCATCTGATAGAAGAAAAGATTTAAATGTTTTAGAATTTTGGAGATCTGTTCAATATCGTTATCCACATCTTTGTCAAATGGCGAGTGATGTTTTGGCTATCCCTATTACCACAGTTGCTTCTGAGTCTGCCTTTAGTTCAGGAGGTAGAGTGCTTGATCAATATCGAAGTTCTCTCACTTCAGACATTGTAGAAGCCTTAATATGCGGACGAGATTGGTTACATGCATCGATGGGTAAGTTTGTGAAATTTTGTTATTTCAAACAATACTCACATAATATTTATATGAAGACTAATATAAATATCTCAATTGTTGTGTTATGATTTAGGTAACCATGGAAAAATGAAGGATTTTGATGATGGCACCGATGGGATGTTGATGGTAGACCTTGTTGCTCAAACTTCAAATCAAGCTTCAAATGAAATTGAGATTAATTAACTTTGAAGATTGCATATTTGGAGTTTTACATTCCATTTTATATCATTAAGACATGTATTCTTGGGTTTTTTTTTGGCATGCTACTGTCTACTGAGTTTTGTATTATCAAGACATGATTTTTTTTAATACTAATTAAAACCTGGACTATTGTATGATTTAATTTGGATTTTGGATTATTGAACATTGCTTTTTTGCATTTGAAATGGATTAAATTATTCATGTATAGTTTAGTATTTGAATGAACTTTAAATGCATATTACATGACTCAAATAAAATCCTGACATTCGGACAACCCGGTTTTGAAATAAACCGGGTCTGGCTTGTCCGGATTTAAAACCAGACCGGGTCTGGGCATCTAATTAAGCTACTTATAGGGGTAGTTGTCAGGACCCGGTTTTGTCCGAACCCGGATTTTTGCCACCCCTAGATGCAACACAATCCAAAGCTTGTAAATTGGTTATAAAACTTCGTTTCTGCAAGTGAACTATATATTTGTCCATAGCATTACAGCATGCAGTACGGTTCTTGATCCTGTTTCTACATTCTGTTGCAACACTACTCTTTTAGCATCAGGAAAAACCAGTGGACAATTATTAAAACTCTAATAATGGAATCATAAAAATGGCTCAATCTGCAAAAGCAATAGCAATTAATGACACATTTGACGTCTAAATTGAGCAGTATATTTCAAGTACCGGAAAAAATTATGAGCAGTTAAAGTAACAGATAAATGCTTACACAACGGAAAAACGACAAAATAAATAATACATGCATATGGGGATTCCTCAGAATTGAACATCATCCACAGAAAAAAGTTGGCAAATAAAAAGCAAACACAGTATGCATTAAAACCAAAAATTAAACCAAATATAGTATTGGCATGTGCTATCTAATAAATAAGCAAGAGAAATGATTTTTACACGCTTTGACCGAAAGTATGGAGCAAGTATGATGAAAGTTAGCATTGTGTCACGGGGTGACATTCGCTTGCATGAAATTTTGTTAATTGGCCAATGAGAAGGTGCCATGTGTGCAAGGAATGGTGTTGAATGGGAGATGCCATGGAGTCTTGAACATGGAGCTGATTTTGGTCAAATGGCAAACCAGATGGATTGAGTTGTGTAGGGGAATTCGGTTGGTTGTTTTAGTGTGTTTGTTGGCAGTCTTGCCATGTTTGGCAATCCTTGTAGGAGATTATGATTGGGACACTTGTTTGCCCAAGTGTTATGTGTGAGATGAGTTTGTATGTTCTAGAAACTCAAGTCGGTTGATTAAGTCGGTGAAGTCTTTGTATGCTAATTAGCAGCTTGTATAAGTATGGGTGGTGATGATATTTAGAAGAGAGAGAGTGGAATAATAGAAAAGGAGTTCATTTGTTTACATCCTCTCTCCACCCTTCTTGCTCTTGCTCCATGTTTGGGATCCCTATTAGCTTTGTTTGGCTTGCCTGAGCACGCAGGTTCGCCGGAATCACTGTTCAGGCGCTATCACGGGCTTCACTGTGCAACTTCAGCGGGCTTGACTGCGTCTCTGCGGGCTTGGTTCTGTGCTTGGACGGAGTCTGGATGCTGAAATGGGGACTGTGAGGGTGTAGTAGCGTGCGTCCCTCGCCACGTGCGTGCGCGTTGCTGCCGGCCCGTGACAAAGTGGTATCAGAGCCGAACATCACAACCGTGGAGTGGTGGTGATCTTGGGAACAAGATGGTGTACTGCGAGCAAGAAGTAGAAATCGATGTGCAAAGCTTGCTGCTCTACATGATACACAAGCACAGCTGCGGAGTTGTAGCAATGGTTTGGTGTGAGAGGCCATGCCAAGGCGCACAACGGTTGTGCGTGCTGAAGTGTATGTGCAGAAGATGCACATGGTTTCAAGAAGAAGAAGGAACATGTGAAGGAACCCTCTGATCCTGGCCAGTTAGACGTGAAATGCTGGCTTGAAACCGGTGAAGGAAAGGCTACCAATAGAAGTGAAAAGCTGATAGACCCAACTGAAGGACTGGGGACAGAGAGGGGACTGAACCAACTGAAGGAATAGGTGGGGGAGCCCACTGAACCTCGGCGAGGAGACGGTCGTTGCGCGTAGGCCGGGCGTGAGCATCGACCGACGAAGGAGCAAGAAGTTGCACATTTTATAACACAGTGGCAAGAGAAGCACTCGAGAAAGCCTGGCGGAAGCGCGGAGTTAACGTGGTGGAATTCGAAGTGAAGAGTGTCCATGAATTGTTCCATGCAAACATCTCGAGGTACTGAGATTTCCTAGTTAGCGGGGAAGGCATGATGCTAGACAAGTAACTTGTGCTGAATTGTTCATGAAGTGTGAAGGATGTGTGGCTGATCATTGCATGCGTACTCAATGATGAAGACGAGTGTCGGAGTATTGGGTCGCATGATGTTGGCAGGTAACATTGTATATGGGTGTGCAAGACACTACTGCAATGCAAGGCTTGGATGCAACCAAGGCATGGTGTGTAGACATGCTGTGTATGGTGTACAAATGCATGACATTGTGTGCAAATGCAAGGGCATTGTGTACAAATGCAGGGCATGGCGTACAGATACAAGAATGTGGTGCACAAGTGCAAGAATTGGGATGCATTGCCAATCTCTACATTGCATGGTGTGTAGGTGTTGAAGTCATGGTGCACAGATGTAGATCAAGATGCATGTTGCAATGCATGGTGTGTTAAGTGTTGCTGTGCAGACTATGCATGTGTTGCAATGAGGGCATTACAAAGGTTGGTGGGGGAGAATTGTCACGGGGTGACATTCGCTTGCATGAAATTTTGTTAATTGGCCAATGAGAAGGTGCCATGTGTGCAAGGAATGGTGTTGATGGGAGATGCCATGGAGTCTTGAACATGGAGCTGAATTTGGTCAAATGTCAAACCTGTGAAGGTTGAGTTGTGTAGTGAAATTCGGTTGGTTGTGTTAGTGTGTTTGTTGGCAGTCTTGCCATGTTTGGCAATCCTTGTAGGAGATTATGATTGGGACACTTGTTTGTCCAAGTGTTATGTGTGAGATGAGTTTGTATGTTCTAGAAACTCAAGTCGGTTGATTAAGTCGGTGAAGTCTTTGTATGCTAATTAGCAGCTTGTATAAGTATGGGTGGTGATGATATTTAGAAGAGAGAGAGTGGAATAATAGAAAAGGAGTTCATTTGTTTACATCCTCTCTCCACCCTTCTTGCTCTTGCTCCATGTTTGGGATCCCTATTATCTTTGTTTGGCTTGCCTGAGCACGCAGGTTCGCCGGAATCACTGTTCAGGCGCTATCACGGGCTTCACTGTGCAACTTCAGCGGGCTTGATCAAGGCCTCTCAAGGGCTTGGTTCCCCTGGCTTGGACGGAGTCCGGATGCTGAAATGGGGACCGTGGAGGGTGTAGTAGCGCAGTGCTCGCCACGCGGCGGCGCTGCTGTCGCCGCCCGTGACAATTGGCTTCTCCTTCTTTTTTATTTATATTTTTATATGAATGTGGACAAACAATTAAAAAAATATTGTAGGCATGGTTCGAACCCTTAACCTCTTCTTATGAGAGGGAATGTATTACCAACTCTCATTGTGAAAGTTGGTTGTTAGCGTTCGCTCATTGCCTTTGCAAGATCTATTAAACGTCTGATAGGCAAAAGTTTGCATGCATAGAATGTAAAGCAAGCATTCCTGAGTCCTTACTTAGCTGTCCAAAAGGATGAAGAGAGTAGCTTGCAATTGCGGACAACATATCACATTGGCCAGGAAAGGAGCGAATGAGGCCCAACAATCAACAGCATCAGTGCTCATCAAATTTTCAACGGCAGTGAAGTTTAACGTATATTTTCCTTGAGATAAAACTTTTCACATGGCTAGTCTAAGAAGGCCATATTCTTACCCTGGACAACCTATACTGGAGACATTGGAGGGCACTCGGGTTTCACGATACATATGCGAGACAGATAATTAGACTATTGCACACCTTTTCTACATATGCCCCTTATTAGCTAATAGCATATGAGAACATTTTGGGATGTCTTTTGAGACCCACACACCCCTCACCCACATTGAGGGTATTGGCAACCTTTTGAGTTTTAACCTCTTCATCCCTGGTTGCTAAAACCAGAAAAAGGGGATGGGAGCTCGTGATGGCGGAAGTCATCTAAACATTATTGGGAGAAAGATAACATCGCGTAACTCATTTGTGACACTAACTTTTACATATTACTTTGTTTGATGTAGTTCACTTGTCAAAGAAGCCGAAGCTCTAGGAGGCCCAGAGTTTAGTCAAAAGAAATATGTAATTCTCGCTAAATACCTGATGCAGGAGGAAGCAAGCCAGATGTTATGTTTCAATCGTTTGGCCATAACTTTGGCTACATGTGTCAGAATCGCGCGTTCAACCCCAATTCGGAAAGTTCGTCTCGACGCGCACCACATAAAAAGATATATTATTTCAATTTTTCCATGATATAGTGTCATGTCACAATGTTATTCTTAGTGAAATTCATCTCAAAAGTATATTTCAGGTTGAAAGCACAACCACAGAAAAGGCCTAAAAAAGGATTCATTTATCGGTTACTGAGACTGTATTGGATGGAATGACCGAGACTGAGTTTTTTGGAACTCAGGAGTTGGAGAAGCAGCTAGCATATCAGGAGAAGCTTGTTGGGCAAACCAAAGAGAAAAAGAATGCATTGGAAGCTTATAAATACAATGTTTGCAACAAGGCTTGCATTTCTTTCGATAGATCAAATTATTGATTGCATTAATTATGTCAGTAGCTTTTTGAAAGATATCGGAGCTTCGCCTCTGAATCAGAAAGGGAAGCAATCTCCTAGAGTCTGCTACAAACAGAAGAAATGCTCTACAATGAAAGGGGTGATGAAACAGAAACTGTCTATAGTCATATAAATTATACTAGATGAGCTGGAAGAGGTGAACTGTAATCTACTTCTTTTTTTTTTGGAATAAGTGGATAAACCACAATTTATTTATGAATAATAGGAGTTCATTACATTGCTCTTACAGAGAACTGTAATCTACTTAGAGTGGCATTCCTATTAGAAGCACGCCTCACCCTTGAGGGAATGAACTGTTCATATGATCGCTTGTAATTTACTTTCTTCAATCTTATAAATCAATTTTTATTTTATGCTTGGGTTTTAATCAACAATAGCCGGCTGATACCAATCAGGTTCGAATCACATCTATAACGTGATTCTAGTGATTTGTCCACATTTATTAAAAAAAAAAACAATTGGCTGATCGTGTGATCAACCTCAAAGAAGAAGAAGCCAGAGCTCAAGCAACAAGGAAGCTTTTGCAAACTATTGTCGACAATAGGATGGCTGTTGCAACATGGTAAGTTGTATAAGTTACAGTGATGCACCAAAGCAAATCCTGCAATTCTCCTTTTAACTTTGCAATATTCATTCTCAAATTGCAGGTCATGAGTGAATTCGACAAAGCTGAACAATTCTTTTTTTTTAAAAAAAAAACAAAGCTCAACAATGGCTGAGAGAAAAATCAGCAGCAGGATTCTTTGCCAAAAAAACACTGACCCAATGTTGTGGTCACATGAAATTCACAAAATGACAGAGGAATTAGACAAGTTATATTTCAGATCTCCACTTAATTCAACCCGTTTTCTTCAGATTTTTTCTATTATTTTAATGTTCTGATAACTTGGTTACCATAGTTCTTTTTTCAAACATGCTGAATTTGAGTCTATTTTGTTATATCTCAGATCATGCAAGCAGGCATTGAAGCTCTCTTAGTTCCTACATCTGGATCAGAGAGCCTCCTAACCCTTCAGCTGACAAGAAAACAAATTGAATTGACACAAAATGATGGAATATGTACGGGATTGTTTCTCATATTCTGATTTTGTTCACACTCAATTATTTGATTGGAAATACATGATAGCTGAATAACATGCTATGATAATCCGAAAACCAGAATTCGGATATTTTCAATTAAAATTCATAGAAATAATTGAAAAAAAAAAGATTCTCTTAAGCTTTCCTGGTACCTATGATCGTGGACTTCATTGAATTCTCCGTTACTCAATGCTGAGTGGTTGTTTCTTGGCATCCCATTTATCCAACCTCTTCATGGCTTCTTCAACCTGCAGGCCAACCAAAACAAATGATACATTGTATGGCAGGATTAGATAATTAAAAAAAAAGCTTATCATCAAGATAAAATGTGTCAAATGCGACGTTGTCACCATTTATAAAGTTACTCATTCTTACACTCCATGTTTTTGTTTTTGGTGTAATACCTAAATTGTCCCTTCATTATATAGAGTCGTCCCTTTTGGTTTCTCTATTATAATTTAAGTCGTAGTGGTCCCTCTATTTTTAAGTTAAATATCAGTCTCTAAAGACATATTAGAAAGTTTGTTTAGCCCCTAAAGTTTGATGAATGGAGGGTCTGACATTTCTTAATCATGAAAGTTGAGTGACCAAAAGGACTGATTCGATATAATATAAATACTAATTTAAATATTATTATTATTTTTTTTTTTGATAAATGTGGACAAGCCTTCTAGTCCACAACCTCTTTTTAGAGAAGGAATGATCAACCAAGTTTGCTAGTTTTTCCAACACTTATGTTGGAACTTTTTCTTTTTTCAGCCCTGCAAAGTTCATAAAGATTTACTTGGCTGGAACATGAAAAGTAGAAAGGTGGAGGTCAACATCTTAATGACATTCACAAAGACTTTTTAGAATAACCAAGCAATGAATTAATAGTAAGAATCACGTGGCCATTAGTGAATAAAGTAACCCTCATTATTGCTTGAAGGAAGGCTCATCATTAATGAGATAGAAAAGTAAAAAAGTCCATCTATCTATCTATCTATCTATATATATATATACCTCTTTATTCCAATCAGTCCGGAAGGTAACCCACAATAGAATCAAGGTCTGCATCAATGTTCCTCCAATCATACCTCCCCATAGTCCCTGTTACACCATGAAAACCATTAATTAATTATTAATCAAGCACTCTATTGGCTTATAAAGCATCAAGAGAAATATCATTAATTATTATAAATCACACTCATGACTCACCTTAGCTCCCCACCCAAACTTGAAGCCAAACAGACAACCAATAGGGATCCCAACTATGTAGTAACATCCCACATTAACATAGGCGACAAATGCTTGCCAGCCACATCCAACAGCCACACCTAAACGGCCATTATTATACATTAAGGAGTCTGTTCAAACTCTCTTATCATAACATTCAAACATTCCAAATCAATTTGTTCACCATTAATTATGAATCCTTTGACTAGGTTGACCATAATTCCTACACTTTTGTTTTTGTATAAAAAAAAATTCATATGAATTAGTTTTGTTTATTTAATTAATCATGTCACCCATGAATCAACAGATTGAAGTTCTAGAGAGAAAAATGCAGACCAGATAAGACGGGTTGGATGCCATTGAGAATAAGAGTAATGGCGAGCAGGGGACAGAGATCAGATACAGCATGGGCCACAGTCTCCCCCTCTGTGAATGCATAGCTAACAACATCTCTTATGCAAAGGATGATGATGGCCAGGATCACTGCTATCACGAAGGACATCATCGTCACAACCACAACTGAGAACGCTGCTGCTTTTGGATGCCCTGCTCCAAGCTCATTGCTCACCCTCACACTATCACAACAGTAATTAATATTCAAAAGTTTAAATGAACAACCGAAATGAACTTGAATTTGCTTTAAAGTTATCAATGAAGTTTAAAATTGATCTTTTAACAACTGATTAACTAACCTGGCAGCAGCATTGAAACCAACAGAGATCATGAACACCCACCCAGATATTGTCATGCTGCACATGTACATGTACGGTACGCACACAAAAATACCACAGTTAGATCCAATAAAAACAAAACAAGAAATAACCATTATCGAAAAATCTAAGTCTAATGTGGAGATATGTGGTGCTCGTGAATGGTCCAACAAACGAAAATCTAAGCACAGCACGGAAGAGTGACTTGACTTCTGACAATCAATCTGTCACCCACTTACATGCCTTTAAAATTAAAGCTTACCAAATACCAAACTGAAGGACAAGAAATTACCAAACTTACCAAACAGAAAGAGAGTCAAGAGCCAGCTCTGGATTCGGAAGCAGGCCGGCGATGAGGACCATGACCTGGAAATACCAAGTCTCCAAGCACAGCATCACGGCGGACGCCGCCGAGAGCTTGAAGAATCCCCAGAGGTCCGAGAACGCCTGCCAACTGAACCCAGCCCAAGTATACTTGCACCTCTCACTGAACACAATATAAACGAACTGAGCTCCGACGACGATCCACCATGACAAGCTCAGCACCAGAGACGCACCCACCAATCCAAGCCCGAGCTTGTAGACAGCCAGCCAGCTGAGAAGAAGATGAAGAACAAGTGTTGCACCTGATATATAAGCACTTGGAGCTACAATGCTTTGAGCTTGGAGAAACTTTTGGATGGGAAAGTTGGCGGCGTAAGCGAAGATCTGAGGAATCAGGCCGTAGACGAAGATGGACGCCGCCGAGGCGATCTCCGGCGACTGACCCAGCAGGATTAGTAATGGATAAGCGAAGCCGTATATGATTGCAAGGGGAATACCAGTGACCATCAAGAGCACTGTGGATCTTTGCAAGTAAACACCGAGCATGTCGTACTTGTGCGCGCCGTATGCTTGGCCGCAGAGCGTCTCCACCGCGCTGCCCATTCCGAGCTGCATGCATGTTTTAACTGGTTAGCCCGCCATTTGAAACTGAAGCAAGAGATCATGAGAAGTTGATTGATTGATTGATTGATTACCATGAGACCGTAGGCGAACATTTGGACGCCGGTGTTGCCTAGAGAGGCGGCGGCGAGCTCAAGGTTGCCGAGATGGCCGGAGAAAATCTGTGTGGACATGGACATGACGTAGTTGATCATGTAGACCATGACTGCAGGTGCTGCAAGGAGGACCAGAAGCTTCATCTCTTTCGCCGAGGCTTTTGAGAATCGCCGGAGAAAAGGTACGCTGGTGTCTGTGAGTATGTCCTCTAGTTCCTTGCTGGCTCCCTCACCATCGCGGGAAGCTAGGGGCTGCGATGGCGATGATGGCTCTAGCAGAGGAGTGACAAGCTTCTCGTCGGAGCCATTAGAGCCCATGTTGGTTGGTGCGGGGGAGTAGATTAATGATGGCGTTTGGTTTGGGATTTTGAGTTGGTTTGGGAGGAGAAGTGCTTGTTTGAAGTCTTGTTATATATGCACGAGTACATTGAGTAGTGGCTGTGATTAATTTGTCCTTATTTTTTACTGGCTGTGGACGTGTTTGGTTCTTATTTTTGAGACAGTGACTGGTTGTTTGGATGAGCTCTTGTCATTCGTTCTCTGGATGGTTCACTGTGCTTCTGTGGACCTGTGGTTCATGTGATTTCGTTATAAGGTTTGCAATAAATAAATACCAAGGGGCTGTGTGGATCAGCTTCTTCATTTTTTTATGAGTTATGCTGGAAAAAAATCTGCTTGTACTAGTTTTTCAGATAAGTAATAACAAAAGCAAAAGCAATTAAGAGAAGTCTTCTTTTGAAAAATCCTTCTATCAAACAGAAAAAAACAAAAAATCATAAACCAATTAAAATGGGGCCCAGATAGAATTGGTTACAAGTAATTATATT
Source organism: Dioscorea zingiberensis (assembly GCA_026586065.1). Taxonomy (NCBI): domain Eukaryota; kingdom Viridiplantae; phylum Streptophyta; class Magnoliopsida; order Dioscoreales; family Dioscoreaceae; genus Dioscorea; species Dioscorea zingiberensis. The sequence goes on along the minus strand of CM048819.1, from coordinate 67,215,402 downwards.
GGTGTGTTTGTTTCAAGGGATTAATATTAGAATTTCCGATTGCAACTAATCTCATAAAAATAAAAATTAGGTTTAAATATTATATATTTCAACCGAACTTTATAAGGAAAGTTAGTAACTTATTTTTTTCAAAAAGAGAGTGAATCATGCCTATGGTGTAATTCTAGTGTGGCTTATCCATAATTATTTAAAAAAAATTATATATTTCAGGTGAATGCTTATTGAGCCAAAGAATCAGTGGTTAAATACTTTAATTTGAAGTTATGATCTTATCATTGCAGGCAAAAGAAAACAAAGACCAAGATCCAGAACTTGTAGTGCTTTCCTCATCGCTCTCGTCACATTCTTTGTCCTCCATTGCCAGAGCTCACAAATTCCTAATTTTTTTATTAATACTATGTTATGACCACAAGCCCTTGATCCTATGATTAACATGGATCAAATTAAGAATCTCATTAGTAAGTTTGAAAAGCAACTAGCCAACAAGTAAGGAATATATATATCATTTTTTTCTCATTTTTTGAATCTTAGATGGACCATGCTCAATATAACTTATTTTTATATTTACTTAGTGCAAATATGTTTCCTATGTAATGCTGACATTGAAATCTTCTCACATCTCCCTTTTAACTGCCTAATAACTTGTGATATATGGGATCACTATAAAAGATTATATGGAACAAATCCATCGCTTACTTCAATCCAAGATATCAGGATCTTATAATCACCTCTCCCAAGGTTACCATGACCCTGAGAGAAGGATGAAAGCTCATGATGATGACTATCATCTGGATTTTATGAGAAGAAAGAAACATGCAATGTTTCTAAGATAAATGATAAGTTTTTTTTACAAATTATTTATGACATAAAATTTTTCTTACTATTTGTAACACATCCATCAAAGAAATCTGGACTACAAGAGGCACAAAATTTAGTGAAAAAAAACAGTGAATTTAAGATGGACGTTACTCAGGGGATTAGGGATGACAAGCACTAGAAGGGTACCTAATTGCTAGAGCACCGAAGAATATAATTTTTTCATGTTTTTTTACCATCTATTAATTGATAAATATTTATAATTATAGGAATATTTATATCAAAATAAAATATCATATATTATCATAAATAAATATAGTTTATATATTTTTTTAAAATAAAAATAAATCTCTTCATTTCATTCATTAATGCCAGGCCATACTAAATTATGTTCCATTAATGCAGGACCATCCAAGATGTGAGCCTCTGTGAGTGCTGGACCTCATGTTGTTGAAGCATAATTTTCTGTCCATTGATGCTGTCACTCAACACCAGCTGGCGTGGTGGCAGGAGTCAATAGAGATGAACTTGACTGGAGTAAAATTTAAAAAAATATATATTTTTTAATTATAATAAAATTAAAATATTCATTTAAAATATTTAAATTCTAATAAAGTACAAAATGAGCTTATATTTATCTTAAAGATATTAATTTTGGACTTGATAATAGGTTAGATTGATGACAATATTTACAAGTAAAGTTGATATCTCATTCTTTTTCAGAAAAATTGAGGGTTCGAATCACACCTGCAACTTGTTTCTATGGCATGTCCATATTTATATATATAAAAAAAATAATAGGATAGATTGATAGTTAACAATTAACTAAATAAAATTAACATAAGCCAACTTGATTAGAGTCAATATAAGCTCTATGTTCTTTCAGTCACTTTCTCAGTTTTTTTCCATTTATGTTCATGTGGAAATTTGTTAAATTATTGAGGTTAGTGGCATACAAACTTTGAATTTTAAATAACTTTCAAACTAGTGAGCCAAAAATCAAAAGAGTGTACATCACTTCCCTGCTCTGCATGTGGCTTGTATTTAAATTGATTGACAAACAAGGGAGAAATGAAAGGAAGCAATGACTGATCTGAAATGTGCCTTGGAGAAATTAGAGCCGCTCATTGATAATCAAATCAATGTCAACTTGGTTCTCATGAGTCCAGTTTCAGCAATGGAGTTGAATCAAGGGATTTCATTTATAATGTTTACCTTGAAGGATTTATAAAGAAAATATAGTGATATGGGGTTTTCATTAAAATATAAAAAACAATTGTCAGTGGAGTGTTCTAAAAATACAAACATAAATATATTTGCAAAGTTACATGGAGTAAACAAATTTATTATTTATGAAGATATACATCCATGGGTTCATGTTGGGCGTACAAACATAGTACTACGTCGGACATGGAGAGAAGAGTGAAGGAGGTTATATAGAGGGACACATTCCATAATAGTGAAGTTTTTTGGGTTAAGCCCAATAATAAAATCATGAGTGTTTGGGTCCAAAGTGGAGAATATCACAATTGTTCAAACAAATGGAAGCAGATGATACACAATACATAGAGAAGAAATTTACAACTGATTGACAACTAAAAAAAAAGAATTTGAGAAATGATTGCATGTGTGAAAGGAAGGAGCCTTTGAAAGGGCACAATTAGCATCTGGCTAATTACAAATGGACTGCCTCATCTTTGATTTTCTTTTAAAGTAACTTATTGCTACAAGAATCAAAACGATTTTAACTGTGGCATCTGAATACAGACATGTATGGACCATCCTGCCTCAGAGCTAAATTTTGTGTCTCAAATTGATGCGTCAAGACTGTTACCTGGCTGTGCAGATGTTGCAGCTGGTAGTGCTGGCACTTTTACAGCTGTAATGATAAAAGAGAACAATGCCCAAGGTTACCATTCAGAAGAAAGTAAAAGGCTGAGGTGCACGAGTTCAAGGAAATATTATCAGAGAATATCAGAAATAAAAACACATTACCGCACGTAAGGATTAAACATAAAGAGAATAATTAGTTTATATCATAGGCATTTATTGCTTAAGATGCTTTTCGGGCATACTGTTATTGCAGGAGGATGATGTCACTTGAGATGCATTAGGCCAAGGAGCTGCAATATTATCATTCAGGTCACAAGTGAAGCTGGATCAAATGTTGAGTCCAAAGGCAAGCTTGGCAGGAGGCATCCAGATTTTTTTTTTTTAATAAAATAGATAAACTACATTTCTTTATTTAAGATGGAAAATAGAGAGTAATATAGTCTTACAGGGGCCCTTGTTGGGCCGGGTTTTACATGTGAGGTACCAAAATCCTTGACTGGTGTGACCTTATGGGGTCTTCATCCTCGAAGTCTGCTCCAGGAAGGCTTGGGCTCTGGTCATCTCTTGTAAGGGTGAGACTGTGTCTGATGAGGGCGACCATGGGACGTAATTGAGACTGTTGATTGGCATGGGCAGTGTCGAACCAAGAGAGGAAGAGGAAGTCGATATGCCGAATGAGTCGCTTACAAACGCGCCGTTTGTCGTTGAAACATCTCATGTTCCTTTCCAGCCATAGGTTCCAGGTGACGGCTAACACCAACAGGTGCCATCCCTTGCGGAGATACTTCCTCAGCTTTTGTCCCATTATTGTGTACGTGTCCCCATAGATCTTGTATCTTATTGGGAATGCGCCCGATCCCCAGGAGAGATGTGCAGTGGACCATACTTCAACTGCGAATTGGCATTGAAGCAGCAAGTGGTCGGTGTTTTCCTCGAGGAGGTTGCATATGTAACAGTGTGTTCTTTCCCCCTGCCAGTTCCTCTTTGCTGGATTGTGTAGCATGGGGAGCTTATCTTCCCATGCCAACCAAGTGAAGACTTTAACTTTCAGTGGGGCTGATTGCTTCCAGAAGGTTATGGGGAGGGAGCTTCTCATGCCACCATCCATTCGGAGGTGATAGAGGGACTTGACTGAGAAATCCCGAGATGAGGTGAGTCGCCACTTCCGAGTGTCCGCCAGATTGGTTTCCCCGTGGTTGAGATGCTCTTGTAGCCCTTGCCACATCTCACATGCCCATTGTGACAGGGGCCCTGGTTTAAGCAGGGGTAGGCCCCTTTCATGAAGTCACTGTGCTTCCTGGATCATGAGCTCCACCTTCGTCCACATCGTCTAGAATTCCGGGCACCTTCTACAGGGGTTGTGTCCGTTGATCCAGTTATCAAGCCAAACTTTGATTGTGTCCCCTTACTCTGGAATGGTTGCCACATTCGCCATGACGAGGTCACGTTGTTCTGAGATTCCTTTCCATAAGAAGGAGGATCGGTTTGGTGCAGGCTTGAAAGTTCATTTGTTTGTTTCTGAAGTAGGCTTGAGTGATAATCCTCCCACAGATTCTAGTCTTTCTATTAAGGAGTCGCCACCACCATTTACCAAGTAAGGCTTCATTGAAAGCTTTCATGTTAATAATGTCCCAACCTCCTAGGTCCTTTTGTCTTGTAAGGGTATCCCACTTGACTAGTCGGTAGGCTTTGGAATGATGGTTGGTTCCCCTCCATAGGAAGTCACTTCGAATGTCTTCTATGCGTCGTAGCACCCATTGAGGTAGCTTGTATGTAGCCATCAAATGAATTGGGATTGCTGAGAGGATCAAGTTGATCAGTAGGGTGATGCGACCTCCCATTGACATCAATCTTCCTTTCCATGAGGCCAGCTTGTTCCTTACCTTTTGGATGAGTTGTTCCCATTCCGCCTTGCTGGGTTTGTTGCTTGCGAGCGGGATGCCAAGGTAGGTAATCGGGAGGAGCTTAACTGGCATCTTATAGTCGAGGCCAATTTGCTCGCCTCTGCCTCCGTCATTCCAATGGATGTGATGACGCTTTTGTTGTAGTTGATTTTCAGTCCAGAGAGCCCTTCAAACAGGTGGAAGATGAGCTTCAATGTTGTGAAATCACTCAGCTTCCTGGAGCTGAACATCAGGAGGTCATCTGCATAGAGAATAGTAGAGACTTTTTCCCCTCCCGCTGCACCTACTCTAAACTCTAAAGCCCTCATAGATGTTTTCCCGCAGGACGTGTTTCACCATAGTGGTGAAGACGTCTGTTGCCAGGATAAATAGCATTGGTGAGAGTGGATCCCCCTGTCACAGCCCCCTTTGTTGTCTCACGTATCCCATTGGAGTCCCATTTATTAAGAAATTGGATTTTGAGAATTGGAGGATCTTTCTAATCCACCCGATCCATTGTGGTCCAAATCCCTTGCTTGTAGAACCTCAAGGAGGAATTCCCAGTCCACTGTGTCGAATACTTTCTCAAAATCTACCTTCATTAAAACCCTGAGCTTCATCTTCATTCTATAGATAATTTCCTCTGCGGCGAGAATGCTATCTTGGATACACCGGCCTTTAATGAAGGTCATTTGGTTTTCATCCACTAGGTCTGAAATTACATTCTGGAGCCGATTTGCCAGTACCTTGGTGATGATTTTAATGGAGCAGTTGAGCCAGCTTATAGGGCAGTAGTCCCTAATTGAGGATGCTTCACCTGTTTTGGGGATCAGTATAATGTGTGTCCAGTTCAGTCGTTCGAGGTCTGCGGTTCCTTGGTGCAGTTTGTGAAAAGTCTGCAGTATGTATGTAGGATGATGTTATAAAGGTTAGATAAGACAAATCATATCTAATTGCACACCAATATGAATTATGGCAGCGTCTAGACAATTAAAGGAATTCAATCGCCACCACTATGGTGCCATATAATACAAAAATTCAAACAGAAAGAGAGCATAATAGTAATCCTATAGATCTATCATCATTAATTGAGACCAATTAGTGTAGTGATGCTTACCTTGTGATCCAAATGCTTTGCCATTTCAGTGATGTCATTCAATAAAATTAGTATGTCATTCAAAAGAAATTTCAATGATGCTAAATAGTAAATACTAATGAGAGGCATAACATTTAAGAAATTTCTTACATTTGTCTTATGAGCTTACACAGTTTGATTCTAATCAAGGAACAAATGCTTCAGTTTAGCAAGTGAAAGGGATGATGCAACTAACCTTGAACGGAAAAATCTTTGAGAGTTACATGACAAAAATTGTAAATGTTTGTGCTTATGTTCATCTTTTGCAACTGAAGACCGAACGATGCAGGACAATCCAATGCTTGTAAATTGGTTATAAAACTTTGCTTCTTCAAGTGAACTATATAATTGTCCATAGCATTACAGCATGCAGTATGGTTCTTGATCCTGTTTTTACATTCTCGTGCAACAGTCTTAGCATCAGGAAAAATTAGTGGATAAACTGCAGCAAGAAAAAAAAAGATTGGTAATGCCAATTAATAAAACTCTATTAATGGAATTATAAAAATGGCTCAATCTGCAAAAGCAATAGCAATGACACATTTGACGTCTGCATTGAGCAGTATATTTCCAAAAAAGCATAATCCGGTCTACAAAAGCATTGTGTAGCAGGAAAGGTCTGGTGAAAAGCCACTTAGGTTTATTATATGCAACCTTAGTCTTCTTTTAAAGTAAGAGACTGTTTCCACGAATCAAACCAGTGACATCTAGGTCACAAGACAACACCTTTACCATTGCACCAGAGCTCCCCTTCTTAACAGTATATTTCAAATGGTAGGAAAAATTTATGAGCAGTTAAGCTAACAGACAACTGCACAACGGAACAATGACAAACAAAAATACATGTATATGGGGATTCCTCAGAATTGAACACCATCCACAGAAAAGTTAGCAAATAAAAAGCAAACACAATATGCATTGAAACCAAAAAACCAACCAAATATAGTATTGGCATATGCTATCTAACAAAATATTCTATGTAATTGCTTATTTATCCTGTGAGACATCATCTGTGATGTGCCTTATATAGAATATTTTATTAGATTGATGATTTTCAAATGTTTTTCTCAACTTATCTGCATTAACTTTGCAGTTTGATATCTGTCTGAGCATTTGCTTTGCAGATGATGGGTCAAGCCTACTGGACAACCATCTGAGGACAATGCTCCTGCAATCATTAATCCTGGATGCATGCTCAGTTGAGAGATGGGTTATTTTCATACTTGGCAAACCACCATATCTCTTGAGGCCAGTTCACTGGCGGCATATATATAGCATTCTGGCATATTAGGCTTCAACACTCATTCACTGGATCAACTTTCTGACAGGCAGCCAGGAGTTTGGAAGGGTCAACAACACTCTCAAACCCATTGACATCACTGACAGGGCAGGAGGCTTCACTGAAGTTTGACGGAAGTATGCATGGAGCAAATATGCTGAAGGTTAGCATTGGCATCTTGGCTTTGCAAAATCTGCTGAACGTCTGATAGGCAATAGTTTGCATTCCTGGGTCCTTACTTGTTTGTCCAATAAGGATGACGAGAGCAGCCTGCAATTGCTGACAACATATCACATTGGCCAGGAAAGGAGCGAATGAGGCCCAACAATCAACAGCAGCAGTGCTCATCAAACTTTCAACGGCAGAGAAGTTTAACATACATTTTCCTGAAAATAATGCTAATTCAGATTTATAAATAATTTGACAGTTCATTCTTGTACATATGTGTAATCAAATTAACCATACTAAATTATGTTCCATTTAAGACAATACCATTCCAGATGTGAACCTTTGTGAATCCTATGGTGAAAGTTGTGTCCAAAATCACAGTAGAAGACCGAAACGGAATTGGGATTTGGGGTATAAATACTATATTTTTTGGACAGGGTTTGTAAGCCATTGAGAGATATTATATCATATTGACACTAAATTGTGTATTCTTCTGGTTGTGAGTGAGAGAGAGTTTTGCATCCACGATTTATGCCGGAGCCTGCACGACTTCATTTTTGGATCACCCAAAAAGCCTTGCTAATTTGAACTGTGTTTCCACATATATGCCCCCCTTCACTCTTCTCACATTAGCCGATGTGGTACTATTGTTTGCCTACATCCCAACATACATTCTTGCATCGCATATTGATTTAGTGGATTGATTTCGCACATTAATTTACTTGTTTCTCTCCCTTTTCCTACAATTGTTTATTTTCTTTTAATTGTCCTATTACATATTTGTGATTGGAAGATTAGAGATTAGTTAATTGTATTTTTTTAATGAGTGGTTAAACCATACTTCATTTAATTTTGATAGTAGGTTTCATTACATTGCATGGTCAGAAAGAAAGAAAGAAAAAAATAGTTAGTAGCCCACTCCTTCTGACATCAAGCAATATGGTCTTCCTCCCTCCTCAAGCTTGATTAGGTTCATCCCCGGAGGAGCTTCCTCCTTCGTCAGCCTTTCCTAGCGTGACAGATGTGAATCCTAGGCTACACTTCAGCAGGTTCACTGCCGCTTCCAACTTTGATCTTTTAGCTGTTGGAGCTGGATTCAACCAAGAGAGGATAAGGAAAAAGATATCATGAATAATTCTTAAGAAAACATATTGTTTATTCTGAAAACACCGTCTATTTCTCTTCACCCAAATACTCCAGGTAATTGGTATTGCAGCAATGTCTCACCCTTCTCGTCGGGTATTGTCCGCCGCGACGAGGTACTCCTGGTGCCCCAAAGAGCCTGAAATTCCATCCCCCTAGTTGGAGATCCAAACAGAGTCCCAAAATGATCTTAGATCTGTCTCAAATATGGGCACGGGATGAGTATATAGTGGACAAATTCATCCTCAGTCTCGTACAGATAGCATCTTGTGCAGTCACTCCTCTACTTCCTCTTGTACAGGTTATTGAGGGTGAGAATCCGACTTTTGCTTACCAGAGAGATTAGTTAATTGTATATTTTCCAGAGAATTATTTGTTTTTATTCATTTGTTTTCAAAATTCTATTTGTTGAACCTAAATGTTGAGTAAGGTTGAGGGTTTTGTATTACATCCTGGACCTCATGTTTTTGAAGCAAGTTTTTCTAGCCATTGATTCTGTCATTTCTTTTAAGATGTTCGCAACAAGGTGTTATTAAGAATGAGCTTTCATTTCTTTTAATAGATCACATTATTGATTGCATTAGTTATGCCAATGTCACTGTTCTTAAAGGGTAAAATTAGCCCCCACCAATTCTGTTGTAAAACAGGCTAGTGGCTAATTTTTTTTAGGCTACAACGAAACTTCTTCCTTTGACTTGAACGAAATTGAAACCTTTTAAAATAAAATAAAAAACAAGAATGTGAATCAAAATTTTGATGCTTTATAGGGACCAATATTTCGTAATACCTTTAGAGAGAAGAGTAAAGAGGGAGAGTTAACGCTTGAAAGAGGATTTCCTTGTGAATTGTTATATTTTATTTGGAATACCCATAAGCTAATTATAACCAAAGGTGCACCCTTTGGATGGGGCACAACCCACCAAAAAGATGAGTCATGTCATTTCCAATGGGTAACTATCAACACCAATTTGGATGAGTTGTGTCCATCTACATTGGTCATATCCCATACTAGCTCTCTCTATGTATCTTTTCAATGTGTCTCTCACCCTTCTTATACCCTTTCATAAAATCCTTTTAAAAAATTATTTTATTATAAAAATATCCAACAATATTGGAGCTTCGCCACTCAATCAGAAAAGGAAGCAATCTCTTGAGGTCTGCAACAAACAGAAGAATGGCTTTACAGTGAAGGGGATGATGAAACAGAAACTGTCTACAGTCATATACTGGAAGAGCTGAAGGAGGTGAACTGTAATCTGTTTAGAGTGGCATTCTACATTGTTGTTTGTTCATATGACCTTTTTTTTTTAAATAAATATGGACAAGCCACTGGGAGCACACCTCACCCTCAACCAACAAGGGAACAACTGTTCATATGATCTCTTATAATTTACTTTTTTCAATCCCGTAAATCATTTTTCTTCTTGTGTTCAACCAACAACAACTGGTTGATCCCATTATCAACCGAGTCAAAGAAGAAGAAGCTAGAGCTCAAGCAACAAGGAAGCTTTTGCAAACTATAGTGGACAACAGGATGGCTCTAGCAACAATAGCAACATACGAACGAGACATGGTAAGTTGTCTAAGTTACAGTGATGCACCAAAGCAAATCCTGCAATTCTCCTTTTAACTTTGCAATATTCATTCTCAAATTGCAGGTCATGAGTGAATGCAACAAAGCTGAACAATGGCCGAGAGAGAAAAATAAGCAGCAGGATTCTTTGCCAAAGAGCAGTGACCAAAGTGTTGTGGTCACAAAATTCACAAAATGACACAGGAATTAGATAATTTATACTTCAGATCTCCACTTAATTCAACCCTTTTTCTTCAGATTTTTTCTATTCGCCTTTTAAAGTTCTGATAACTTGGTTACCATAGTTCATTTTCAGTCATGCTGAATTTGAGTCTATTTTGTTATATCTCAGATCATGCAAGCAAGCACTGAAGCCCTTAGCTCCTACATTCCTCTTATTTTACCGATCATGTTAGTACACTGGATCTTGAATTCCTTTCACTGTAACAATTGTCCATATTCAGCTTTTGTTCTGTCCATTGATATTACCATAATGTTTTTATTCACTGTCAATTATTTTGATGGAAATACATGATAGCTGAATGACGTGCTATGATAATCGGAAAACCAGAATTCCGATATTTTCCAATAGAATTCATGGAAATAATTAAAAAAGAAAAGTTTCTTTTAAGCTTTCCTGTTACCGATGATCCTGGACTTCATTGAATCCATTACTCAATGCTAAGTGGTTGTTTCTTGGCCTCCCATTTATTCAACCTCTTCATGGCTTCTTCAACCTGCAGGCCAACCAAAACAAATGATACATTGTATCGCAGGATTAGATATATAATTAAAAAAAGCTTCTCATCATCAATATAAAATATCTCAAATGCTTAACGTTTTCACCATCTACAAAGTTACTCATTCCGGCCTTTGACATAGGGGAGGGGAACAACACAGGGTGAGGGAGAGGGGTGCCCCCTAGCACAATCGGTAACCGTAGGCATTATGGCCAGACGGTTATAGTTATGTACTACTTTTCCAATATTAATGAATGAATGTGGTTTATCTATTTTTTTTAAAAAAAAACCCTACAAACCATAGAGAAGACAACAAAGCTCATAATAATTTACTTGGTGCCAGGAAAATAAAGTAGAAAAGTGGAGGTCAACATCTTAATGATATCTGAAAAGTGATGACGATGCAGGAACCACCTGGGAGGGGACTTAGCACAAACATGAGATAGGAAGAAAATTGGGCAGGTTGTTGATAGAAAGAAGGAAAGCTACCAACTATGTATCTTTGTATTTGTCTTCAGGTCAAGCAATGTAACAAACTATCTTAATTAAATAAAATATAATTTATCCACTTTTTAGAAAAAAAAAAACATCTTAATGACATTTACAAAGAATTTTTAGAATAACCAAGCAATGAATTATTAGTACGAATCACATGGCCATTAGTGATTAAATTAAGGGTGCGTTTGGTTAGAGGTAGTTTCAAATACATGGATTTTGAATTACATTGTAGTTGTAAATCCATGGATTTGAAAATCTGAGAGAAATCCAATCAGGTGTTTGGTTGGATGTATTTGAAAGTACAGGATTTTGAAAGTTTGTGTTTGGTTTGATGTATTTAAAGTGTTGGATTATAGAATTCTTTTATATAGTTATTCATGGTGAGGTTACCCCCATTATAGACTATTAGTAGATTTTATTAATAATAAAGCCTCATAATTTTTTTTAATTAATATATATATATATATATATATATATATATATATATATATATATATATATAATTATTTTTAATAATTATTTTCTTAAAAAATTATATTATTATTATATATATAATATATATTTTTTAAAAAAATAATTATAATAATATTTACACGTTATAATACTTGATTATTATGGATGTATTTAACCTAATATTAATTTTTGATGATAGTTATATGAATAATTTATATTATTGTAAATAAATTTAAAGATTATTTTTTAAAAAAATTATATATATATATATATATATATATATATATATATATATATATAGTGATATTCTTGATATTGCATTCCCACTCGTATAAGTTTGACCCCTGGAGCATGTTTAAAGGATTTCCAACCGTACGGATGGGAAGATCATCGAAAAATAAGCTAGCATGTTCATTTTCATACAATTTGGTAATTGTTTAGTTCTCCCACTTAACGGTTCTTATTTTATAAAAATTTAAACGGTCCAAAATTTCAACTATTAAGTGGGAGGACTAAACGATTATCAAATTATATGAAAATCGACATACTAGCTTATTTTTCGATGATCTTTCCATCTATACAGTTGAAAATTATTTAAACTCTTCAAATAACCAAATAAGAGGTCATTTACTTGCACAATAATATAATCGAAAAAAATTAATATTATATTAAAATATTTTTCACTCAATATCTCGCTCAGCTGAAGGCGTGAATCGCTCACGTGCGATTAACGTGCGGGATTTGAAGGTGGATTTGGTTTTACGGCCAATTCGGCCGTAAAACCAAATCCCTATATGTTGGATTTGTTTTTACAGTGGTTTTTTAAATCCAGCCAAACAAACGGTGGATTTAAAAAATCATGGTATTTACAAATACACTAGATTCCAAATCCTCCAAATCCCTCCAAACAAACAGACCCTAAACTTCATTATTGCCTGAAAAAAGGCTCATCATCAAAGAGAGAAAAAGTAAAAAAGTCTATCTATCTATCTATATACCTCTTTATTCCAATCAGTCCGGAAGGTAACCCACAGTAGAATCAAGGTCTGCATGAATGTTCCTCCTATCATACCTCCCCATAGTCCCTGTTACACCATGAAAACAACTAATTAATTATTAATCAAGTTCTCTAATATATAGCTTATAAAGCATATATCAAGAGAAATATCATTAATTATTAAAAATCACACACATGACTCACCTTAGCTCCCAACCCAAACTTGAAGCCAAGCAGACAACCAATAGGGACCCCAACAATGTAGTAACATCCCACATTGACATAGGCAACAAATGCTTGCCATCCACATCCAACAGCGACACCTAGACGGCCATTAGAATTTTAAAAAAAAAAACATATAATATACATGAAGGAGTCTGTTCAAACTCTCTTACCATAACATTCAAACAATACAAATCAATTTATTCACCATTAATTATGTAACCTTCGGCGGCTAGGTTGACACTTTTGTTTTTATATATATATATAAAAAATTCTATCAAAAGTTTCCTTTATGTAATTAATCATGTCATTGTCACCCATGAAGTGATTGAAGAGAGTGAAAAGATGCTGACCAGATAAGACTGGTTGGATGCCATTGAGGATAAGAGTGATGGCTAGCAATGGACAGAGATCAGATACAGCATGGGCTACAGTCTCCCCCTCTGTGAATGCATAGCTGACAACATCTCTTATGCAAAGGATGATGATGGCCAAGACCACTGATATCACGAATGACTTCATCGTCACAACCACAACTGAGAACGCTGCTGCTTTTGGATGCCCAGCTCCAAGCTCATTGCTCACCCTCACACTGTCGACACAACAGTAATTAATATTCAAAAGTTCGAAGTTTAAATGAACAACCGAAATGAACTTGAATTTGCTTTAAAGTTATCAATGAAGTTTAAACTTAATCTTTTTAACAACTAATTAACTAACCTGGCAGCAGCATTGAAACCAACAGAGATCATGAACACCCACCCAGATATTGTCATGCTGCACATGTATGGTACGCACACAAAAATTAAACCAACATTTAGATCCAAAAGGCAAAACGAGAAATAACAGTCATGGAAAATCCAAGTCTAATGTGAAAATGTGTGCTGCGTCTAAATGGTACAACAATCGAAATTAAATCCTTGTCTAACGCCAGCACAGGCACAGCACAAAGTGACTGACATCTGACATTCAATCTGATACCTACTGCTTGCATGCCATGAAGTTAAGGCACAGAATGACAAGTAATTACTCAACTTACCAAATAGAAAGAGAGTCAAGAGCCAGCTCTGGATTCTCAAGCAGGCCGGCGATGAGGACCAAGACCTGGAAATACCAAGTTTCCAAGCAGAGCATCACGGCGGACGCCGCCGAGAGCTTCAAGAATCCCCAGAGGCCGGAGAACGCCTGCCAACTGAACCCAGCCCAAGTATACTTGCACCTCTCACTGAGCACAATATAAACGAACTGAGCTCCTACGATGATCCACCATGACAAGCTCAGCACCAGCGACGCACCCACCAATCCAAGCCCGAGCTTGTACACAGCCAGCCAGCTGAGAAGAAGATGTAGAACCAGGGTTGAACCTGATATATAAGCACTTGGCGCTACAATGCTTTGAGCTTGGAGAAACTTTTGGATGGGAAAGTTGGCGGCGTAAGCGAAGATCTGAGGAATCAGGCCGTAGACGAAGACGGACGCCGCCGAGGCGATCTTCGGTGACTGGCCCAGCAGGATTAGTAATGGATAAGAGAAGGCGTATATGATGGCAAGGGGAATACCAGTGACCATCAAGAGCACTGTGGATCTTTGCAAGTAGACGCCGAGCATGTCGTACTTGTGCGCGCCGTAGGCTTGGCCGCAGAGCGTCTCCACCGCGCTGCCCATTCCGAGCTGCATGCATGTTTTAACTGGTTAGCCTGCCATTAATTTGAAACTGGAGCAAGAGATCATGAGAAGTTGTTGTTTTTGATTGATTACCATGAGACCGTAGGCGAAGACTTGGATGCCGGTGTTGCCGAGAGAGGCGGCGGCGAGCTCAAGGTTGCCGAGATGGCCGGAGAAAATCCGGGTGGACATGGACATGACGTAGTTGAGCATGTAAACCATGACTGCGGGTGCTGCAAGGTGGACGAGAAGCTTCATCTCTTTTGCCGAGGCTTTTGAGAATCGTTGGAGAAAAGGTATGGTGGTGTCTGTGAGTATGTCCTCTAGTTGCTTGCTGGCTCCCTCGCCATCTCCAGAAGCTGGCTGCGATGGCGATGATGGCTCTAACAGAGGAGTGCCAAGCTTCTCGCCGGCCTTGGTGCCCATGTTGGTTGGTGCAGGGGACGAGATGGTGTTTGGTTTGGATTTTTTTTTCTTTTGGGGGGTAATTAATATGAGCGGCAAGCCGCTAAGAAATCAAGTGCGTTCGCATTCGTCAGTGGAGCAGACATGAGGGTGGGGCTGTGCGTATGTAGGCGCTGAGATCATCAATCACAATTACTGTCAATACTCTTAAAAAATGTGTCTTCACCCACTGAATCAAACTCAAAATTTTTTAATCATCGGAATTCTTGTGTGATTGTTTGGTTTAGATTTTGAGGGGGAGAACTTGTAGTCTTATATATACATACATGAGTAGTAGTTGTGATTAACATAAGGGAAATAGTTGTTTTTTTTCCTTTTATTATGCCCTAATATTCATTTTAGTTTCTATATAATAAAAAATGTTCAATATCGTCATTGTATTTAGGGTTTGTGGTAATTACTGTCTTTATTGTTGATGTGGAGGTCAGCTGATATACTGTTTGAATACAATCAATTTTTACTCTCATGTGAAAACCTATATTGCTTGTTGATGCTGACATGATATGTTAACTTAATTTTCAATAAATTAATCTTTTAATGCTAACATGGTTTGTCGCCGTGACATACTGATGTGGCAAAAAAAACAAAAGCAAAAAAATAAAAAATTCCCAACTTTTTGAGATTGCCGTTTTACACAAGATTTTGTACATTAATCATAACAATTAACTTGGGAAATTGCATAAAAATGTTATATATTTTTTATAAAAAAATGTAAGTCTTGCATGTTCATTAAGGAGTTGTTAAATAGTTGCTGACATCACAATATCCATTTTTTTAAAAAAAATCACATTTTTATGCAATATTCTAGGTTGATTGCTACATTAATCTACAAAATCTTGTGCAAAAAGGCAATCTCAAAAAGCCATTTTGTTTTTTGGGATTTTTATATATATATTTTTGCCAAGTCATCATGCAATGTCAGTATACCACGTCAGCATTAAAAGATTAATATATTGAAAGTTCAATTAACATGGCACGTCAGTATATGCAAGCCACGTAGGGTGCCATGTCAGAATAAAATGCCCTCCACCCTCTGTTTGAACGTCTGCCCACCGACAAATATCTCTCGTTAGTGATACCTGGGGATGCAGCTAGTCAATCCATGCAAGGCTTGTAGGAGAGTTCTCATCCTCGTCTTTATCTTGCTCAATACTTTTGCTCCTCCGGTCACTAAGCTCCCAGCGCCTCCAACGTATGATCTGCAGACATTTTACCTACTTGGGGGCTAGATGTTTGAGAACTTTTTTCTCTTCGTCCTGGTTATGAGAACATCAACATCATCCTTCTTATTGGCTTTTTGCGGAACGCCATTGCTATCCAACAGTTGTTGTTCTTCTGAGCTATTGGAAGAACCAGAGCCTTCGTCAATGTCTACCACCCACCGCCTTCTCCTCTGTCGAGGCAAAACATACAGGCCTGTTGCAGTAGACGCACCGACAAGCTCATGCACTGCCTAATAAAGAGCGAAGCTACGATCCCTTGCGATCTTGTATTCCTTATTATCCTGGAAAAAAAAACCATCAATTAAGTTGTGCCAATCATAGGCGAGGAAGAATAAGGTCTCATGATCAAGTTTACAACGTTCTCCCACACTTCCGGGCTGTCCAGTGTTGGATGTTGTTGGATATAATCCCATGTCCACCCACTTTTTTTTGACAAGGCTGGAGTAAAGCTTATGATTTTTTTTTTCAACGTCTTCCATTTATTCTTATGTTGAGTGCTAGGGACATCCTCTTAGGTCTTCTGCGTGTAAGCAGTCACAACTCGAGTCTATACCTTACTCTTGAAGGAACTTTCAAAGCCCTTGCTAGTTGAATGCTCCTCTTGCAACATCATAACAAGACATTCATCTCCATTGGGTCCCCAATTCTTCTTGTGGGGATGCTGTAACCCCTCTCGCAGGTTTGTCGTATCACCAAGGGCTACGGAGCCTACTGCTCGGACTGGGTATGCGTTACCCCACCTTGACATGATGGAGGATGTACCTTACAAGCACAATGAGCCCTCCTTCAATGGGCAACCCCCAACACCACAAGCGGGATGCATACAACTCATGTGGCGAAGCACCAAGGCGGCGTAGTGCGTGGATCTAAGACAAGACCATGGTCACGGATGAGCGTGTTGGAGTGGGAGGTAGCATTTATGGCTCACTTGATGAAGTTTGTTGGGCCAAGGGTAATTTAGGGAAGTAAAAAGTAGGAGGGAAAATAAATAAGGATCCTTGGAAGTTGAGAGCTCTAGTGATTGTTATGGCTCTTCATTGTCCTATGTGTTTCTTAGGTTCTTGTGGGGTCCTTAGAGTTTCAATAGTGTCTTTTAATATTTCTACATTGCCATAAATACTTGGGAAGTTAAGGAGTCATGTAAGTATCTATAAAAAGGGGGTGTAATACAAGCTTAAGGAAATATGAAAAGTATTTAGAAAAAGCTTCTTATCTTTACATCACAAGTGAAGTTTATTGGAGGACTGGAACTGCCATCTCCAGCGACTTGGGAATCGGCGGCGCATCGTACCCATACGGTGGGTTGCTTGGGCTATCGAGGGGGTAAGCTTATCCCAAAGCTAGAGGGATCGAACCACTAGCCTTAGTGAGGAGATCCCATCGATCTTGTTGTTGGATCCGGGACCGGGTCCTCAACATCATAACAACTAGATCCAACCGTTTTCAAACATCGAATATGGGGAATACATACCTTTACTTTCGATACTCCTTCCGCACAAGAAACCCAGGTCCTTTAGCAAGCTTCGATTATCTGCCTCTTTGTCATGTAATCAAGCTCGATCATCGCTCATGCACCCTGCTGACCTGCACAATATCGGGATTTCAAACAAATCTATGATCTTCCGGCTTGGTTGTAGTATAGCAGACCTTTGGTTGCCCGGTAGCTTGGGAGGCATGGCCATGACAAGGCTGCACGAAGGCAACGGCTAAAAGGGGAAAGTAGCTAGGGATTGATCTTCAAGAAGGACCAGCGCCATTGCTGATCAGTCTTTAGGACTAATCAATTGTAATTGTTAGATTATTAAGACTATTCCATCTACCAACTTATTTAACTAACCACAAAAGCACGCTGACGTGGCCACTAAAACTACGTGGGCAATTTTGTCATTAGAAATGGTGGGTAGCTTTCAACCTTAACCATTAATACACACAAACAAATGCATTCAAACAACATTAATCCCTAAACCCCATGTTTATCTTTTTGCGCCCTTCACTATACATAGGAACTTTGCAAAGGGGTTATCTCCCAGGATAATCCCCTTACCAAACATTACCTTAGGGGTTTCCAAACATATGTACACCAAACTCTACTAGGGCCTTCTAAGCATATGCACACTAGACTTCAGTAACGATTTTCAAACATATGTACACAAGACTCTAAAGTTTCTACTGAAGTCTATATATTATAACCCCTTCGTCTCTTTATAATTAGTTTTATATATTGTATATACTCAACAATTCCTATTAATTTTAACCAAACAGTTAATTAAGTTTTGGGGAGCTGCTACTTATGTGTATCTAACAATATTCAATTTTTTTCTTTTAATTTCTTTTAATTTTTTTCCAGGGTTTTTATATTAGCTATAGCTGTTTATAAAATTTTTTATAGTATGGTTTAAGTTAATATCTTTGACTTAGTGTGAATGTTTATAATACTAAATAAAATAGGTTATATAAAAGTAGTTGTCATGTAACTCATGTTGATGTGTTTGTTTGGGGTTAGAAAATGTTTGAATTTATTTATTTATTTGAAAATTTTAAACCAATTTGAGAAGCTGGTCGTCAATATCAAATATCATTTTGGAAGTGGTTAGGAGTGAGTTTTCCCCCACATCAATCTAAATAAATACTAAAGTCAGAAGAAAAAAAAAATCCAGACATTTCTCACTTTCCTTTCTTGAAATCCTAAAAATTAAAAAATGAAAAAAAAGAAGAGCTTAAGATATAGTACATAAAAGTGGATTTTGTTACTTTCTTTATAAGAGAAACATCATGATACAATATGAAGGAATTAAAATTAGCATGCCCGATTACAACTAATCCATAGAAATAAAAATTGGGTTTAAATATTTTATATTTCAGATACTTGTTTATTTAGGCAAAGAATCAGTGATTAATTAATTTAATTTAAAGTTATGAATCATTGGTGATCTTGTCATCAATGAGATCATTGCATGCAAAAGAAAAAAAGACCTTGTAGTGCTTTCCTCATCGCTCACATCACATTCTTTGTCCTCCATTGCCAGAGCTCACAAAGTCCTAAATTTTATGATTAGTATTATGTTATGAGTCTTATGACCACAAGCCTTAATCCTATGATTAACATGGATGAAATCAAGAATCTCATTAGTAAGTAAAAAAAAAAAGCAACTTGAAAACAAATCGGGGTGAAATATTATTTTTTTTCTCATTTTTTGAATGTGATCAAATGGGTCATGCTTTGCATGCTTCCTATGCGATGTTGACAATAAGACCGTCTCACATCTCCTTCAACTGCCAAGTAATTTGTGATATATGAGAGCATTATAGAAGGTTATGTAGAATAAGCACGCCTCTTATCTTCATCCAAGATATCGATGGTCTCATAACCACCTCTCCCAAGATTACCAAGACCTGAGGAAAGGATGGGAGCTCACAACGTCATATGGACCTTATGGGAAAAAAATGATGTTTCCAAAATAAATGATGCGTTTTTGCAAATTATTTGTGATACTAACTTTCTTCTATAATCTTGGTTTGATGCGACACATTTGTCAAAAAAAGTCGAGGCTATAGAAGCCAAAGAATTTGATGAAAAGGATCCTGTAATTCACGCTAGACACTTCTCAGGAGACCAGAGGCGATGAGGCCAAGGAAGGTATCTAATTGCTAGAGTACTGAAGGATGCAACTTTTCCTTGTTTTTTTCATCCATTAATTTACAAATCCTTTGTAACTATAAAAATATTTGTATCAAAATAATATTATCTTACGTAAATTATTCAATAGTCACCAAACTATTTGGGTACTCCTATTTGAGTCACCGAATTATAAAAAATTTCATTTTGGTACCCCAACTTTAGAATCACTTTCAATTAAGTCACCCATACTAACACCGTTAACGGCGGGATGACGTGACATAACACGTGGCTCACAGTACACCAAGTCAACCAAGCCACGTGGTAAAAATTATCAATAAACATTTGAAACCCTAATCTTCTCTTGGGATCTATTTATATTCTCTTGAAATCCTAATCTTAGTTTCACTCTCTCTTGATGGCAAAGAACAAGCAAACAACACGCAAGTCCACCTGCGGGAAGGCCCCAAGGAAGCAGTTAGCGACGAAGGTGGCCAAGAAATGGGATCCGGCTACTGGTGGTGTGAAGAAGCCCCATCGCTTTCGTCCCTGGACGATGGCTCTTAGAGAAGTCAAGAAGTACTAGAAGATAACGAAGTTGCTTATCCGGAAACTCCCCTTCCAACGCCTTGTCTGTGAGATCGCCCAGGACTTCAAAATCGTTTCTAAACTTCGCCGTGGCTGCACTTCAAAAGGCTTCAGAGGCTTACCTTGTCGGTCTTTACTAGGACACGAATTTGTCTGCATACATACCAAGAGGGTCACCATCATGCCCAAAGATATCCAACTTGCGGGGATTTGAAGAGCCTAAAACACATTGTGATCTGATGGAAAATTCCTTTTTTTCCTCGTTTTCAATGTTTATTGATGTTTATTAAATGTTATTTAGGGTAAGAAAAGATTTCCGATGGGATAAAAAAGTTACTGTGCGCCTCGTGTCATACCACATCATCCCACAATTAACGGTTTTAGCACGGGTGATTCAATTGAACGTGATTCTAAAGTTGGGATACCCAATTGAAATTTTTTATAATTTCGGTGACTCAAATAGGGGTACCAGAATAGTTGGATGACTATTTGAATAATAAATAAATATGATTTATCTATTTTTTTCAAAGAAAACAAATCTTCATTTAATATATTAATTGCAGACCAAACTAAATTATGTTTCATTCAAGACAGTGAACCTATGTGAATACTGGACCTCAGGTTCTTGAAGCATGATTTTCGGCCATTGATCATCAACCAACACCAACACCAGCTGGCGTGGTGGCTGAAATCAACAGAGATGAATTAATTTGATTCCAGTAAAATTAAAACAACTATTCTTTAACTAGAGTAGGAGTAAAGTATCCACTCAAAATATCTAAATTCTAATAGGGTATAAAGATGAGCTTGTATTTACTTTTGACTGATTAATTTTGGACTTTATAATGCATGAGTTAGGTTGATATTTAACAATTAACTCAATAAAATTAACATAGGCCAACTTGATCAGGCTCAATCTAAGCTATGTCCTTTCAGTCACTTTCTCAGTTTTCCATATATTCATGTGGATACTTGTTAGATTATTGGGTTTAGTGACATACAAACTTTGTATTTTTAAGAACTCTCAAACTTGTGACAACTTGATATTTGATTGTAATGGAATCAATTCTGCAGGATTTAGTAGTGAGTTAAAAAGCATTAGAGTGCCTTTTCAAAAAAAACCAAAAGAGTGTACATCACTCCCTTGCTCTGAATGTGGCTTGTGTTTAAATTGATTGACAAACAAAGGAGAAATGAAAGGAAGCAATGACTGACATGTGCAGGTGAGAAATTAGAGCGGCTCATTGATAATCAAGTCAATGTCAACTTAATTCTCATGAGTCCTGTTTCAACAATGGAGTTGAATCTAGGCATTTCATTATAATGTTTAGCTTGAAGGATTTATAAAGAATATATAGTGATCTGGGGTTTACATTAAAATGTAAAAATTAAAAAAAAAACAATTGTCGGTGGAACGTTCTTAAAATACAAACATAAACATATTTGCAAAGTTACATGGTGTAAACAAAATTATTACGAGGGGAAATAAGAAATTTTAAGGTTTTCTGAAGACATACATCCATAAGGTTCAAACAAATGGAAGCAGATGATACACAAAACACAAGAAATTTACAAAAAAAATTTTGACAGAAGAAGAAATTTACAATAGATTGACAACCAAAAGATAATTTGAGAAACGATTGTGTGAAAGGAAGGAGCCTTTGAAAGGGCACAATCAGCATCTGGCTAATTACAAATGGACTGCCCCATCTTTGATTTTTTTTTTTTTTTTTTTAAAGTAACTTATTACTACAAGAACCAAAACGATTTTAACTGTGGCATCATAATACAAACAGTTATGGACCATCCTGCCTCAGCTAAATTTTGTGTCTCAAGTTGATGCTTTAATTGAAGTCTCTTCATCAACAAGCGTCGTGGTAGCAACAGGTAATCATTAGATGATTATACTTGACCAATGATCAGGTGACCAGTGCGAAAATCAACAATAAATCAACTAAAAGAGTAAGCATCATTCGTATCCTATCTTTGCGTACAAAAGACAAGTAGGTGACAGTTTATTTCTTATTTTTTTTTTTTGATGAAGTGGATAAACCACATTTTATTTAATAATTAACTTGATAGGATTTCAGTACATTGCTCATACAGCACAAAAGTAAGTAAAAAAAACATCATTCCAACGCATGCCGCTGTATGAGATGTTGCCTCCTCTGTGCGTCAAACCAACTTGCTTGTTCAAGGCATGCCCTGAGTGGGAGGTGTGTCATCCTCAAACTCGTCACCGCCCTCAACATCCCGTCCTGGCGTGCTGAGTGGGAGGTGACAGTTTATTTCACTTTCTTCAGTACAAGCTCAAGTGAAAGGAAGTTCCTTTATATTCTAAAGGAAATTAGTTGATAATCCATTGTACTACAGAATTGGTGGGAACTAATTTACACTTAAGGAGAGCGACATTGTAACGTACCTCGAGACTCATCTCTACTAAATCCATCTTCCACTGGTACACATAATCAACAGGAAATTATTGAGAATTAAGCATGAAGACTGATACCTGGCTGTGCAGTGTTGCAGCTGGTAGTGCTGGCACTTTAACGCTGTAATGATAAAAGAGAACAATGCCCGATGTTACTATTCAGAAGAAAGTAAAAGGCTAAGGTACACGAGTTCAAGGAAATATAATCTCCCTGCTAGTTAGGGAAATGGGGAATTATATATCTCTAGGCATAAGTTGATTGATCTTGTTATATAGTGGTCATGTTTTGATAATTAACTTCTTGCTTGATTAATGATGTTTCTTGATGCTTCAGGATATTTTGGTATATGTGGATAACTTTTTACTCTGTTTTTTTTTCTCAATGCAGGTTGGCCCTTTTCAGATAAAAAATCCTTGTGGAAATCCAAAAGTCAAAAGTTAGAATTCATTTAAATCCTTATGGAATTGCTGTTGTGGGCTCAGTTTTGGCCAGTGCAATAGTGATTATTATTTTTAGAGAGTTTTTTGAGCCACAATTAGTTAAAAATAACTCTGATTTGTCTGCCATTTTGCAACTCTTTAGTTGATTGAGGATGATACCAAAGATACAGTTTCAAGCAAAGCAAGTTGCTCAACTTCATCTATTTTTATTTCTCCCTCTATTTGCCTTTCAGCTTCTATGCATGAATAATCTGGACTTCTACTCGGTTTGATTTCCAAGCATTTTTTTTTCTTTTCCTTTATATTTCTGTTGGTTTTGTGGTATTCGATCAGTATTTGGACGGTTAGTCTGATCTACTCCAAGTTTTGAAGGATATGTATTAGCAGCACTTAAATTGTTGACACAAAAGCAGAAGCAGATATATTATTTCAATTTTTCCATGATGCAGTGTCATGTCGCAATGTCACTCTTAGTGAAATTCATCTCAGAATTATATTTCTGGTTGACAGCATGACCACAAAAAAAGCCTTCAAAAAGGCTTCATTTACCAGTTACTGAGATTGTATTCGGTGGAATGATCGAGACTGAGTTTTTTAGAACTCAGGAGCTGGAGAAGTAGCTAGCAGATCAGGATAAGCTTGTTTTTTGACGATGAGAGCTAGTGGTCAAGTGAGCACCCGCTAAGATCAATCAAAGGACGGGGAGTCCTGGGATCGAACCCCAGAAGCAACGGGGGGATAAACGCCTCAATGGGCTGGCCCACCACGTGCGTGAGGAACGCCTCAGGAAACCCCCACCGAGACCTCGAACCCGCGACGGGGTGCAAGGCACGGGAACCTATTGCCGCTCGACTCAAAGGTCTTTGGCATCAGGATAAGCTTGTTGAGCAAACCAAAGAATGCATTGGAAGCTTATGTTTAAGATGTTCTCAACAAGGTGTTATTAAGAATGAGCTTTCATTTCTTTTAATAGATCAAATTATTGATTGCATCAGTTATGCCAATAGCTTTTTGAGAGATATCTGTTAAAAAAATTTATCAGTGGAAGATAGATTTAGTAGAGATGAAGTCTCGAATCATATTACAATGTCGCTCTCCTTAAGGGTAAATTAACTCCCACCAATTATATAATACAACGGGTTACCAGCTAATTTCCTTTAGGATACAAAGTAACTTCATTCTTTCTCTTACACTTGTATCGACGAAAGTAAAACCTTTTAATAAATGGAAAAACAAGAATATACAAATTAATGGTCATGAAGGCCTATTAGTACCGGGTTGCTTTGCTAAGGGGTTCCTCTCTCTCAGGAAGAACCCGGGTTCGAGCCCTCTCTTGCAAATGCGGGAAGTCATGCGCATCGAGTGTGCTCTGTGCTCCTGGGCCCCATCCATATCCTTTCCAATGGGTAACTATCCACACCTTTTGGATGAGTTGTGTACATCCAGATGGGTAATATCACATTCTCTCTTTGGGTCTTTTCAATGTATCTCTCACCCTTCACACACTCTTTCGTAACCATTTTATAAAATTATTTTATTATAAAAATATCCAACAATATCAGAGCTTCGCCACTGAATCAGAAAGGAAAGCAATCTCCTCCTATGATCTGCAACAAACAAAAGACCAAGGTTAAGGGGATGATGAAACAGAAACTGTCTACAATCATATACTGGAAGAGCTGAAGGAGGTGAATTGTAATATGCTTAGAGCAATGCAACGGCAGGAACTCTTGGCTAGCTTTATTTCCATTGTATTACTCATGAATTGTGAATTATCCATTTTTTCCAAAAAAAAACTTTGGAATATTCATTCTCAAATTGCAAGTCATGAATGAGTGTAACAAAGCCGAAGAACAATGGATGAGAGTTAAAAATCAGCAGCAGGATTCTTTGCCAAAGAGCACTGACCTAGTGTTGTGGTCACATGAAATTCACAAAATGACATAGGAATTAGACAAGCTATATTCCAGATATCTACTTAATTCAACCCTTTTTTTTTTACTAAGGCGACAAGAGTCTGCAGGGCTCGGCTGACTCAACGTGAAGGCCAGCATCCATGCACTTCGGATTTTTAGGTCGGCAGCTCGCGGCGAATGTATCAGAACAAGTGACCTTTCACCTTGCAAAGAGGTGAGATTCTATTAATCGGTCATCCAATGTAAGAATCCCATATCTTAACAAGAGACTTATACCAAATATAGCCACATGGCCATTGGTACTTAATTCAACCCATTTTCTTCATATTTTTTCTGTTTTCTTTAAAGTTCTGATAACTTGGTTACCATAGTTCATTATCAGACATGCTGAATTTGAGTCTATTTTGTTATATCTCATATCATGCAAGCAAGCATTGAAGCTCTTAGTTCCTACATCTTGATCAGAGAGCAGTCCTAACCCTTCAGCTGACAAGAAAACAAATTGAATTGGCACAAAATGATGGGAATATGTACGTAATTTTTTCCCATCAATTGGTTATTTTACTCCCTGGTTAGGATTACACCAATTTTTCTACGCATAAATCTACACTTCCATTTTTTCTAAAGTCCAGAACTTTCTTCCTCTTATTTTACTGATCATGTATTTTCCATAAATATGGACAAACTATTAGAATCACGCCATAGGTGTGGTTTGAATCTTCAAACTTTTTTTATGAGAAGGAATGAGTTTTCAACTTTTCTTGTAAAAATCGGTTATTTTACCGATCATGTTAGTACACTATCTTGAATTCCTCTCACTTTAACAATTGTCCATTGAGATTAGCATAATGTTTTTGTTCACTGTAAATTATTTGGTTGGAAATACATGATAGCTGAATGACGTGCTATCATAATTGGAAAACCAGAAATCGGATATTTTCCAATAGAATTCAAAGAAATAATTAAAAAAAAGTTTCTCTTAAGCTTTCCTGCCACCTATGATCCTGGACTTCGTTGAATCCATTACTCAATGCTAAGTGGTTGTTTCTTGGCCTCCCATTTATCCAACCTCTTCATGGCTTCTTCAACCTGCAGGCCAACCAAAACAAAGGATACATTAGATAATTAAAAAAAAGCTTATCATCAAGATAAAATATCTCAAGTGCAACATTGTCACCATCTACAAATTAAGTTACTTATTCAAACAGTACTCCATGTCGGAACTTTTTTTTTCAGCATGATTTCTAAGCCTATTTAAGCCCTACAAACCATAAAGAAGACAACAAAGTCTATAATAATTTACTTCGTGGCTGGAAAATGAAAAGTAGAAAAGTGGAGGTCAACATCTTAATGACATTTACAAAGAATTTTTAGAATAACCAAGCAATGAATTATTAGTACGAATCACATGGCCATTAGTGATTAAATTAAACTTCATTATTGCTTGAAGAAAGGCTCATCATCAAAGAGATAGAAATAGTAAAAAAGTCTATCTATCTATCTATCTATCTATCTATATACCTCTTTATTCCAATCAGTCCGGAAGGTAACCCACAGTAGAATCAAGGTCTGCATGAATGTTCCTCCTATCATACCTCCCCATAGTCCCTGTTACACCATGAAAACCACTAATTAATTATTAATCAAGTTCTCTAATATAGCATCAAGAGAAATATCATTAATTATTATAAATCACACTCATGACTCACCTTAGCTCCCAAACCAAACTTGAAGCCAAGCAGACAACCAACGGGGACCCCGACAATGTAGTAGCATCCCACATTGACATAGGCGACAAATGCTTGCCATCCACATCCAACAGCCACACCTAGACGGCCATTAGATTTTTTTTTTTAAAAAAAAAAAAAAACTTATAATATACATGTGAACGAGTCTGTTCAAACTCTCTTACCATAACATTCAAACATTCCAAATCAATTTATTCACCATTAATTATGTAACCTTTGGCTAGGTTGACCATTCCTACACTTTTGTTTTTTTTATAAAGAAATTTTCTATGAATTAGTTTCCTTTATTTAATTAAACAGATTGAAGAGAGAGAAAGATGTTGACCAGATAAGACGGGTTGGATGCCATTGAGGATAAGAGTGATGGCTAGCAAGGGACAGAGATCAGATACAGCATGGGCTACAGTCTCCCCCTCTGTGAATGCATAGCTGATAACATCTCTTAGGCAAAGGATGATGATGGCCAAGACCACTGATATCACGAATGACATCATCGTCACAACGACAACCGAGAACGCTGCTGCTTTTGGATGCCCAGCTCCAAGCTCATTGCTCACCCTCACACTGTCGACACAACAGTAATTAATATTCAAAAGTTCGAAGTTTAAATGAACAACTGATATATATGTAGAACTTGAAATTGAAGTTTAAAACTAATCTTTTAACAACTAATTAACTAACCTGGCAGCAGCATTGAAACCAACAGAGATCATGAACACCCACCCAGATATTGTCATGCTGCACATGTACATGTACATGTACATGTACGGTACGCACACAAAAATACCAACAGTTAGATCCAAAAAGTAATAAAAGATGGGTAGATGAACGAATTTAATCATCGAATATCCAAGCCTAAGGACAGCACAGCACACAGTGACATCTTCCAATCTGTCACCCATTTGCCATGAATTTGAGCAAGAAATAACAATCTCGGTGACTTTCGTTTTGTTTGCATATTAGTACCGAACTTACCAAACAGAAAGAGAATCAAGAGCCAGCTCTGGATTCTCAAGCAGGCCGGCGATGAGGACCAAGACCTGGAAATACCAAGTTTCCAAGCAGAGCATCACGGCAGACGCCGCGGAGAGTTTCAAGAATCCCCAGAGGCCGGAGAACGCCTGCCAACTGAACCCAGCCCAAGTATACTTGCACCTCTCACTGAGCACAATATAAACGAACTGAGCTGCAACGATGATCCACCATGACAAGCTCAGCACCAGCGACGCACCCAACAATCCAAGCCCGAGCTTGTAGACAGCCAGCCAGCTGAGAAGAAGATGTAGAACAAGGGTTGAACCTGATATATAAGCACTTGGCGCTACAATGCTTTGAGCTTGGAGAAACTTTTGGATGGGAAAGTTGGCGGCGTAAGCGAAGATCTGAGGAATCAGGCCGTAGACGAAGACGGAAGCCGCCGAGGCGATCTTCGGTGACTGGCCCAGCAGGATTAGTAATGGATAAGAGAAGGCGTATATGATGGCAAGGGGAATACCAGTGACCATCAAGAGCACTGTGGATCTTTGCAAGTAGACGCCGAGCATGTCGTACTTGTGCGCGCCGTAGGCTTGGCCGCAGAGCGTCTCCACCGCGCTGCCCATTCCGAGCTGCATGCATGTTTTAACTGGTTAGCCTGCCATTAATTTGAAACTGAAGCAAGAGATCAGGAGAAGTTGTTGTTATTTTTGATTGATTACCATGAGACCGTAGGCGAAGACTTGGATGCCGGTGTTGCCGAGAGAGGCGGCGGCGAGCTCAAGGTTGCCGAGATGGCCGGAGAAAATCCGGGTGGACATGGACATGACGTAGTTGAGCATGTAGACCATGACTGCTGGTGCTGCAAGGTGGACGAGAAGCTTCATCTCTTTTGCCGAGGCTTTTGAGAATCGTTGGAGAAAAGGTATACTGGTGTCTGTGAGTATGTCCTCTAGTTGCTTGCTGGCTCCCTCGCCATCTCCAGAAGCTGGCTGCGATGGCGATGATGGCTCTAGCAGAGGAGTGCCAAGCTTCTCGCCGGCACTGGCCTTGGAGCCCATGTTGGTTGGTGCAGGGGACGAGATGGTGTTTGGTTTGGATTTTTTTTTTTTTTTTGGTTGGGGGTAATTAATGCGAGCAGCAAGCCGCTAAGAAACTAAGTGTATTCATAATTATCGGCGGAGCAGACATGAGAGTGGAGCCGTGCATACGTAGACGCTAAGATCATCAATCACAACCATTGTCCATACTCCTAAAAAATGTATTTTCACCCACGAATCGAACTCAAAATTTTTTAATCATTGAAATTTTTGTGTGGTTGTTTGGTTTAGATTTCGAGGGAGAGAATTTACTTGTAGTCTTATATACACATACATAGGGAAATAGTTGTTTTTGATCCTTTTATTATACCCTAATATTTATTTTAGTTTCTATATAAAAGAAAAATATTCAATATGGTCATTGAATCTAGGTTTTGTGATAATTACTATCTTTATTGTTGGCATAGAGGTCACTTGACATACTATTTGAATACAACCAATGTTTACTCTGATGTGACAACCTATATGGCTTGTTGATGCTGACATGATATGTTAACTTAATTTTTAATAAATTAATCTTTTAATGCTAACAAGGTTTGTTGACGTGTATGCAGCAAAAAAACAAAAGCAAAAAATAAAAAATTTCAAACTTTTTGAGATTGCTCTGTCAATTAACCTGGGAAATTGCATAAAAATAATATATATTTTTATAAAAAAATGTAAGTCTTGCACATTTATTAAGGAGTTATTAAATAGTTGCTGACATCACAATATCCATTTTATTTAATTTTTTTTAAAAAATCACATTTTTATGCAATTTTCTAAGTTGATTGCTACATTGATCTACAAAATCTTGTGCATAAAAGGCAATCTCAAGAAGCCTTTTTTTTGGGATTTTTTTCTGCCAAGTCATCATGCCATGTCAGGATATCACATCAGCATTAAAATATTAACATATTGAAAGTTCAATTAACATGACACGTCAGTATATGCAAGCCACGTAGGTTGCCATGTCAGAATAAAATGCCCTCCACCCGCTATTTGAACGTCTGCCCACCAACAAATATCTCTCGTGAGTGATACATAGGGATGCAACTAGTCTCTCCATACAGGGCTTGTAGGAGAAGTTCTCATCCTCGTCTTTATCTTGCTCAACAATTTTGGTCCTCCGATCGCTAAGCTCCCAGCGCCTCCAATGTATGATCTGCAGACTTTTTACCTACTTGGGGGCTAGATGTTTGAGAAATTTTTTTTCTCTTCGTCCTGGTTATGAGAACATCAGCATCATCCTTCCCATTGGCTTTGTGTGGAACGCCATTGCCATCCAACGGTTGTTGTTCTTCTGAGCTATTGGAAGAACTAGAGCCTTCGTCAATGTTTACCACCCACCGCCTTCTCCTCTGTCGAGGCAAAACATACAGACCTGTTGCGGTAGACGCACCGACAAGCTCATGCACTGCCTAATAAAGAGCGAAGCTACGATCCCTTGCGATCTTGTATTCCTTATTAACCTGGAAAACAAAACCATCAATTAAGTTGTGCCAATCATAGGCGAGGAAGAATAAGGTCTCATGATCAACTTTACAACGTTCTCCCACACTTCCGAGCTATCCAGTGTTGGATGTTGTTGGATATAATCCCATGTCCACCCACTTTTGTTGACAAGGTTGAAGTAAAGCTTATGATTTTTTTTTTCAACGTCTTCCATTTATTCTTTAGTTGAGTGCTAGGGACATCCTCCTAGGTCTGCGTGTAAGCAGTCGCAACTCGAGTCTATACCTCACTCTTGAAGGAACTTGCAAAGCCCTTGCTGGTTGAATGCTCCTCTTGCAACATCATAACAAGACATTCATCGCCATTGGGTCCCCAGTTCTTCTTGTGGGGATGCTGCAACCCCTCTCGCAGGTTTGTCGTATCACCGAGGGCTGCGGAGCCTAGCTACTTCTCGGACTAGGTCTGCGTCACCCCACCTTGACATGATGGAGGATGTACCTTACAAGCATAATGAGCCCTCCTTCAGTGGGCAACCCCCAACACCACAAGCAGGATGCATACAACTCATATGGTGAAGCACCATGGGGGCGTAGTGCGTGGATCTAAGACAAGACCATGGTCACGGAGGAGCGTGTTGGAGTGGGAGGTAGCATTTATGGCTCACTTGATGAAGTTTGCTGGGCCAAGGGTAATTTAGGGAAGTAAAAAGTAGGAGGAAAAATAAATAAAGGTTTTTATTATCCTTGGAAGTTGAGAGCTCTAGTGATTGTTATGGCTCTTCGTTGTCCTATGTGTTTCTTAGGTTCTCGTGGGGTCTCTTAGAGTTTCAATAGTGCCTTTTAATATTTCTACATTGCCATAAATACTTAGGAAGTTAAGGAGTCCTGTAAGTATCTATAAAAAGGGTGTAATACAAGCTTAAGGAAATATGAAAAGTATTTAGAAAAAGCTTCTTATCTTTACTTCACAAGTGAAGTTTATCGGAGGACCGGAACTGGCATCTCCAGCGAGCTTGGGAATCGGCGGCGCATCGTACCCTTACGGTGGGTTGCTTGGGCTATCGAGGGGGTAAGCTTATCCCTAAGCTAGAGGGATCGAACCACTAGCCTTAGTGAGGAGATCCCATCTATCTTGTTGTTGGATCCAGGACCGGGTCCTCAACATCATAACAACTAGATCCAACCGTTTTCAAACAACTGATATGGGGAATACATACCTTTACTTTCGATACTCCTTTATTTTGCACATGAAACCCAGGTCCTTTAGCAAGCTTCGATTATCTGCCTCTTTATTATGCAATCAAGCTCGATCGTCGCTCATCCACCCTGTTGACCTGCACAATATTGGGATTTCAAACAAATCTATGATCTTCCGGCTTGGTTGTAGTATAGCAGGCCTTTGGTTGCCCGGTAGCTTGGGAGGCACGGCCATGACAAGGCTGCACGAAGGCAACGGCTAAAAGGGGAAAGTAGCTAGGGATTGATCTTCAAGAAGGACCAGCGGTGCCATTGCAGATCAATCTTTAGGACTAATCAATTGTAATTGTTTAGATTAATAAGACTATTCCATCTGCCAACTTATTTAACTAACCACAAAAGCACGCTGACATGGCCACTCAAACTAAAAAGAAAACTACGAGGGCAATTTTGTCATTCGAAATGGTGGGTAGTTTTCAACCTTAACCATTAATACACACATAAACAAATGCATTCAAACAACATTAATCCCTAAAACCCCTTTTATCTTTTTGTGCCCTTCACTATACATAGGGAACTGTGCAAAGGGGTTATCTCCCGGGATAATCTCCTTACCAAACATAATGTACACCAAACTCTACTAGGGCCTTCTAAACATATGCACACTAGACTCCAATAGAGATTTCCAAACATATGTACACCAGACTCTAAAGTTTCTACTGAACTCTATATATTATAAACCCTTCGTCTCTTTCTAATTATTTTATATATTGTATATACTCAACAATTCCTATCAATTTTAACCAAACAGTTAATTAAGTTTTGGGGAGCTGCTACTTATGTGTATCTAACAATATTCATTTTTTTCTTTTAATTTCTTTTAATTTTTTTTTCCAGGGTTTTTATATTAGCTATAGCTGTTTATAAAATTTTTTATAGTATGGTTTAAACTTTAAAGTAATATCTTTGACTATGTGTGAAGGTTTATAATACTAAATAAAATAGGTTATATAAAAGTAGTTGTCATTGTAACTCATATTGATGTGTTTGTTAGGGGTTAAAAAATGTTTGGATTTATTTATTTATTTGAAAATTTTAAACCAATTTGAGAAGCTGGTCGTCAATATCAAATATCATTTTGGAAGTGGTTAGGAGTGAGTTTTCCCCCACATCAATCTAAATAAATACTAAAGTCAGAAGAAAAAAAAAATCCAGACATTTCTCACTTTCCTTTCTTGAAATCCTAAAAATTAAAAAATGAAAAAAAATGAAGAGCTTAAGATATAGTACATAAAAGTGGATTTTGTTACTTTCTTTATAAGAAAAACATCATGATACAATATGAAGGGATTAAAATTAGCATGCCCAATTACAACTAATCCATAGAAATAAAAATTGGGTTTAAATATTTTATATTTCAGATACTTGTTTATTTAGGCAAAGAATCAGTGATTAATTAATTTAATTTAAAGTTATGAATCATTGGTGATCTTATCATCAATGAGATCATTGCATGCAAAAGAAAAAAAAGACCTTGTAGTGCTTTCCTCATCGCTCACATCACATTCTTTGTCCTCCATTGCCAGAGCTCACAAAGTCCTAATTTTTATGATTATTATTATGTTATGACCACAGGCCTTAATCCTATGATTAACATGGATTAAATCAAGAATCTCATCTCAGTAAGTCAAAAAAAAAAAGCAACTTGAAAACAAATCAGGGGGTGAAATATTATTTTTTTCTCATTTTTTGAATGTGATCAAATGGACCATGCTTTACATGCTTCCTATGCGATGATGACAATAAGACCGTCTCACATCTCCTTCAACTGCCAAGTAACTTGTGATATATGAGAACATTATAGAAGGTAATGCAGAATAAGCATGCCTCTTACCTTCATCCAAGATATCGATGGTCTCATAACCACTTTTCCCAAGATTACCAAGACCTGAGGAAAGGATGGGAGCTCACAACGTCAAATGGACCTTATGGGAAAAAGTGATGTTTCCAAGATAAATGACACGTTTTTGCAAATTAT
This sequence comes from Dioscorea zingiberensis, assembly GCA_026586065.1. Lineage (NCBI taxonomy): Eukaryota > Viridiplantae > Streptophyta > Magnoliopsida > Dioscoreales > Dioscoreaceae > Dioscorea > Dioscorea zingiberensis. Next base: position 67,181,826 of record CM048819.1, on the reverse strand, counting down.
TCGTGATACTAACTTTCTTCTACAATCTTGGTTTGATGCGACACATCTTTCAAAAAAGTCGAGGCTACAGAAGCCAAAGAATTTGATGAAAAGGAGCTGTAATTCACATTGGACACTTCTCAGGAGACCAGAGGCGATGAGGCCAAGGAGGGTATCTAATTGCTAGAGTACTGGAGGATGCAACTTTTCCCTATTTTTTTCCATCCATTAATTTACAAATCCTTTGTAACCATAAAAATATTTGTATCAAAATAATATTATCTCAGGTAAATTATTCAAATAGTTACCAAACTATTTGGGTACTCCTATTTGAGTCACTGAATTATAAAAAATTTCAATTGGGTATCCCAAATTTAGAATCACTTTCAATTAAGTCACCCATGCTAACACCGTTAACGGCGGGATGATGTGACATAACACGTGGCTCGCAGTACACCACGTCAATCAAGCCACGTGATAAAAATTAGCAATAAACATTTGAAACCCTAATCTTCTCTTAGGATCTATTTATCTTCTCTTGAAACCCTAATCTTAGTTTCACTCTCTCTTGATGGAAAGGAACAAGCAAACAACACGCAAGTCCACCAGCGGGAAAGCCCCAAGGAAGCAGTTAGCGATGAAGGTGGCCACGAAATCGGCTCCGGCTACTGGTGGTGTGAAGAAGCCCCATCGCCGTCCCGGGACGATGGCGCTTAGAGAAATCAGGAAGTACCATAAGAGAACGAAGTTGCTTATCCGGAAACTCCCATTCCAGCGCCTTGTTCGTGAGATCGCCAAGGACTTCAAAGCCGTTTCTAAACTTCGCCGTGGCTGCACTTCAGAAGGCTTCTGAGGCGTACCTTGTCGGTCTCTACGAGGACACGAATTTGTCTGCCATACATACCAAGAGGGTCACCATCATGCCCAAAGATATCCAACTTGCTCGCAAGATTCGTGGGGAGAGAGCCTAAAACACATTGTGATCCGATGGAAAATTCCTTTTTTTCCTCGTTTTCAATGTTTATTGATGTTTATTAAATGTTCTTTAAGGTAAGAAAAGATTTCCAATGGGATAAAAAAGTTACTGTGCGCCTCGTGTCATACCACATCATCCTGCCATTAACGGTTTTAGCATGAGTGATTCAATTGAACGTGATTCTAAAGTTGGGATACCCAATTGAAATTTTTTATAATTTCGGTGACTCAAATAGGGGTACCAGAATAGTTGGGTGACTATTTGAATAATAAATAAATATGATTTATCTATTTTTTTCAAAGAAAACAAATCTTCATTTAATATATTAATGGCAGACCAAACTAAATTATGTTTCATTCAAGACAGTGAACCTATGTGAATACTGGACCTCATGTTCTTGAAGCATGATTTTAGGCCATTGATCATCAACCAACACCAACACCAACACCAGCTGGCGTGGTGGCTGAAATCAACAGAGATGAATTTGATTCCAGTAAAATTAAAACAAGTATTCTTTAACTAGAGTAGGAGTAAAGTATCCACTCAAAATATCTAAATTCTAATAGGGTATAAAGATGAGCTTGTATTTACTTTTGACTGATTAATTTTGGACTTTATAATGCATGAGTTAGGTTGATATTTAACAATTAACTCAATAAAATTAACATAGGCCAACTTGATCAGACTCAATCTAAGCTATGTCCTTTCAGTCACTTGCTCAGTTTTCCATATATTCATGTGGATACTTGTTAGATTATTGGGTTTAGTGACATACAAACTTTGTATTTTTAAGAACTCTCAAACTTGTGACAATTTGATATTTGATTGTAATGGAATCAATTCTGCAGGATTTAGTAGTGAGTTAAAAAGCATAAGAGTGCCTTTTCAAAAAAAAAAACCAAAAGAGTGTACATCACTCCCTTGCTCTGAATGTGGCTTGTGTTTAAATTGATTGACAAACAAGGGAGAAATGAAAGGAAGCAATGACTGACATGTGCAGGTGAGAAATTAGAGCGGCTCATTGATAATCAAGTCAATGTCAACTTAATTCTCATGAGTCCTGTTTCAGCAATGGAGTTGAATCTAGGCATTTCATTATAATGTTTAGCTTGAAGGATTTATAAAGAATATATAGTGATCTGGGGTTTACATTAAAATGTAAAAAAAAAAAAAAAAACAATTGTCGGTGGAACGTTCTAAAAATACAAACATAAACATATTTGCAAAGTTACATGGTGTAAACAAAATTATTACGAGGGGAAATAAGAAATTTTAAGGTTTTCTGAAGACATACATCCATAAGGTTCAAACAAATGGAAGCAGATGATACACAAAACACAAGAAATTTACAAATTTGTTTTTGACAGAAGAAGAAATTTACAATAGATTGACAACCAAAAGATAATTTGAGAAACGATTGTGTGGAAGGAAGGAGCCTTTGAAAGGGCACAATCAGCATCTGGCTAATTACAAATGGACTGCCCCATCTTTGATTTTTTTTTTTTTTTAAAAGTAACTTATTACTACAAGAACCAAAACGATTTTAACTGTGGCATCATAATACAAACAGTTATGGACCATCCTGCCTCAGCTAAATTTTGTGTCTCAAGTTGATGCTTTAATTGAATTCTCTTCATCAATAAGCGTCGTGGTAGCAACAGGTAATCATTAGATGATTATACTTGACCGATGATCAGGTGACCAGTGCGAAAATCAACAATAAATCAACTAAAAGAGTAAGCATCATTCGTATCCTATCTTTGCGTACAAAAGACAAGTAGATGACAGTTTATTTCACTTTCTTCAGTACAAGCGCAAGTGAAAGGAAGTTCCTTTGTATTCTAAAAGAAATTAGTTGATAATCCATTGTACTACAGAATTGGTGGGAACTAATTTACACTTCAGGAGAGCGACATTGTAACGTACCTCGAGACTCATCTCTACTAAATCCATCTTCCACCGGTACACATAATCAACAGGAAATTATTGAGAATTAAGCATGAAGACTGATACCTGGCTGTGCAGTGTTGCAGCTGGTAGTGCTGGCACTTTAACGCTGTAATGATAAAAGAGAACAATGCCCGATGTTACTATTTAGAAGAAAGTAAAAGGTTAAGGTACACGAGTTCAAGGAAATATAATCTCCCTGCTAGTTAGGGAAATGGGGAATTATATATCTCTAGGCATAAGTTGATTGATCTTGTTATATAGTGGTCATGTTTTGATAATTAACTTCTTGCTTGATTAATGATGTTTCTTGATGCTTCAGGATATTTTTGTATATGTGGATAACTTTTTACTCTGTTTTTTTTCTCAATGCAGGTTGGCCCTTTTCAGATAAAAAATCCTTGTGGAAATCCAAAAGTCAAAAGTTAGAATTCATTTGAATCCTTATGGAATTGCTGTTGTGGGCTCAGTTTTGGCTAGTGCAATAGTGATTATTATTTTTAGAGAGTTTTTTGAGCCACAATTAGTTAAAAATAACTCTAATTTGTATGTCATTTTCCAACTCTTTAGTTGATTGAAGATGATACCGAAGATACAGTTTCAAGCGAAGCAAGTTGCTCAACTTCATCTATTTTTTCCCCCTCTATTTGCCTTTCAGCTTCTATGCATGGATAATCTGGACTTGTACTCGCTTTGATTTCCAAGCATTTTTTTCTTTTCCTTTATATTTCTGTTGGTTTTGTGGTATTCGATCAGTATTTAGACGGTTAGCCTGATCTACTCTAAGTTTTGAAGGATATGTATTAGCAGCACTTGAATTGTTGACACAAAAGCAAAAGCAGATATATTATTTCAATTTTTCAATGATACAGTGTAATGTAGTGTAATGTCGCAATGTCATTCTTAGTGAAATTCATCTCAGAAGTATATTTCAGATTGACAGCACGACACAAAAAAGCCTTCAAAAAGGCTTCATTTACCAGTTACTGAGACTGTATTCGGTGGAATGACTGAGTTTTTAGAACTCAGGAGCTGGAGAAGCAGCCAGCAGATCAGGATAAGCTTGTTTTTTTTTTTTTTTGACGATGAGAGCTGGTGGTCAAGTGAGCACCCGCTAAGATCAATCAAAGGACGGGGAGACCCGGGATCGAACCCCAGAAGCAACGGGGGGATAAACGCCTCAATGGGCTGGCCCACCACGTGCGTGAGGAACGCCTCAGGAAACCCCCACCGAGACCTCGAACCCGCGACGGGGTGCGAGGCACGGGAACCTATTGCCGCTCGACTCAAAGGTCTTTGGCATCAGGATAAGCTTGTTGAGCAAACCAAAGAATGCATTGGAAGCTTATGTTTAAGATGTTCTCAACAAGGTGTTATTAAGAATGAGCTTTCATTTCTTTTAATAGATCAAATTATTGATTGCATCAGTTATGCCAATAGCTTTTTGAGAGATATCTGTTAAAAAAATGTATCAGTGGAAGATAGATTTAGTAGAGATGAAGTCTCGAATCATATTACAATGTCGCTCTCCTTGAGGGTAAATTAACTCCCACCAATTATGTAATACAACGGGTTACCAGTTAATTTCCTTTAGGATACAAAGTAACTTCATTCTTTCTCTTACACTTGTATCGACGAAAGTAAAACCTTTTAATAAATGGAAAAACAAGAATATACAAATGGTCATGAAGGCCTATTAAGATGCAGGGTTGCTTTCTTGGGGTTCCTCTCTCAGGAAGAACCCGGGTTCGAGCCCTCTCTTGCAAATGCGAGAAGTCATGCACATCGAGTGTGCTCTGTGCGCCTGGGCCCCATCCATATCCTTTCCAATGGGTAACTATCCACACCCTTTTGGATGAGTTGTGTCCATCCAGATGGGTAATATCACATTCTCTCTGTGTCTTTTCAATGTGTTCCCCACCCTTCGCTACCCCCTTTCGTAACCCTTTTATAAAATTATTTTATTATAAAAATATCCAACAATATCAGAGCTTCGCCACTTAATCAGAAAGGAAAGCAATCTCCTATGGTCTGCAACAAACAAAAGACCACAGTAAAGGGGATGACGAAACAGAAACTGTCTACAATCATATACTGGAAGAGCTGAAGGAGGTGAACTGTAATCTGCTTAGAGCAATGCAACAGCAGGAACTCTTGGCTAGCTTTATTTCCATTGTATTACTCAAGAATTGTGAATTATCCATTTTTTCCAAAAAAAAACTTTGGAATATTCATTCTCAAATTGCAGGTCATGAATGAGTGTAACAAAGCCGAAGAACAATGGATGAGAGTTAAAAATCAGCAGCAGGATTCTTTGCCAAAGAGCACTGACTCAGTGTTGTGGTCACATGAAATTCACAAAATGACAGAGGAATTAGACAAGTTATATTCCAGATATCCACTTAATTCAACCCCTTTTTTTTTTCTAAGTCGACAAGAGCCCTGTACAGGCTCGGCAGCTCAACGTGAAGGCAGATCCATGCACTCGGATTTTTAGGTACGGCAGCTCGTGCGGGAACAGATCCAGACACCAGTGACCCTCACCTTGCAAGAGGTGAGATTCGACACCGGGTCATCCACAGAAGAATCCCATATCTTAACAAGAGACCCTATACCAACAGGCCACATGGCCATTGGTACTTAATTCAACCCATTTTCTTCATATTTTTTCTGTTTTCTTTAAAGTTCTGATAACTTGGTTACCATAGTTCATTATCAGACATGCTGAATTTGAGTCTATTTTGTTATATCTCATATCATGCAAGCAAGCATTGAAGCTCTTAGTTCCTACATCTTGATCAGAGAGCCGTCCTAACCCTTCAGCTGACAAGAAAACAAATTGAATTGGCACAAAATGATGGGAATATGTACGTAATTTTTTCCCATCAATTGGTTATTTTACTCCCTGGTTAGGATTACACCAATTTTTCTACGCATAAATCTACACTTCCATTTTTTCTAAAGTCCAGAACTTTCTTCCTCTTATTTTACTGATCATGTATTTTCCATAAATATGGACAAACTATTAGAATCACACCATAGGTGTGGTTTGAATCTTCAAACTTTCTTTATGAGAAGGAATGAGTTTTCAACTTTTCTTGTAAAAATTGGTTATTTTACCGATCATGTTAGTACACTATCTTGAATTCCTCTCACTTTAACAATTGTCCATTGAGATTAGCATAATGTTTTTGTTCACTGTAAATTATTTGGTTGGAAATACATGATAGCTGAATGACGTTCTATGATAATTGGAAAACCAGAAATCGGATATTTTCCAATAGAATTCAAAGAAATAATTAAAAAAAAGTTTCTCTTAAGCTTTCCTGCCACCTATGATCCTGGACTTCATTGAATCCATTACTCAATGCTAAGTGGTTGTTTCTTGGCCTCCCATTTATCCAACCTCTTCATGGCTTCTTCAACCTGCAGGCCAACCAAAACAAAGGATACATTGGATAATTAAAAATAGCTTATCATCAAGATAAAATATCTCAAGTGCAACATTGTCACCATCGATCTACAAATTAAGTTACTCATTCAAACAGTACTCCATGTCGGAACTTTTTTTTTTTCAGCAGGATTTCTAAGCCTATTTAATTAAGCCCTACAAACCATAAAGAAGACAACAAAGTCTATAATAATTTACTTCGTGGCTGGAAAATGAAAAGTAGAAAAGTGGAGGTCAACATCTTAATGACATTTACAAAGAATTTTTAGAATAACCAAGCAATGAATTATTAGTACGAATCACATGGCCATTAGTGATTAAATTAAACTTCATTATTGCTTGAAGAAAGGCTCATCATCAAAGAGATAGAAAAAATAAAAAAGTCTATCTATCTATCTATCTATCTATATACCTCTTTATTCCAATCAGTCCGGAAGGTAACCCACAGTAGAATCAAGGTCTGCATGAATGTTCCTCCTATCATACCTCCCCATAGTCCCTGTTACACCATGAAAACAACTAATTAATTATTAATCAAGTTCTCTAATATAGCATCAAGAGAAATATCATTAATTATATATTATAAATCACACACATGACTCACCTTAGCTCCCAAACCAAACTTGAAGCCAAGCAGACAACCAACGGGGACCCCGACAATGTAGTAGCATCCCACATTGACATAGGCGACAAATGCTTGCCATCCACATCCAACAGCCACACCTAGACGGCCATTAGATTTTTTTCTTTTTTAAAAAAAAAAACTTATAATATACATGTGAACGAGTCTGTTCAAACTCTCTTACCATAACATTCAAACATTCCAAATCAATTTATTCACCATTAATTATGTAACCTTTGGCTAGGTTGACCATTCCTACACTTTTGTTTTTTTTTATAAAGAAATTTTCTATGAATTAGTTTCCTTTATTTAATTAAACAGATTGAAGAGAGAGAAAGATGCTGACCAGATAAGACTGGTTGGATGCCATTGAGGATAAGAGTGATGGCTAGCAATGGACAGAGATCAGATACAGCATGGGCTACAGTCTCCCCCTCTGTGAATGCATAGCTGATAACATCTCTTAGGCAAAGGATGATGATGGCCAAGACCACTGATATCACGAATGACATCATCGTCACAACGACAACCGAGAACGCTGCTGCTTTTGGATGCCCAGCTCCAAGCTCGTTGCTCACCCTCACACTGTCGACACAACAGTAATTAATATGCAAAAGTTCAAAGTTTAAATGAACAACTGATATATATGTAGAACTTGAAATTGAAGTTTAAAACTAATCTTTTAACAACTAATTAACTAACCTGGCAGCAGCATTGAAACCAACAGAGATCATGAACACCCACCCAGATATTGTCATGCTGCACATGTACATGTACATGTACATGTACGGTACGCACACAAAAATACCCACAGTTAGATCCGGAAAAGTAATAAAAGATGGGTAGATGAACGAATTTAATCATCGAATATCCAATCTGTCACCCATTTGGCATGAATTTGAGCAAGAAATAACAATCTCGGTGACTTTCGTTTTGTTTGCATATTAGTACCGAACTTACCAAACAGAAAGAGAATCAAGAGCCAGCTCTGGATTCTCAAGCAGGCCAGCGATGAGGACCAAGACCTGGAAATACCAAGTTTCCAAGCAGAGCATCACGGCAGACGCCGCCGAGAGCTTCAAGAATCCCCAGAGGCCGGAGAACGCCTGCCAACTGAACCCAGCCCAAGTATACTTGCACCTCTCACTGAGCACAATATAAACGAACTGAGCTCCTACGATGATCCACCATGACAAGCTCAGCACCAGTGACGCACCCACCAATCCAAGCCCGAGCTTGTAGACAGCCAGCCAGCTGAGAAGAAGATGTAGAACAAGGGTTGAACCTGATATATAAGCACTTGGCGCTACAATGCTTTGAGCTTGGAGAAACTTTTGGATGGGAAAGTTGGCGGCGTAAGCGAAGATCTGAGGAATCAGGCCGTAGACGAAGACGGACGCCGCCGAGGCGATCTCCGGTGACTGGCCCAGCAGGATTAGTAATGGATAAGAGAAGGCGTAAATGATGGCAAGGGGAATACCAGTGGCCATCAAGAGCAGCGTGGATCTTTGCAAGTAGACACCGAGCATGTCGTACTTGTGCGCGCCGTATGCTTGGCCGCAGAGCGTCTCCACCGCGCTGCCCATTCCGAGCTGCATGCATGTTTTAACTGGTTAGCCATCCATTTGAAACTGGAGCAATAGATCAGGAGAAGTTGTTGATTGATTGATTGATTGATTACCATGAGACCGTAGGCGAAGATTTGGATGCCGGTGTTGCCGAGAGAGGCGGCGGCGAGCTCAAGGTTGCCGAGATGGCCGGAGAAAATCTGGGTGGACATGGACATGACGTAGTTGAGCATGTAGACCATGACTGCGGGTGCTGCAAGGTGGACGAGAAGCTTCATCTCTTTTGCCGAGGCTTTTGAGAATCGTTGGAGAAAAGGTATGGTGGTGTCTGTGAGTATGTCCTCTAGTTGCTTGCTGGCTCCCTCGCCATCTCCGGATGCTGGCTGCGATGGCGATGATGGGTCTAGCAGAGGAGTGCCAAGCTTCTCGCCGGAGCCCTTGGAGCCCATATTGTTGGTTAGGTTTTTCGGAGATGGCGCTTGGTTTGTGTTTTTGTGGATGAGAAGAGCTTGTTTGAAGTCTTCATATATATACATGAGTAATAATTGTGATTATTTGTCCTTATTTTTTATTAGCCGAAGAAGTGTTTGGTTCTCATTTTGATTCAGGCTGGTGGGTGACGGCGGTGGGTGAGGGTGCTGTGCTTCATGTGATTATGTTGTTTTGCCATAGATTTGTTCTATTTTATTGTCTTTGCATATATAAATAATCAATTAATTTTTACCAAACAATGAAAGTTGGGTAATTAAATTTTGGCAAAATTCATTTTTCTTTTCTTTTAATTTCTTTTATTAATTTTTTTCTAGGTTTTTTATATTAACTATTCTTGTTTATAAAAAAAAATTATTGTCTGGTTTAAAGTAATATCTTTGACTTAGTGTGAAGGTTTATAATACTAAATAAAATAGGTTACATAATAAAATAGATTACATAAAATAGGTTAGAAAATGTTTGAATTTACTTATTCATTTGGGATTTTTAAACCAATTTGAGAAGCTGGCTGTCAATATCCAGACATTTCTCACTTTCCTTTCTTTAATTTTTTTTTTTTTTTTTGGAAAGTGGATACCATATCATTTATTGATTGTAATTAGTATCCATTACAACAATATGCAATCTAGGAATATCAAATGTTTACAATAATGAATATGGCACTGTACTCCTAGATGGATTATTGTTGGCTCAGTTTCTCCTTGGGTCTGTTGCAGTCACATCCTTGAAGGCCTCGTCACCTCCTTTAGCTTATGTCGATGTGTCACTATTGAACTCCAAGCTTCGCTTCACCAAGCTATGTGCCGTCTCCAGTTTTGTCCTCTTGGATAAAGGAGTTGTATCCAATCAAGACATAATGAGAGAAAAATATCATGCGTAATTTTTTAGAAAACACATTGTTTATCTTGAAAACATCGTATATTTCATTCATCCCCTATGTTCTAAATGATTAATGTCATTGTGAGATCCCACCCCTCTATAGGGTTTTGTCCATCTTATTGGAAGTGTCTCTGGCTCCCTATATTTGGCATAAGGTTATTGGTATCCCGCTCACACTGAAGAAGTTATGGAAGTGCTCCCATATATTTGTCGTATATGCACATGAGATAAACATGTACATCACCAATTCATCTTCCACGTCGCATAGATAGTATTTTGTGCGCTCCCCCTGTCACTTCTTTTTGTGAAAGTTGTCCAGGATGAGGAATATCCTATCTTCTTTTGTCAATCATGCAAATAGTTCAATTTTGAGAAGATATTGTTGTTTCCAAAACCTCTTCCACATGTCACTTCTGGTTCCTCCATCCACCCTAATGTACATAGGGATTTGATTATGAAGTCCTTATTTGGTGTGTGTTTCCATTCTTTTGCATATGATGTTTGGCTAAGAGTTCGGAGGTCGTCCTAGAGAGGCTATACCAGGGCCTTTCATCCTCTCTTTCTTGAAAACCTAAAAAGAAAAAGAAGAAAAAAAATTAAGATATTTAAGATATAGTACATAAAGTGGATTTTTTTTTTTTTACTTTCTTTATAAGAAAAACATCATGATACAATATGAAGGGATTAAAATTAGGATGTCAATTTACAACTAATCCCATAGAAATAAAAATTGGGTTTAAAGATTTTATATTTCAGGTAATTGTTTATTTAGTCAAAGAATCAATGATTAATTAATTTAATTTAAAGTTAAGAATCATTGGTGATTTTATCATCAATGAGATCATTGCAGGCAAAAGAAAACAAAGACTTGTATTGCAGGGACTTGTATTGCTTTTAGGGATGGCAATGGGGCGGGGCGGGGGCGGGGCAGGCCTCTACCACCACCGCCCCACCCAATAGTAGCGGGGCTGAGGCATGAGGCGGCGAGGAAGCCGGGGCACCAATCACGCATTTAGACCATAGAATGAAGAAAAATTTACCGATTAAACTCAAATAAAATAAACTTAACTATAATGTAAAAGCATTTTGATATACAAACTTGAGAGAAGGGTGGGAAAGCAGCCGCCAAATTTCAAAGACTCTAAACAAAACTTCATTATAAACCCTAAAACTATATAATCTAATATATATATAAGGGTATTTTTGTATTTTTAGTGGGCGGGCGGATTTTAAAAGACGACACGCTCACTACTCGATTTTCGGCGGATCGGGGCGGATCGGGTCGGAAACAACGGATCGGGTCGGGGGTTGCCATCCCTAATTGCTTTCCTCATCGCTCACATCACATTCTTTGTCCTCCAATAGTGCCAGAGCTCACAAAGTCCTAATTTTATGATTAGTATTATGTCATGACCACAAGCCCTTAATCCTATGATTAACATGTATCAATTCAAGAATCTCATTAGAAGTTACAAGAAAGCAACTAGAAAACAAATCAGGATGAAATATTAGTTTTTTCTCATTTTTTGAATGTCAGATGGACCATGCTTAATATACTTCATATGCCTTGCAAATAATGAGACTGTCTCACATCTCCTTCTCAACTGTTCAGTAGCTCGTGATATATGAGAGCACTATAGAAGGTTGTGCGGAATAAACACACCCCTTTCTTTCATCCAAGATATCGGGGGTCTCATAACCATTTCTCCCAATATTATCAAGACTCTGAGAAAAAGATGAGAGCTTATGATGATGACCGTCATATGGACCTTATGAGGAGGAAAAAAAACATGCGATGTTTCTAAGATAAACAATGTGTTTTGATTCAAATAAAATTAAAACAACTATTTTTTTTAACTAGAGTAGGACTAAAATATCCACCCAAAAAAGAGTTCAACTTGCTTGGTTTGCGAACCAGGCAAGTCCCAGGTTCACTGCCACGTGGCAGTGAACGTGGCAGTGAACCATTGGTCCTGGGGTGGGGTAGGCATGGGTTTTTTTTATTTTTTTGGTGGTGGTGGGCACCACCACCTCCAAAATTATATACAAAGTCAAACTCAAGATCAATGGTTCTATATGGCGCCACGTGACAGTGAACCAGAGACTTGCCTGGTTTGCGAGTCCCCCAAAATATCTAAATTCTAATAGAATATAAAGATGAGCTTGTATTTACTCTTTTTTTTTTGAGAGAAGGGGATAAACCCCACCCAACCCAGATGGGACACGGGCAGGAAAGACCATCACGGGGCTCCGCGGTTAAGCGGCCCGACCCACGTGACTACCAAGTCCTGCGATGCTTGCACTCCGTCGCGAGGATTGAACTTCGATTCCTACTACTGGATCACGGGAGGACCGCTTAGACCAAGTATGCTTTGGCAGCTTGTATTTACTCTTGACTGATTAATTTTAGACTTTATAATGAGTTAGGTTGATATTTAACAATTAACTTAATAAATTTAACAAAGGCCAACTTGATCAGACTCTCGATCTAAGCTCTATGTCCTTTCTGTCACTTTCTCAGTTTTCCATACATATTCGTATGGATACTTGTTAAATTATTAGGTTTAGACTGTTTAGTGACATACAAACTTTGTATTTTGAAGAACTCTCAAACTTGTGACAACTTGATATTTGATTGTAATGCAATCAATTCTGCAGGATTTAGTAGTGAGTTAAAAACCAAAAGAGTGTACATCACTCCCCTGCTCTGAATTCTATTACAAGTTACCCAGTATTGCTTCTCTGGTAGGGTTGGTGAAGTCTCAAACCCTTCCTTGTGCCGTGGCTTGTGTTTAAATTTATTGACATGTGCCTTGGAGAAATTAGAGCGGCTCATTGATAATCAAATCAATGTCAACTTGGTTCTCATGAGTCCTGTTTCAGCAATGGAGTTGAATCAAGGGATTTCATTTATAATGTTTAGCTTGAAGGATTTATAAATATATAGTGGCATTGTATAGGCCTGTATTTCACGGTTCTCTAAAACTACATGTACTAGTTGAACAACTAGGAACCTTTTTTTAATATTCAATAAATATAATTTATTCATTTTTTAAATATATATATATATATATATATATATATATATATATACAGAAGTGATAATATAAGATCGGCCGGATTACTATACAAGTAAGGTCGTCTCCCATTTGACCACTTGCACTATGTTTTAAGGATTTCCAATCATATGAATGAAAAGAACATCGAAAAATATGTTTATGTATAATTTCTTAAAATTTCTTCTTTCCCCTCATATTAATTTTGTTCACTCCATATTACTTGGCAAATATGTTTATGTATAGTGTTTTGAGGAAATCCAACTGTACGGATGAAAATCACATCAAAAAATAAGCTAGCATGTCAATTTTCATACAATTTGGGAACTTGTAAAGTCTTCATCATAAAAAGTGAAATTTTGAACCGGTAAGATTTCTACAAATTTTCACCCGTTAAGATGAAGACCCTACAAGTTTTTAAATTATATGAAAATTAACATGCTAGCTTATTTTTCGATGTGATTTCCATCCATACAGTTGGATTTCCTCAAAACACTATACATAAACATATTTGCCAAGTAATATGGAGTGAACAAAATTAATATGAGGGCAAAGAAGAAAGTCTAAGATTTCTGAAGACATACATCCATGGGGTTCAAACAAATGGAAGCAGATGATACACAAAACACAGAAGAAATTTACAATTGATTGACAACCCAAAAAAAAAGAATTTGAGAAACGATTGTGTGTAAGGAAGGAGCCTTTGAAAGGGCACAATCAGCGTCTGGTTAATTACAAATGGACTGACTCATCTTCCGTTTTCTTTTAAAGTAACTTATTACTACAAGAATCAAAACGATTTTAACTGTGCCATCAGAATACAAACAGCTATGAACCATCCTGCCTCAGAGCTAAATTTTGTGTCTCAAGATGATGCTTTAATTGAATTCTCTTCGTTAATACGCGTCGTGGTAGCAACAGGCAATCATTCGGTGATGATACTTGATCAATGATCAGGTGACCAGTGCGAAAATCAGCAATAAATCAACTAAAAGAGTAAGCATCATTCGTATCGTATCTTTGCCTACAAAAGACAAGTAGGTGACAGTTTATAAGAAATTGGACTTCATTCTCTATGGAGATTATTGAGAATCAAGCATGAAGACTGTTACCTGGCTGTGCAGATGTTGCAGCTGGTAGTGCTGGCACTTTAACCGCTGTAATGATAAAAGAGAACAATGCCCAAGGTTACCATTCAGAAGAAAGTAAAAGGCTAAGGTGCACGAGTTCAAGAAAATATTATCAGAGAATTGCAGAAATAAAAACACATATAAGGATTAAAACATAAAGAGAATAATTAGTTTATATCATAGGCATTTATTGCTTAAGATGCTTTTCAGGCATACTCTTATTGCAGGAGGATGATGTCACTTGAGATGCATTCGGCCAAGGAGCTGCAATATTGTCATTTAGGTCACAAGTGAAGCTGATTCCTGAAACTGGATCAAATGTTGCGTCCGAAGGCAAGCTTGGCAGGAGGCATCCAGATTCTAGTGCAGAAAATGTAGGAAGATGTTATAAAGGTTAGATAAGACAATTCATATCTAATTGCACACCAATATGAAGTATGGCAGCATCTGGATGGTAAAAGGAATTCAATCGCCACCATAGTGCCATATAATGCAAAAATTCAAACAGAAAGAGAGCATAATAGTAATCCTAGAGATCTATCAGCATTAATTGAGGCAATTAGTGTAGTGATGCTTACCTTGTGATCCAACTGCTTTGCCATGTGAGTGACACATCACATGCCAAACAGAAAAAAGATAAACTAAAATTAGTATGTCATTCAATAGAAATTTCAAAGATGCTAAATACTAACGAGAGGCATATCATTTAAGAAATTTCTTACATTTGTCTTATGAGCTTACACAGTTTGATCTTAATTAAGAAACAAATGCTTCAGTTTAGCAAGTGAAAGGGATGACAACTAACCTTGAACGGAAAAATCTTTGAGAGTTACATGACAAAAATTGTAAATGTTTGTACTTATGTTCATCTTTTGCAACTGAAGACCGAACGATGCAGCACAATCCAATGCTTGTAAATTGGTTATAAAACTTTGCTTCTGCAAGTGAACTATATAATTGTCCATCGCATTACAGCATGCAGTATGGTTCTTGATCCTGTTTTTACATTCTCTTGCAACACTCTTAGCATCAGGAAAAACCAGTGGACAAACTGCAGCAAGAAAAACAAAAGATTGGTAATGCCAATTAATAAAATTCTAATAATGGAATCATAAAAATGGCTCAATCTGCAAAAGCAATAGCAATGACACATTTGATGTCTAAATTGAGCAGTTTATTTCAAATGTTAGGAAAAAATTATGAGCAGTTAAGCTAACAGACAAATGCTTACAGCACAATGGAACAACAACAACCAGAAATACATGCATATGGGGATTCCTCAGAATTGAACACTATCCACAGAAAAGTTAGCAAATAAAAAAGCAAACACAACATACATTGAAACCAAAAAATCAACCAAATATCGTATTGGCATGTGTTATCTAATAAAATTTTCTATATAAGGCACTTTACAGATGACATCTCACAGGATAAATAAGCAAGAGGAATGATTTTTAAATCTCAACTTACCTGCATTAACTTCGCAGTTTGATATCCGTCTGAGCATTTGCTTTGCAGATGATGGGTCAAGCCTACTGGACAACCATCTGAGGACAATGCTCCTGCAATCATCAATTCTGGATGCATGCTCAGTTGAGAGATGGGCTATTTTCATACTTGGCAAACCTCCATCTCTTGAGGCCAGTTCACTGGCAGCATCGAGTATAGCATTCTGGCATATTAGGCTACAACACTCATTCACTGGATCAACTTTCTGACAGGCAGCCAGGAGTTTGGAAGAGTCAACAACACTCTCAAACCCATTGACATCACTGACAGGGCAGGAGGCTTCGCTGAAGTTTGACGGAAGTATGGAGCAAATATGCTGAAGGTTAGCATTGGCTCCTTGGCTTTGCAAAATCTGCTGAACGTCTGATAGGCAATAGTTTGCATGCATAGAATCTAAAGCAAGCATTCCTGAGTCCTTACTTGACTGTCCAATAAGGATGACAAGAGTAGCCTGCAATTGCGGACAGCATATCACATTGGCCAGGAAAGGAGCGAATGAGGCCCAGCAATCAACAGCAGCAGTGCTCATCAAACTTTCAACGGCAGAGAAGTTTAACATACATTTTCCTGAAAATAATGCTAATTGAGATTTATAAATAATTTAGTGGTTCATACTTGTACATATGTGTAATCATATTAACCTAGCCGAACCTGAGATTTTAGGCATGCTATTATTTGAGAATGGTGCCAAGGGCGAAGGTGCGAGAAGAGGAATTAGTGGTTGAGGAGAACTGTTTGGAGGTATTTGAGGTATGAGAACTCCATTTTCTTTCTTTGGAGTGGAATCCAGTTGGTGCGGCAAAGGGAAACTATGAACCATGCTGTTATCAAATCTGATGATTTCTTCCAAACCTGAAAAGAATCTATGCATAATAAAGCTTATGGATAAAGTGGGTGTTCAGAATGGGAATCTACTTGAAGCTAGTTAACTAGTCCAAAATATGTTAGTAAATTATGCAAGGCATAATAAAGCTTGAATATGATCAATTTTTCTATATAAAAAAAAATGAGGGCAGCCCGGTGCTACAAAGCCCCCGCATTGTGCAGGGTCCGGGGAAGGGTCAAACCCCTTAGGTTTGTTGTACGCAACTTTACCCTGCTTTTAAAGCAAGAGTCTATTTTTCTATCATAAAAAAAATTATAATCATTATCACATGATTCTCACTTCCATGCACGTCGCAGTATATACTTCAATGAGTTTATTATCATGTGATGTATTGACACTTGGTGACTTGCTCAAACAATCAACGGAAACCTAAACACTCAATTTGCTCATTTTTATATCATAACCTCTTTGGGTGAGTTTTGGAGAATCTACACATTGCTGCCCATTTTGAATCATTGGAATTTGCAAACATGTAAATCCTCCATTTCTTCAGGATCATGCTCTAGTGAACACTATAAACATAATTAAAGTGAGAGACATAAGGATAAAATTTCGGCAACTCAAGTTTATCAATATAAATATCCTTCATAAAGTGAGCAAAACCCTACTTCTCCCCTAAAATTTGCTAAACAGTGTGCTTGCACGTGATCAAGGCAAAACCTCCATAATAATTCCATCTGGTCTGGTCATCTTACTCTCAGATCCTTCCCATTCAAGACTTGAAGAACTTTTTCTCCAAGTCAAAACTTTTCACATCAATAATCCCCACTGAAAAACAAATATTCTCCCAAAAAATTCGAGTTGTAAACTTGAGCTTTCATACAAACTCCAACCTCCAAAATCATCACCTTCTGCACTAAACCTCTACGATTAGTGAATCTCAAACCATAAAGGAAAGAACTTGCAAGCATTTCCACTCTTATTCCTATACCAACATACCAATTCATGATCCAACAATTCAACTTGAGGTTTGGAACAAACCCCAGGCTCCAAAATCATCACCCTTCTTAACTAAACCTCCACTACCACTGACTCCCAAACACAAAGGAAAGAACTTGCACGCATTACCTGATTTATGGCTATGCAGACATACCAAATCCTGATCCCCAAACAAATCAGACCATAATAGAAACAATATGAACTCCAGTAACAGATAGGAACACAGATCAAGAAATCTATGAAGGGAAGCAAGTGAGTACTCACATAAGAGGGTGAAAAACGCAGAGAGGAGTCTGAGAGCGGGAGGCAGAAGAGCTCCACCCCCCATTTGAGCCTTCCCTTGATGCGTTGTTGTATCAATTGTGAGGCTGCATAGCAGGGACCTTGTGAGGGTGGTGATGGTATTTATGAGAGGAGCGAAAGGTGAGACCTTTGGGTGTGGACTTGCTGCTCACTTGGAGTCATCCTTCGGAAAGGAGAGAAGAGAGAGAAAGAGAGAGAGAGATGACATTGAATGCAATGAAGGTCTAAGTGGGGACAAAAGCCATTGCAGAGCAGCTGTTCTCGGGTGAGAGCACTAACTCCTCACCTCTCTCTTTCTCTCACTAAAAAAAAGGAAGAAGCTTGCTGCTTAATTGTGTGTGTGTGTTCTCTCTCTCTCTGGCTCTCTCTCTCTAAAAAAAGCACGCGCAATGCACGTGAGAGATGAAGATAGTGGTGGTGGTGGTGACGTGGCAGGATTGGAATTTGAGGGGCTACTATTTATTTTTGAGTGGGTGGCTAGAATCATTGAGGTCTGTCCTTCTTTTCCCCAAGGCCTTTCTTTTTATTAAAATTTATTAATTTTAGTGAATAATATATCTAATCTCGAGGCAAAATGGCTGGCTTTGAACCTCTGATTTATTTATTAAGATTTAATACTTTCCTTGTTTTTTTTTAAATAAAAATAAAAATTTGTTTCTATGTCTCACGGTCTCTTTTAATTTTTAAAACAAGGCTAGTATTTCTTTTAAAATTATACTTTTAAATCAAATTTAAAAGTATATACAAAAACTTGGAATTCATCCATCAAAACATGAAAAATAAAAAATTGGTTAAAAAAGGTTTCTCCTAGAGATCTATATCAATTCTTGATCAACGGTTGAGATTTTTAGTAATGAAAAACGTTAATAATAGCCGGAGAAGATAATCGAGAGCTCCTGAAATAGCTCAGATGGGTTGGGCTTGAGCCCTAAGATAGTTCTGACACCCAAGGAGGCGCTCACAGGATTTGTTTACTTTCCTCCTTTTATCTTTCCTCCTTGGGATAGGCCGCTGTCTACCTCATGATAGAATCTTTTCAAACAAAAAAGGAAAGTCAATCCAAACTATATTGAGTTTCTCTTTGAAATATTTATTTTATTACTTTATATGATTAATCAATCTAGTTATTAACATTCTAAAATAAGGTAGCTTTGATCAAGCTGAAAGTAATGACTTCTTGGGACATATCTGCAATACTGATCTGGTAATAAAGATGATAGTGATCCTGAATTGAAGGTACCAAAAATGTACATATCACTACGTTTTGAAAATTTATATTTAGATTTTGATTGTGAGTACACTTCTTGCTGAATTTCCTAAACAAGAAAGTTATATATATTGTATTTATATAATCTAAATCTAACATGTTAGACAGACTTTACAAAACATGCATGGGTTGGATGGTTTGAACAGTCATCTATCGTCTAATCTTGCATGTTGTGTAGAAGTTCATAAAGACGTGACCAACTGGATTCTATCACTAATACCGTTTCAAACATGATCAATAAGGATTAGTTCAAGAATCCAAAGGCCTCTTGGCCGAGCAGCATGGTCCATTTTATAAAGGATTCGATTCATAGAAAACCCGGTTTTGAATCCCGGTTGCGGGAGGTGAGGGCGCAAGGCATGGATCACCCAGTGGGACAGCCCATGCGATACGAAGTTTTCTTTGTGATGGATCATAGTAAATCGGTCGGTAAAAATGTGCACTGAGTGAAACCTGGTTCGAACCGAACCCCTGCGCTTGTCCATTGACTAATCCTTGTGAAGGTGCTTGTCGCCTTAGTCAAATAAAAAAAAAAAGAATTAGTTCAAGAATGACTATTTCCATCTTAATTAGTCTGTTACTTCTAGAGAAACTTAGATCATACTTTGATCTTTTGCAATGTAGGAGAGAAATTTTCAGTCCAAATTTCTCAAATGATACCATGTGCTTGTAAATTCATGATTTGTAACGTTTACACAAACTAAATTTGATTAACATGAGAAATTAGTGGTTGGCCTTTGCCACCTTAGAAACGTGTATGAATGAATTTCTCTCCTTTCTGGCAATTAGGCTTCATGTTTTATCATCTTGCCAAGTTTAGACAACCTCCAATATTTTTCCTGTCTGAGATCTCATTAATTTCTCTTGAATTGCAGAGATAGATGGATGGGATGGGATGGCCCTCATTGTTGTACAACATATTTAGTTCCACATAAAACACCGACAGATTTAGGTGAGTTGAAACCAACTTCAGAATCTCTGTCCATTTTCTAATGTCATTGACCTATGAGCAAGGAGCAATTCATGAATTAAGAATGGCCATTGCTCTCCAGATATCACCATTACAAGGCTCTGGTTTGTGGGTCACATTCAATCTCAAGTCCCCACACAGCTTGCAAGTCTTATGGTTGGTGGGTCTCTAGACAAGAAGAAAGACTGCATATTGGAACATCCACCAGCCGTCCATTCATTCATTCATTCATTCATTCTCTAATTAAATCCTGTTAGTTGGCTGCTTGAATTGCTGCTACATTTATTACCATTCTGCATGACATGTTGCCATTTCATCACATACTCCCTTCAAATCTAGAAAATGAAACACATGCAGTTGAATTCAGGCCTTGTTCTTTATAATTAATTTCCACAGCTTTTCCTTTATTGCTTCTTCTTCATCTCTTCTACATATGAATTTCGATAAAGTTATACATATATACACCATCAAGGAAATGCATGGTTAACGGCCACAAGGGCCTATTAGTACAAGGGTTCCTTTTTTCTGCAGATAGCCCGAACAAAGTGAGGATCAGGCACCTGTACACGTCCTTTGACATCCTTCGCCTTAATAATAATAATAAAAAAAAAAAGAAATGCATGGTCTCCTACTAGTGGCATTTCAGTGGGTCCTTGCACAGTTTTAATGGCCAAAAGCTCCATCAAATGGCAAGCCCACTATTTATCTTCCTAGCTAGATCTGCAGAATATATGCATGATGGGAGCCACCCACCATTCTTTTCTTTTGTTGTGGATCTTGGTAAAATGGAGTGGTTGTTGTAGACAAAGAGATCATCATCTATCAAAAGAGTCATATATTTTACTACCAAATAATTGTTAATATGTGTACATTAATTAATGAACAGCTAATTAACAAAAAGCTGAAAAATCTAAAACCTAAAAGAATCCACAAACTAAAAAAGCATGAAAACCATTCCCACTTCTACTCAGCCACCTCCGGTATACTCTGCAACACCGGCCGCCAGTGCCGGTCATTCTCCGTCACGCCGGCGTCACCGACACTCATGAGAAGCATTAGAGCTTGTTGCAAGGGCAATCCTTGCATGTCAGCCTTATGTAGCAACTCCTCCAGTTGCTTCTTAGTGATCTTGATCTTCACCTCCTTGCTTGGCTCCATCTTGATCTCCTTCTCTCTCATCTCTCCCATCATCATCTCCTCCTCCTCCTCCTCCTCCCACTCCTCATCGTCGGCCCACGTCGCCGGCCGCCCATGGATGCAGTTCCCCATCTCCTCCTCAAAGAGAACAAAAAGATCTCTTTCGCTTTTTTAATTTGATGATTCAATGAGAGACAGAGAAAAAAGTGACAAGGGCCTGGAGGCTGGAGCCATGCCCAGATTCACGTAATATATAGAGAACGAGTCGTAGTACTGATCCTATGCCACGTAGGATGACATGTCGTCATCCTACGTGGCAAATGTTGACTTGGTCTGCGAGGCCATACATGACGTCACTTCCCCCCGACAGTGAGGTTCCATCGTGACCGTCCATCGTCGATCATGAAGTGTGAACGGGGTTCGGGATGGCATCTAGGTTTTGGTGGGGTTTCGAGGGGGTTCAGTGTGAACGGGAAGTAGTTGGGAGAATCTATATATCTTTCCACGTGCTGTGGGGCTTCCCTTGGATAGAGATTAATTAATTAAGGTATTATTAGTTTGGGTTTAGGGTTTTGGGATTAATACTTTAATAATTAACTTTAGATTTGGAGGTTTCATGTTTAGGTGGCAAGTCCGAACCACTTCTAATTTTACATGAATAGACTAATTAATCAATTTTTATTGTGTTTTCAGCTGAAAAGAAGAGGTTAATTAATTAATCAATATATTAATTAGTGAGTATCATAGTTGACTAACTTGTTTGTGAATGAAGAGGAAAATTTTAAGCATTGTTTTGTTCAAAGGGAGGAACCAACAGGGAAAATTCGGATAAGCTTAAAGAAGACCAAAAGAGTGTGAAGAGGATCAAATGGTGGAATCTAACCACTGTTTAACAAGTATGAATAAGGGTTACTTATTGTAGGGGAATCTATCTCTTCACATTCATTTTCTCTTTGTTTGGTGGTTTACCCATCTAATCATGCATTAACCACGGGATTATGCCTTCTTTGAACTAGTCCACAAGGTTCAAGTTTGCCCTTAGACTCAATTCCTTTCATTCAACAATTAAGGGATCAATTGCTTTCATTTTAGGGTCCTTGAGATTGAATTCATGACGTAGTCCTGGTATCTTACTATAACTTATCTGAGACGTGGAAAGGTCGTAGAAAGAGTCTTGTAAATTGCAATCAATCAAGTTTGGAATTTGGACATTTTCTCTCTTCTTCTCAAAAGATTGGGTTGGGTACGTAAAGTAAGTTCATCTTGTGTAAACAATCAAGAAATGCATGGTGATAAGTTATTGACAAGTTTTCACTAATAAATCACTCCAACACAAATCATCATCCTTGTTATTATCAATCGTTTATCTCTTAATTTATCCAAAGCATCGAGGAAACATACTCATCAAACATTAATCCTAGATTGATGAAAGATGATCAATTGGTCTGTTCGGAGGTGAAAATAGCTCTTATTAATTTCCGGTTTTATCAATTTTATTAACTCTCGTGACATGAATAACTCCTGTTTTTTTTTCCTGATGATGTGTGACCGGTAAAGCGGAGCTTAGCATTCACCAGGGAGGCAAAGCTTTCAAGATGAGGCGTATCACTTGCTCATGTAGGAGCACTATGTTACTTACAGTGTACTAGGTACTAATATTATTAAAAAAAGGTACAGTTTACTTATATATATATATATATATATATTATAAATATTATATATATAAAAACAATGATATATATAATGGTGCAAGTATCAGGTTGACTGATCCTATCATTGTTTTTATATATATAATATTTATAATATATATATATATATATATATATAGATAGACGTGATATTATACGGTCGGTCTGGACGTTTATCAGATTTTCTGTCATCCTATTCTACTGGGCGTGTTTTAAGGATTTCCAACCGTACGGATGGGAAGATCATCGAAAAATACGCTAGCATATCCATTTTCATACAATTTGGTTAACGTTTGGTCCTCCCACTTAACTGTTACAATTCTAGACCGTTCAGATTTTTATAAAATAAGAATCAATAAGTGGGAGGACCAAACGATTACCAAATTATATAAAAATAGACATGCTAGCTTATTTTTCGATGATTTCAATCCGTACCGTTGAAAATCCTTCAAACATGCTCAAAAAAGGCTAAATGGGAGACGATCAGAAATGCACAGTATTACGGTCGGCTGTATAATATCACGTGTATATACACACATGATATAATGCGACTGACCGCAAATGCGGTCAGCCCACTATGTGAGATGGCATATCGGGCTGAGCCTCGAGCCGCTCGGAGCCCGACCCGATAATGTACTCACATAGTGGGCCAATCGCATTTACGGTCGACCGCACTATATCATACCCGTATGTATATATATATATATATATATATATATATATATATATATATATATATATAATTTTTTATATATAAAAATAGTGTTAAAATCAGATGACCACACTCTATCTATCTATCTATCTATATATATATATATATATATATATATATATATATATATATATATATATTAAGAATGATAGAGTGAGGCCGGCCGCATTACTCACCCGTGTATATATATACATATATATTCCCTTTTGGAGACATTTACTAAAGTTGATTTTGTCTCTGCATCCATCCTATTACTAATCAAACAAATTCTTAACCACTCTCTTGCAGTCAAAAAGCCAAGTTTAAAATTATGAGATGATTAGTTCAGCATGCTTGAACTTAATTTGAAAAAAAAACTTCTAGAGTGAATCCAAATTCACAACAGAGGAAGATCGATCAAAGGAGCAAGTAAAGAAACATAAATGAAGAATAACCACTCTCAACCTTTTAGTAACTAGTTAGAACATCTGTTGCCATGAACCTTGTGATCTCTTCTTCTTCAACATAACTTGCTTTAAATGATGTAAGACCTGTGACCTTCCATGTTCGAACCTCCTCGAGCACGTTGGTCTGTTCCTTTCGGTTGGCAAGGAGACTGTGTGAGAGAGGGTGTTGAAATACTAATCATATTAAAGATGATCATATATTAATTAACCAATGTTTTAATTAAAGGTAAAGATGAATGCATGTTCAGAGGACAAGACTTGGTCTATTATTGACTGGTTTGATGTATTTTCTTGAGTTGTCTTTCTATGACCCCATGGAGATGGGGACACTTCTTGATAAGATATTTCATAGTTTTTAATGGAGTTTAATTAAAATGTTAATAATATGAAAGAGTGGACTATTGAGGCCACACTGTTGTAATGTCTCTTATTCTTGTATCATTCTGAACTACAGCTTCCTTTGCAGCAGAAGTAGACAATGAATTGGTTCTAAATTCATGAAAAAGAAGTACATTGAAACATAACTTTAAAAAGAAAAAACATTGGATGCTCCTGTGTACAATCCTGCTAATTCTAAAAGCAGCC
Source organism: Dioscorea zingiberensis (assembly GCA_026586065.1). Lineage (NCBI taxonomy): Eukaryota > Viridiplantae > Streptophyta > Magnoliopsida > Dioscoreales > Dioscoreaceae > Dioscorea > Dioscorea zingiberensis. Next base: position 67,157,284 of record CM048819.1, on the reverse strand, counting down.
CCACATTGTCTGTCTACTAATTTTGTTCTCTAGCATCAACAAGACTACTTCATTTCTCTAATCTAAAACCTTTTTTTTTTTAATCTTTTCTTTGGCTCATTACACATGATCTTGAGAACCTCTCTCATGTGAGTGATTAAAACTGCAATTTAAATCTCAGGCCACCAACTCTTTCAATCTAAAAGGCTGAAGTACAACAACTGGATTAATGGAATTCATAAGATAAATAGAGCAATGAAAGAAATTGAATGGTTTACCAACAACTAGCCTCTTGGCCTATTGGTATCAATTCCTAAGTAGAGTGTGTTCTCTTAAACGAACTGAGTTTGAACTCTACTCACGTAAATGAGGGTTCAGGTGACTGTTGAGGTGGGTTTTACACCTGTGTATGTTTCTGACTTCCCTTGTGGAGGTATTTGTGGAGAAAAAAAAATGAATGATTTTTTTAAACTATTTAAAATAATGTGATATAATTAAATAAATTAAATGGTCTCTCCCTCCCATACCTGCAGGAAGCTCGTGAGCCGCACGTGACAAGCTTGGCTTTTTCCCGGTTCTACCTTCGAGGATGCAACTCGCACCCAAGTTTTAGACCACTTTTTGTGACCTAACGATAAGAGCCTTTGAAATCCCCAGGTCTAGTCAGTGTTTTAAGGTCAGAATATATATCGCGTGTCCAAAACTAAAATATCCCAAGCCCGGCCCAGTGCATCAGCAATGGATCCTGCTATAATGCTGACGTGGCAACTCAGGGTTTGCTGGTCCACCTCACGAGATCTAGTTCATAAAGTCACATAGTTTATCTTTATTTTTATCACTATTTTTTTAAATTATTAAAATAAAATTAAAACACTCTCCTGATTATGCTGATAATGAGATTTTAATTTAATTTTTTGTTGTGATAATAAAACCATTAGAGAAACATTGTTGTTATTTTGTTTCCTTATTTGACCTCATCCTTCCCAAAATGGTCCCGTTAAAACTTCCAACACTTCCATAAAAGGACATAGTTGGTGGTGGTGGGTATTCTGGGAAATATAATTTATTACAATATGGATATGGGCCACTCTCCCTCTGTTTAAGCCCCACAGAACTCAAGGTCCCAGATCTCTACTACAACGTCTCTTCTTTCTCTCTCTAAAAAGGTCTCAGTTTTCCTCTCTTTCTCTCTCTGAAACCTCCTCCCGAGTCCCAATGCCGCCGGAGGATCGTCGGAAACAGTAGCTCCAATGGCTCAGTCCGCTGTCGGCCCCCTCATCCCCGCAAAAACCATAGCTCAAACCCCCGACCCATATTACCACACTGTCGCGAGGAAGCGCCGCTGCCGCCGAGTACGGAGTGCAGTAATCGCCGGAGGAGGCGCGTACGGAGGGAGACGGAGTGGGCCCGGGACGCCGCTACTCAGGTGGAAGTTTGACAATGATCGGTCTGGCGAAGTGGCGCCGGAGGTGGGGGTGAAGGGAAGGAGGAAGACGAGTAGCTGCGGTGGAGCTCCGGCTGTATCAGCAAGGAGGCTGGCTGCTGGAATCTGGAAACTGCATCTGCCGGAGGTCGGGAGTGGCAGTGGGGAAGGGAGAAGACGGCTGGTTGGAAATGAGGTTAGACTCTCAGACGCGATCCGCTTTTTTAGGGATTTGTTCGTTTAAGGGTTTGTGTTGCTTCTAGGGTTTCAGTTTGGTTGGAATCTAGTGAAAAGTTGAGATTTTTTTATGGCTTGCTAGTGGTTTAGGTATGTGAGTACTGAGTTTTTAGTGGAATCTTGTGAAGATTGTGGTTTTTCATTGCTTTTCACGCTAAAAAAGCCTGCTATTTTAGCCCCTACCTTAGATCCAAAGTTGGGTTCTGTATATCGTTTTGAATGGATAATATTTATGGATTTTGTAGCCGAATGCAGCATTAGTTGCTAAAGTAGGAAAACTTTGCAATTTCACACATAGATGTTGATTGCTATCAGTTAGCTATTTGAATGCTGCTATTCATGTGAGGATTTCTATGCTCATATGTGATTGATTAAGCTTATCACTCTAGAATATGTAAATATCTGACAAGTATATTGCTACTCTTCTGGTCATAGTTAACTGATCAGAGATCGAGTGGTACTTTGAGCGTGGACCTACCATCCTCTTCCCTTGATCATGGTTGTGGAATTGGTAGTGGTCCTCCTTGTATGTTTTTTCTTAATGGCATTGGTTGGTCTCACACTTCTCCCGTGTCGATTGATTTGATTGAAAATTTTGCTAAAGTTTCGGTCTTTCTTCCTCTTTGCAGCATATCCCTGGCCATCTGCAAAACAAATCTGTTCCCATTCATGGCAGTTCTACTGTCCATGTCTGTGGAAGGAATGAGTTTGGAAGTCCCATGTCAGTCCACAATACAGAGAATTTTATGTTACAAAAGGTAAGCACTACTTCTTGCTATTGTTCCGAGAAGAGATGGATTGCCATTCTTGTATGCACCTTTTAATCCCTGATTTGGTTACAACCTGTCCAGCTTGATGGGTCAACTGCATTGCCCAACTCCATGATGGAGAAAGCAACTAAGTGGGATCCAGGTTGCACAAAAGCATCGGATGAGGTCTACAGGTTTTATAGTCACCTTAAGCTTCTTGAAGATCAGCAGGTTACCACTGTCTCAGTTGTTTCAACACTCCAAGCAGAACTTGAGCAATCCCGTACTCAAATTAGTGAGCTGGAGGCTGAGAGGAAATTGGCTAAGAAAAGGCTGGATCATTTCCTTAGGAAGGTGGAGGAGGAGAAGGCTTCCTGGCGCAGCAAAGAGCACAAAAAAGTTCGGGCAATAATTGATGACATGAAATCTGACCTTAACCGGGAGAGGAAGAGTCGACAACGGATGGAAATCATGAATTCAAAGTTGGTCAATGAGCTTGCCGAAGCTAAGTTATCTGCCAAGAGATTCATGCAAGATTATGAGAAGGAACGGAAGGCCCGAATGCTGATGGAGGAGGTTTGTGATGAGCTTGCAAAAGAGATGGGAGAGGACAAGGCTGAGGTTGATTCTTTGAAGAGGGAATCATTGATTGCCCGGGAGGAGGTTGAAGAAGAGAGGAAAATGTTGCAGATGGCAGAGATCTGGCGTGAAGAGAGGGTACAAATGAAATTGGTTGATGCAAAGCTGACCCTTGAGGAGAAGTACGCACAGCTAAGTAAGCTACAAGTGGATTTAGAGGCATTTCTGAAAGAGAGGCACAACATTAATCTAGATGAGGGAAAAATTAGAGATGTAGATTCCCTGCTAGAGGCTGTTGGATCAGTCAACATTCAAGACATTAAAGAGTTTGCCTACCAACCTCCTCCTGCTTCAGAGGATATATTCTCCATCTTTGAAGAACTCCGTCCAAGAGAAGATACCAATGAAGTTGAGATTGAACCATGCTGTGAATACAGTCCTGCAAGTCATGCCTCTAAAGCCCATAAAGTGAGCACAGACATTAATGTATTGCTAGAAAAAAATAAATCTAATGGGAAATATGTGAATGGAGTAGTTGATAGAAATGGGGTGTTAGACGATGATAGTGGTTGGGAAACAGTGAGTAACATTGAAGAGCAGGGATCTAGTTATTCTCCAGAGGGGAGTGACCCATCTGTGAATGGATTCTGTCAAGAAAGTAATGCATCAATGAGTGGAACTGATTGGGAGGAGAATGGTGTTCCAAGCAAATTAAATAGTGAAATTAGTGAGGTATGCTCTGTTGGGACTAAGCAATCTAGGAAGAAGGTGTCATCAATTGTTAGGCTTTGGAGGTCATCTGGTCAAATTAACGGCGAAAACCCCAAGAAGATCTCAATGGAGATGTTAAATGGGAGGCTGTCAAATGGAAGGATGTCTAATGCCACTGTGTCTCCTGAAAGACAGTCTGGTGAAATTGGACTGAGCCCTCAAAGCCTGGGGCAGTGGAGCTCCCCTGACTCTGTAAATCCATATGTTACTCGGGGGGTAAAGGCATGTGTTGAATGGCCACGAGGGATGCAGAAGCAAAGTTTGAAGGCAAAGCTTTTGGAAGCAAGGATGGAGAGCCAGAAAATTCAGCTGAAGCAGGTCCTTAAGCAAAAAATTTAGCATGACCTTGATCTGGAGTGTCTGACATACTAAAAGGTAAACTTGATAAGCTGACTTCAATTCAAGATTAATAGATTTGCAACTCCCTCGGTGAGGACTGCAGCTGAGAATGACATACAAACTTGACCTTGTGGCCTTGCGGATCCTTTCAATTGTCAATTCCAATCCTTGCTGATACTCATTGATGCTATCCGGGGGGCTATCATTCAGTGTAAGAGACCGACAACGCCATGTCTAGCTACTTCTTTTCGTTCATTTGATCTTAACTGCTTATGTTTCCTCAATGTATAAGACTGCCTTGGTAGTTCCTTTTGTTAAATTTGTACTATGCTGTATATGCACGCCTACTAAAAGCAGAGACTGAGATTTTGTACTCTTGTTTATTGTAATGCAACAATGTAGGAACTTCCTTTTGATCTCTATCTCTGAAGTATTTTGTTCTTCAAAAGCATATCAGCTTAGATGAATAACTGAAATACATATGGTTTGGTTATCTATGTTTTGATGAAATGAAAACTTAGATTACATCTGCAAACTCGAACTATCTACAGTGAATTTAGCAATTTAATTAAGTGACATTAATTGTTCGTTGTCGTTTCAAGTATTAGTCAATCTTCTGTTATTATCTAGTTCTTGCTGTCATTGCTGATGACAATTAAGATAGGGACAAATACTCCCTTGCTAAAGAGACACAAACCAGAAGTGTTGCCCAACATTTGTCTTATTTAGTTGAAGGTCAGGAACAGTTCAAAACTATTACTTGAGATTAAATCTCTATGAGAGATGCATGATAACTTTGTATGATCAAATCATCAGGGATGACAATGCCCCATGATTATCAGTATTGTGAAAGCTATGGTACCAAGGTGATGTGAGAATCAATCAACTTTGCAAACAAACAAAAGGGTAACACCACTAGAGCTAGAATCCAACACATCTAATTATATATCTCCAATGGAGCAGAAAATATCACAGGACAAAACAACTAGTCTTCATTCCTTATAGATTTCTTTGTTAGCAAATGAGATCAATGTGATTAATTTTCAGATGTGAACTAAGGTGACAATATTAATATGGTAACATTTTCCTAGTAATCTCCGGTTAAAGAAAATCAAGGATCAGGTCACACAATTCAGGAACAAGACATACATATAGTCCTAAAGAGCTGGAAAACAAAAGAAGAAGAGAAAATCATAGATCCACATGGGAAACAAAAGCATTAGATCTGTGAGCTATTTATAGAATATACAACTACTTGTGATCAAGAACACAAATAATGCAACCCCAAGTAGTTTAGTAGCCAGTTGGAGTCTTGGAGAGTCTCAAGGGACAATTTACATCATATAATATAATGTGGAAGTATATATATATATATATATCAAGTTTTAATAAAATCAAAGATGGGGGGAATTAGCAGGTGAGATTCTGATTCTGAGACAGTGTGGGGCCAGATCTCTTCCAACCTTTGGTTGCATCTCTTGTGGGTCCCCCTCAACCTCGTGAGAAGATACCATTCAAAACTAATGGAATGGTGGTTTATAATTATATGGCTTGGTTCAACTTCAACCATTAGTGGCAGTCGGTTCATGGGCCCGTCTCTAGCCACTCAATCAGAGTACGAATTCCCTTTTTTTTTTTAAATAAAAATAATCATGAGAATTGCAAATTTTATATTTCATAAAGAAAAATCAAAATGATGGCGGTTGGGTTGAGTTGAGTATGAATTGAGTTGATAATAAAATAAAATAAAAACTTTTTTAAAAAATAGAGATAAAGGTGGTGGGGCCCTTGAGTGGAGTGGCTCCCAGAGTCGTGGGTGCGGGTCCCACCTGACTCAATAATAGAATGAAGCCAACCCAGACTCGGTGCGGGACCAGCAAAGCTCCGACTGGCACCTCCAGTGCCCACGTCTCTGTCTTCAAAAAGAACCTCTCTTCTTCCTCTCTTGTTTGTTTGTTCCTCAAATCCAATCCAATCCAATCCAAGTCTTTCATTTCAGAATTTTAATTTAAATAATAATTTTTTTTATAAAACAAATTATTTAAATTAAAAATCGATTAGAAAACAGCTGTATGAGAGACAGTGGAATAACACATAACAGGATGAGGACAGACAAAGTGAGGGGAGAGAGGATAGGGAATGGACTTGAATGATGGTTCTATTGTTCTTTTGTTTGGGTTCAATGAGGACAAGTTGGGTGGGTCTATGTCTCTCCCTAGCTTCTCCTCAACCGTTCGTTGTGCCCAATTGGAAAATACAATGAATTTCTACTTCTTAATATATATATATATATATAGGATTTTGATAATATAAGACCGGCTGGATACTATTCATCTTAAGTCGTCTAATGGGTTGAGGTTAACCTTTTTTTTATAGTTTGGCGAGCTAGTTAGCACACGTGTAAAATGGAAGATCCACACGTGCACGTGGAACAACACTGTTTATACATTTATTACGGTGCCGTGAATCTGATCTGTTGCTACGACTCCATATACGTACATAAACACCCATCATCGTCAGCGTAGTTCGTACCAACCACGCGGCGACATATGACAGGCTAGGAAACGAGGGTGTGGGACCCGGAATCGTGAACTCATCGACACGTAACCACGTGGTACTGGGACCCTGAGAGCTTGGAAGCATTACGATATTGATCGAGAGGTCAACAACTCTCGGGTGGGCCCCGCGTGTGAAGTCCTACGTGGCGAGGGAAATTCAAGCGAAATGAGGGGTAAATGAAACACAAATGAAATGACGTCGAGCCAGTGTAAGACTATAAATATGGTCAGTGCGAGCGTGGCGTTGTGCTTCTCTGTTGAGCTCCGAGGCGGCGGCGGCGGCGGCGCTCATGGCCAAGGGACGGAAGCATGGAAACGAGAGGCTCCTGGGTACGTACGGGTATGGCAGCGGAGCCGCCGCCGCTGGAAACGATCTCCCCGACCTCCGGGAGGAGGATGTTTGGTCGTCGGCGGTGGGGGAGGAGAAGGATGAGTGTTGGTATGGAGAGGATAGAGAGAGCCAGGAGCGTCGGTGGGTAGCGGACAGGGAGGACCGGCATGTCGGAGGGCTGTCTCTGGCGTTCGAGGATGGGTGCCGAAGCCCATCGACAACGGTTCTCCACCAGTACCGTGAGGTGGGGAGGGGGGCGTCAGCGCAGCACGGGTGCGGCCACCGGCACGCCGGTGCTTCGGCGCCGATGAAAGTGCCGGACTGGTCGAGGATACGAAGAGTGGAGTACTCAGGCGAGTCGGTGCATGGGCGTGGGTACGTTGACGTGGACGCGGCCGGAGACGGGGACGGGGAGTGGTTGCCGCCGCACGAGTACCTGGCGAGGGAGCACGGAAAGTCGGTGGCCACGTCGGTGTTCGAAGGCGTTGGCCGGACGCTCAAAGGACGGGACATGAGCCGGGTCCGCGACGCCGTCTGGAGCCAGACCGGGTTCTTCGGATGAGTCTGGTCATTCATGGTGTTCTTTCTTTCTTTCAATGTTTTTGTGGTGTGGCCATGATGCCTATATTCATATGTTGTCTCCTTCTTGTTCCAAGAGTTGAATCATGAATGAATCCAATGTTTGTAATTAAATCTGTGAGCTTTGAGACTGAGTTTGTAGTTGGAGATGAGAGGAGGAAGAAGAGACACACAAGTTGGCAGGGGATGGGTTTTTGGCCATCAATAGAAAAAGGATGATTCCTATCACTCTCTTTTCCAAGATAGGGACCTGGAGAGCTTGGCACTCAGCACTGAGTGGTGGAAAACTGGGAACAGGATTTTAGGGTTAAAGAATGAGCAGAGTTGTGTCATGTGTGGCACTTGCATCATCATCATCATCATCATCATTCATTCATTCATTCATGCATTTAACTTTGTAGAAAGGTATAGTGGAAAAGAGGGTGAAGGAATCACTGGTTAGTAGCTACTTGTTTCCCTTTGTAGCAGCAGGAGCTGCAGTAGATGGGAAAAGCAGCAAAAGCTACAACATCTGCTGGGGTGAATGCCAGTGTGTCTGATTCTCTTGGGATGGTCCCCAGTTAGAACTTTGTGACTCCCAATAATCAAGCAGAGCAATGCTAATGCATGCATCTTGGTTACAACAAACTGTGAGCCATTGCTGCAGAAAACTGGAAACCTTCATCACAAGGACACTGCTAATGTGATAGTGGAGGATCTTCTTTCTGTTGCATTGCAATGGTAGATCCATTTCTTTATTGCTCTTTTCTGTTTTCTTTCTTTATTTCTTTCTTTTTTTACCTCAAATTAAAGCTACAGTTGCAGGACCATCTGAGAGATTAAGATGGGGTCTAACTCTAAGGGGTCCTTAGTAGTGACATTAATCTCAAGTGGTTGATGTCATTTATCACATCCATGTCTCAGCAATTAAAGACAATAAATCTGGTGACCTATGCACTGAATAGTAGTACCCTACTAAACTTTCTAGAAAAAAAAGGTTGTATTCATGCAAGCCTATATATCATGAGTGGAAAGCAGTTTTGTGTCCTTAATTCCCACTCCCTTATAACTTGCAGTAGTTACTGCTGATTGTCTTGATTGTTCCTTTTTATCTATCATCTCTTCTTTTTAGGTTCTCTACACATGTTGGTTAGAGTCCACTATGATTCACCATCTAATCACACACATGAATTAAAGGCAATAAATCTGATGACCTGACCTATGCACTGAATAGTACTGTGATAGAAATAAGAACAGTAATTGCAGGTACAGACAATTTGCCATTATCCTTTACTCATAGACAAGCAACAACTAGTGCAGGGATATTTAAAATCTTGTTATAACTGCAATCTCTTAGCTGTAACACCATCAAAAAGTTATAGCAAAGTATCAAGTATCAAAACATTTATTAAGAAGGTTATCCTGTTGAACAAGTTAAAATTAACTATATATTAATAACATAATAAATTGGAGCTAAATATCTAGATCAACCAACTGGTTCTGACCAAGATATGACACTGCTAGCAAGTTGGGTTTAGTATATATCAACATACAGTATTGATTAGTTTATAAGAAATTTGGGAAGAAATCTTAGAAAACAGAGAGATATGGAATTGATTTTTGAATACAAAAATCTATGCCGACTGAAGCTAATTAAACAAGAATGATTCAAACATCAAGGAATAGATATCTGCTAATTAACCAGTCTTTGTCATGTCAGGGATTTCATTTTATAACCATTATTGCTCTTGGCTTTATATTGAAAATTTGTTTTTGATATTAATTTCCTATGAAGGAACTTGCTCATCCTTGTGTTTTGCTTGGGGAGTTGCTTATCTTTTCCATTTTGTCTATTTTGCTCCTTGTTCTTTGCATACTTTTTTTTACTTTTAATGAAATTCAGTTTATACACTTCTTTCCTGGTAAAACAAATCATAAGCATTGCATTAAAGTAAATTAGTAAGAAATTAAACAGCACCTACCTATAGCCACAAAGCAAGCACTAATTTGATGATCTCTACTCATAGAACAGTGAATCATGAGAGATGGAACAAACAGAGTAGAGTTCTCTAGACTCTGATGATCTTATCAGCCACATGCTTGGATGGTTCAAGTGCATGGCATTCCCTGCATGCAAACACAAAGGAAGCAATGATTCCCCTGTTCTTCTCGCTTTGTCTCTTAGATATCTCCATGTTTCTAGCTTTTGAAGATGCTTTCATGGATGAAGATGGAGATGAAGTAGTAGTCCTTGTTGGCCCAATGAGTTGAAGCTTATGATCAGAAGGACATGGTTGAAAGGACACATGCTTAGAGATTGAACGACCACCTTCTCCTAGCTTTCTCTCACTGTTACCATCTCTCAAACACTTTCTCACTGCACCTCCACTGCCATTGCTGTTTGTGCTGTTGCTCCTGCTGGTCGAGCTACTACTACTACGACTGCAGTTAGTTGATGAGTGAAGGCTTGATTCTCTTGATACACTTGGACCTAGAAAAGTTTGTGGTATAAGCTGGCCATTAGAGAACAAGACGTCAGCTGGAGACGGCGATGAAGGACTTATCTGGCTGAACTCGAAGCTCAACTCTGTCGAACACTGCCGTCTATCCCTGTCCGTGTTCTCTACTCTAGTGGCCAAGCTATCCATAGTAGTATTTCTAGTTTGGAGAAGATGAGATGCATCAATGGATGGTTTATATGGACAGATCATTCAAGCAATTCATGTTGATGATGCTAACAAGGGATGAGAGTTTTGGGCGTAGTGAACGGGCCGTCTACGTTTGGATGATGGTGTGTTCCCTTTTTTGCTTATATTGTAGTTCTAGATATCAAGTTTGAAGGTGATGCACACTAAGCTCCATTTGTTGTCTTTCATTCAAATATTGAAAGATAACAAGTATAATGCTACAAGATATGTATAGGTTCATACTTTGTTGATTGGTTAAGAATCAACTTAATCTTGAGCTTCTGCATTATCTTTGGTTCGCCGGCATCTATATCATACTATATATTAACTTATTATAAGCCTAAAAACATGGTTGTCTTTAATCTGTCACTTTTTTATTACCTCTTGGATGCAAAACAAACAATGAGGCTACAAAAACAAGGAAAGAGTTAGACCAAGTCATGCCTCGCGCGCATTACTCAAACTCGATCTTAACACTTGTACAATTACTTGGAAAGAAGAAGAACAATGCAGGAAATGTCTTCCTTGCTTCCTCTCTTAATTCAATGTAAAAATTAAAGAATGTAAAGTTGAGATGACCGGAGATCAAAGGAGATGGCAGGAGAAGGGAGGCGGCTGCTCCACTTTTCTTATATTAAAAGATGATAAAAAATGAATTACAAACCCTAACTACATATATATACAACCATTTGTAACCCGGATCCGTTAACCCGGATCCGATATGACTCACATTAACACTCCCCCTCAAGTTGGAGCATACATATCAACCATGCCCAACTTGCTTAGTGAGTCATAAAATGCCTTCTTGGAGACCCCCTTTGTAAGTACGTCTGCAAGTTGCTCTTCAGTAGGAACGAAGGGAAGACTGACAATCTTGGCATCCAACTTTTCTTTTATAAAGTGACGATCAACCTCCACATGTTTAGTACGGTCATGTTGCACTGGATTATGTGATATATCAATGGCGGCTTTATTGTCACAATACAATTGCATACTATCTTTGAGTTCAAACCCCAAATCACATAACAAATTCCTTAGCCACAACAATTCACACACTCCATGAGCCATGCCTCTATACTCAAAGACTTGATCGTATACAACCTTTTGTTTCTTGCTCTTCCATGTAAACCAAGTTACCTCCTACAAATGTAAAGTAACGACGCCGACCTCACAGCCGGTAATATTTCCAAATTTAATCTGCATCTGTGAAGCCACTAACTTCAAGAATTTTGTTATGTTTAGAAAATAAGATTCCCCTTACTAGAGCTGACTTCAAGTATCTTAAGATTCGTACAACAACATCCATGTGACTCACAGTTGAGTTATATATGAACTGACTTACTACACTTACTGCATATGCAACATCTGGCCTTATATGAGCCAAATAAATCAAGCGTCCAACTAACCTCGATAAGCGAAGCTTACGATTGAGGGTACTTGATCAGGATACTCGGCCAAACAATGGTTCTGCTCAATAGGAGTATCAATAGGTTTGCAATCCAACATACCTGTTTCTGTTAGCAAGTCAAGGACGTACTTCCTCTGGCATAAGTAGATCCCTTCTCTTCCCCTGGCTACCTCAATCCCTAGGAAGTACTTTAGTTCACCCAAGTCCTTCATCTCAAACTCAGAGGCTAGTTGTCTCTGTAGTCTATCTATCTCAATATAATCATTTCCAGTGATTACCATATCATCTACATAGATGATTAAAGCTGTTATCTTTCCTTGTTGATGTTGGAGAAACAAGGTATGATCTGAGTTGCTTTGTCTGTAACCAATCTGGTGCATGAACTGTGAAAACCTCCCAAACCAAGCACGTGGCGACTGTTTAAGACCATATAAAGATTTCTTCAACCTGCACACCAATTCACCTGGAGAAGCAGCTATATACCCAGGTGGAAGACTCATGTATACCTCCTCAGCTAATTCTCCATGAAGAAAAGCATTCTTGACATCAAACTGTCGAAGTGGCCAGTTTAGATTTACTGTGCAAAAGAAGCAGATTACAGAATGGTGTTCATCTTAGCCACAGGTGCAAAAGTCTCATCATAATCAACTCCATAGGTCTGGGTAAAACCTTTTGCAACAAGCCGTGCCTTATGTCGATTCACTGAGCCATCAACATTATATTTCATTGTAAATACCCAGCGACACCCTACAGCTTTCTTGCCTGGTGGTAGAGATACTAGTTGCCAAGTACCATTCTTCTGCAAAGCCTCCATTTCTTCCTCCATTGCCTTCCTCCACTTTGGATCTCTCAACGCATCCTGTACTTTGTTAGGTACTGACACAGTAGATATTTGATTCACAAAAGATGCATATGACTTAGATAACCTCCTAGTGGACACGTAATTGGCTACTGGGTACTTTGACTTTGCATGAACAGTGGGTTCATACCTTTTGGGAGGTTGACCACGAGTAGACCTATTTGGCAACACATATTGATCATTACTATTAGTACTAGTAGATGGACATACCTCTGATGAATGATCTTCTTCAATACCAGGGAGTTGTGGGTCGGGGTTGAGAGTTATAACTGAGGGAGAAGGAGCAGATGTATCTTCAGCTCCTTCAACTTCATCTTCACCAACTATAGCTTCAGACTCTCCAACTGGACTTGGTGAAGTGGGAGGACCAAGAGACTCAACTGAGTCTGTCTCTGTTCTGAGTTCCTCACCATGATACAAATCTTCAAAGTATGAATTCTCCCCCTGAAGAGCAGTATCAGGGGAGGTGAAATAACTCATATCTTCAAAGAATGAAACATCCATAGTAACAAAGTATTTCCGAGTAGGTGGATGGAAACACTTGTACCCTTTCTGAGATCCTCCATAGCCAACAAACACACACTTAAGGGCCCGGGCATCCAACTTAGACCTCTGGTTCTTGGGAACATGAACAAAAGCAACACAACCAAAAACACGGGCAGGAAGATTATGAAAGGACGGGATGGAAACATGAGAGGCAAGAACCTCAAAGGGGATTTTTCCTTGAAGGACACTGGATGGGAGACGATTGATAAGGTAAGCGGAAGCTTCTACCGCATCACCCCAAAGATACTTAGGCATATGAGCACTAAAGAGGATGGAGCGGGCCATATCGAGGAGGTGACGATTTTTCCTTTCTGAAACACCGTTCTGTTCTGGCGTTTGGGGACATGTAGTTTGGTGAATAATCCCATGCATCCTGAAAAAATCCTGAAAAACACGACTAACATACTCGCCTTCATTGTCAGAGCGCAAAACTCTAATGGTGCTAGTATACTGTGTTTGAACAAGAGTATGAAAGGCTTGAAAGGCAGGAAAAACTTCATCTTTAGTTTTAAGAAGAGCCACCCACGATAATCTCGTACAATCATCAATAAACAAAGCAAAATATCGCATACCCGAGACAGTGGACTCTCGAGAGGGACCCCAAATATCAGAATGAATAAGTTCAAAAGGAATAGTACTTCGATTGAAGGTACTTGGAGAATAAGTAGTACGATGGCTTTTGGCCAAAACACAAGTTTCACAATGCAAAGTAGACTCAGTCACACCAATAAACAAGGTAGGCATGGACTTTTTCATAAGACTAAAGGATGGATGCCCTAACCGACGATGCCATAACCAAACATCACGGAGCTGATCAGAACTCGAAGTCAAAGCGGCGCGGGACGGCTCACGGCCTTTGGCCGTATGTCAGATCCAGATGGAACAGTCTGCTCCTCAGATACCCCCGACCAATTATCTCCCTGGTGAGAAGATCCTGAAAGATTACATACACAGGAAAAAAGGTTACAGAACACTTAGACTCAGTATTTAGCTGGGGAACAGATATCAAGTGGTGAGATAGGTCAGGCACATATAACACATTATGAAGTTCTATAGTTGGTGTAATACGAATTGACCCCATCCCTAACACAGGAAAAGCTTCACCATTGGCATTTGTAACAGACGACACAGGTGGAGGAGATAGGTTAGCAAAAAAAGATTTATCATAAGTCATATGATCAGATGCACCTGAATCAATTATCCAACTGTCAGAACCAACAAAATTTGAGACTTTTAAAGCCATACCAATTCTACCGCGTCCAGCAATAGAGGCTATAGGAGTGGCAATCCCTCCTGGTGTAGAATGATCTTGTGCACCAATGCCGAAGAAATCGGGTTCCTGAACTAGCTGAACTGCTGCCGCTTTTGCCTTATGCTGCGATCCCTGCTTCTTGGGTCGGAGATGTGGATGCAATTTCCAACATGTCTCTCTAGGGTGCCCAACATCATGACAGTAAGAACACTGAGGGCGGGGACGACGAGGAATGCCAGGTGAAGGTCCCCGCTGGTGAGGAGGCAAAGAGTCTTGTTGTTGAAGGAGCGGTGCTGGTGTCTTTGCTTGGATCGCGAGACATGAAACTTCAACTTGGTGACATTCCTCCACGTTCGATAATTGTCCCCATGGAGTTTGGGACCTCCAACAGATCCACCCTCTTTAACAGCAATTTCAAACTTGGAATTTTCACCCATCTCTACAACACTTCAATAAAGTAGAATAATTCTTCAAATCTGAAAGAAAAAACAGGCAGGTTGCACAAGGTTCCTTTTCTTTGCTGGCAGGTTCTAGAAATCCAAAAATAGGGGCCTGAAAAAACTAGCAAAGGGTGGGCCACGTCTTCAAGTGCTCACTTGTTCAAGTCCCTTGAAGAAGTAAAAAAGTCAAGCTGGGAAGCCGTCTTCAACACTGTAAAAAAAAAAATCCAAGCTGTAAAAATTCCACTTGGAGTAAAAAATTCAATCTTTCAACGTTGAGAAGCGGTCTTCAACGCTGGAGCGGTCTTCAAGCTGGGCCGGGGAAACTTCAAGTTGGAGGGATGTCGACGCCGGCGAGGAAGCGGCTGATGAGGGACTTCAAGTGCAGATCTGGTCTTCGAGGCTGACAAGTGCCTGTTAAAGCTGAGCAGGTCTCCAAGCTGGAGCTGAAGAAAGGGCAGATCTGAACTTCAGAAGCTCGGATCTGGTCTGCAGATCTGGTCTTCAGAAGCTTGAAAGTTTGGTCCGGCGGTCTTCAAGGCTGACATGCTTGGACGGAGACGAAGCCGGGAGTGGGCGGTCTTGGAGAGAGACGAAGCCAACTGGTGGGCAGCGGTCTTGGACGAAGACGAAGCCGACGCACCTCTGCAGAGACAACTGGAGCAGCAACGGTGAAACAATCCCTAGGCTCGCCGGAGATCGTCCTTGGTTCTGATACCAAGTTGAGATAATCGGAGATCAAAGAAGATGGCGGGGAGAAGAAATGGCCGGCTCCACTTTTCTTATATTAAAAGATGATAAAAAATGAATTACAAACCCTAACTACATATATATACAACCATTTGTAACCCGGATCCGTTAACCCGGATCCGATATGACTCACATTAACATGTAAAAATTAATTCAATGTTCTTCTTATACCTTCCATAAACCATCACTTGTTAAGATAATGAGCTATCACCAAAAGCTCTGGACATTGCTAATTGTCCATCAACTCTTGGCACATTTCCTATTCAATGATCATAACAGCAACCAATACAAATGTCTCATATTTTACTGAATACTGAAAATCAATGGTTCATAGATTGCTCATTCATTTTCACCTCTTTGATTGGTGACAAAACCACCCCCTGTTTTCAATCTTTTTTTCGCTCTTTCAATGGCTCATGATCCACAGACAATTGCCTGGCTACAACTTCCTCTGACAAAACTGCCTTCATTTGCAACCACCAATTTCCTGCCATCAATCAGTATCACTGTCACAACAGTAGACCATTCTCCTTCATCTTCAAAAATCTTCGCATCGGTTTTTTTGTATGCTCTTCATATAGCTTTCATTGTATCGGTCCAGAATACAGGCTTTTCACAGAAAACAATCCAATGTGAGTGAAAACAAGCATGAATGAGGCAATCAAAGATAAGTGTCTATAGTGTGTGTGTACATCATCTAAGATACTGTCAAACAGATGGTGTACACATTCCCTTAGTGACCATGAAAGATGGCAAACAAACCAACTTCATAATCATCAACCTCCTTGAATTGTGTGCCACATAGTAATCCTCCATGGCATGACCCATTTTTCCTTCAACCAAATGGAATCAATCCATAAGTAACCTTCCTAGTTGAACCCTGGCTCTTTCCTTTCTAGAACATCTCAAAGGATCAGAATATATGTGAAATCATAAGATTGCTAATGGCAGTGGGACTCACTTGCATTATGCTTGAAGATTGAGAATAAGGAACTCATGGATGTTCGGCGTGTTTGGTTTCATACTGATAAGGAACTCATGATTTCGGACACGTAGCTTGTTTTAAGATCAAACACTAATTAAGTAATAATAAACATGATCATTCTGATGCTAAAGTTGCTCAAACAACACAACCTAACACCAGGGATACGTGTCTGCATAAAGTACTAGGAGAACAATCATGTGGATCACTTTTAGCTCAGTCTCACTATATATGCTCCCAAGTGTTGGTCTCTGAATGGTTGAATCTTGAAAGCCAGCATTAGATTCCAGTTTTTGTTGAGCATTGTGGTGACTTGGAAGCAGTGCTTTCCTGGTTCATGAGCTTGCGTTTGAAACCATCCCACCTTGTTGTGGACCATTCTCATACATGTGTGGCCATCTCATTGCTGGCCATCAGGATCTCTGTCAACACCTCATAGGAACATCCATCAATGTAAATGAGATGAGTTGTTAGGCAAGCATGAGCGCAAAGGCTAAGACATCAGATGAGTCTTCATCTGATGTGACTTCCATTCAAGGCTCTGTTCTCATTGTGTGATTAATCAGTGAGTTAAAATGGCAAAGAGTTCACCAATATTCTATCTGAGGAATAAAAGGAGTTGAGAGCAGGAGTGAGAAGAGGGAGCATGGAAACTCCAACTTGTATTGCAGCTGCTGTTGAAGATGGGAGCCTCATAATTGCCTTGTCCTCTGAAAACAGGGATTTCTCATCTCTCCATCTGGGAACAAGGTCTGTTCCATTGCTCTGTTTTCATTCATCTGTTATTCTTGCTTTGAATGAACTTTTTGGACAAGAGATAAACTGCATAATCTTTCAAACCTTATAGAGTTCTCGTTTTGGTGATTTTAAGATGATCATATTGAAAGCATAATGTACTGTTTTGTTCATAAATGTCAAAGATTATTAGTTTGTCTTGGAACCTCACAGTTGAGTGTCAAAGATCTGGAAGGAAAGACAATTGGATTGTATTTTGCTGCAAACTGGTATTCAAAATGTGAGTTCTTCAATCCAATCCTAAGCAAAAGCATACATACAACTGAAAGAACAAGGATCGCAGTTTGAGATAGTCTTCGTGTCGTCTGATGAAGATCTTAGCTGTTTTAAAGATTTCCATGGCAAAATGCCTTGGCCTGCAATACCATTCTATGATCTACAATCTAAAAGAGGTCTGACAAAAAAGTTCGACATTGAAGGCATTCCCTCTCTTGTCATATTCAGCCCGAGAGGCGAACTTATGCGAACCGATGGTGTAGAGCTCATCGAGCGATATGGATTTCAGGCATATCCATTCACTTCAGAGAAGATGGCGAAGCTGGAAGCTGAAGAGAAAGCAAGACATGCAGTACAAACTCTAGAAAAACTTCTTGTTTGCAATGGTAGGGACTTTGTAGTAGGACACGGTCAGCAGGTTTGTAATGTATCATCACAAATGTATTGAATTGCTCTATGTAATCAAACCTGATCACTCACCATTGTTCTTGTTTCCAGGTTCCAGTTTCAGATTTAATAGGAAAGACGGTAGGATTGTACTTCTCTGCTGCCTGGTGCTCTCCATGTTCCAAATTTACATCCAGATTGGTGTCCATATATGACAGCCTGAGAACAAACAACAAAGAGTTTGAGGTTGTGTTTGTTTCATTGGATAGAGATCAAGAGGGATACCTGCAGTGCTTCAGTGGCATGCCATGGCTTGCATTGCCATATAACAATGAGAAATCAAAAGCTCTGACTCGATACTTCGACATCCGAGGAATTCCCTCACTGATCATTGTCGGTCCAGATGGCAAGACAGTTACAAAGGATGGAAGAAACCTGATAAATTTGCACTTAGAAATGGCATTTCCATTCACAGAAGCTCAAATGAGTTTCCTTCAAGGAAAAATGGATGAAGAGGCCAAGGCTTATCCTAATAATTTCCACCATGTCAGCCATCAACATGTTCTGAACATAGTTTCAGCGAACTCCGGAGGAGGTCCCTTTATCTGCTGTGAATGTGAAGAGCAGGGGTTTGGTTGGGCATACCAGTGTCTTGATTGTGGTTATGAAGTTCACCTGAAATGTGTTCAAGCAGTTGAGAAGGAAAGTGAAGAAAACAAGCAGGAAGAGATAGATGGTGGTGATTCTTTGTGTTGTTCTTAATTAGCAGATGATACAAGAGTCTCGTAAACAATCAGTGAAATTATACTGTTGGTCCCCTGCATATTATCTTGCCCCCAACGATATTTCATTTCGGGCCCCTCGTAACTTTTAAAATGTTTAATACGATCCTGCATGCTTTTCACGTTTTTTGTTCAATCTGATCCAGGGGTTAAAAGTTGGGCGTTCTTATACCAAGCATGCGAAATTTAATACATAAATATTTTATCTTGACGCGTCGATGTGACGCGTCTTGGCGTATACGATGAAATAAAATTTTAATATGTTAAATATTTCTAAATTGCTTGATAAAGATGCGTCGCCAGGATCTTGACGCTTAAGATTAGTATGTACAAAAAAAATAGAAAATTCTGAAAAAATAAAAAAAATCTAAAAAAATAACAAAAAATATGGGTGTTTGCCACGTGTCAAAATTTTTTTAAAAAAATCTAAAAAATTAGAAAAAAAATCCAGGAGCTTGCCATGCCTCAAAACAATAATAAAAAATCTAAAAAATAAGAAAAAAATCTAGGATTTTTCTAAAAAAAATTCTAAAAATCATGGATTTTTTTCCCTTTTTTCTGTTATTTATTTATTTGTTAGAAAAATCATGGATTTTTTCTTTTCTTATTTTTTAGATTTTTTTATTATTTGTTTGGCACATGGCAAGCTCCTGGATTTTTTTTTCTAATTTTTTAGATTTTTTAAATTTTTTTGACACGTGGCAAGCACCCATATTTTTTGTTTTTTTTAGATTTTTTTTAATTTTCTATTATTTTTATTGCCACGTGGCAAGCACCCATATTTTTTTGTTGTTTTTTAGATTTTTTTGATTTTTTTTGGAATTTTCTATTTTTTTTATTGCCACGTGGCATGCCACGTCACCTGCCACATCAGCATGAAATATTTAACATATTAAAATTTCATTTACTGTGCCATCGCCAAGATGCCACCGCCAAGACGCCATCAAGATAAAATATTCACAGTATTCACCAGATGTCACGCGTATAGTTTGCCACGTCGATACTGGGACTGTATTGAACAAAAAATGCAAAGTACAGGGACCGTATTGAACATTGTTAAAGTACAGGGATGAAAATGAATATTGGAGCATAGTACAAGGACCAACAGTGTATTTAAGCCGATAAACTTATCACTGAGTCTAAAAAACTCTGCTGTTGAACTTGATAACTGTTCTAATAATTGCAATGGTTGTAATGTCCTCTTGGCTGTATTATTACCATGGCAAACAAAGAAATTTAAAACCAACTGCTCTTGAGCCATATTGGTATCCGGGTCCCACATAAGGCTTCCGCTTCGTTAAAGGCGCATGTTCAAACCCTGGGTGAGGGCCTTTGTTCTGAGAGTTCGCACAGGAGTGTGAGGTGAGTGTAGCCATTGAGCATTTAATCCCCCCGCTGCTGGTCGAACCGAGGACCTAGGCACGCTCCTGACTTCTTAAGCGCGCCGGTCTGACCGGTTGGCTCATGTTGTCAAAAAAAAAAAACAAAGAAATGTAAACCTCTCTGCAATGTAAACAAGGAAGGCCCTCAGCTCCTGACTTCTTAAGCCACGGGTCTCCAAATCCCTGGCTTCTCGAAGGCCCTCAGCGACTCTGAGCGACTCTGAGTCTTCTCCTTCGAACACATCTACACCATCTTCTTCCCCCACTTGCCATGGCGAGTGGTGGTGGAGGCCCTCAGAGAAGCACGCATACCCCATCGATACAGCCTGGGAGGGCTTGGTCACGAGTTGTCTCGGGAGAAAGGGTGTTTGGCAGTGAGGTTATCAACTCTCGAGAGAATTTTGAGAGATTGAAAGCCCTGAGTCATCCTCGTTTCAAACCTGATGGAGAATTCCAGATGAGGCTCCATGAAAGGATGAGAACTGCACTATATGCTAAGTTTCTAGGCAGAGCATTACCTCTGGATCAAGTAAAGGCAGCACTGGCAGTACACTGGAGAGACTTTGGAACATTCTCTATCTCTGATCTACCGAACGGTTACTATTATATCAGATGTGAGACAAGTGAAATGGCGGATAAAGTTCTGTGGGATGGTCCCTGGACAATCTCAGGTATGGTGCTTCAACTCATGCCCTGGAGACCAAATTTTCAGCCAGCTTTTGCAAGGTTAGAGACAGCTGCTGTATGGATAGAAATGCACCACCTGCCAATGGAATTTTGGGAAAGTGATATGATTGAGAGCTTGGCTTCAATGATAGGTTCAGTGTTGAAAATTGACACACATACATTGAACATTGATTCAACGGAAATAGAGACTGGACGGGCAAAATTTGCCAGAGTGTGTGTGGAATTGGATTTGTCTAAGCCTCTGAAGAAACCCTGGTTGCGATCCTCTATGAACGAATCCCCTCTATTTGCTTTAAATGTGGTCTTATTGGACACGTTGTGAGCTCGTGTACCATGAGCTCAAGTCACATGGAGACAGAAAAAGGGAGGAATGAACGATCTCAGGATATGCATATAGATCAGACGGAGCAAGAAGCAACTGGGAATAATGATCAAGAAGCTCAACAAGATTCTCGCTCTGAGATTGATAAAGATAACCCATATGCCTGGGTGAAAGCAGGCTATCGAAATGGCAGGGGTAGAGGTCGTGGCCGTGGCGGTGGACGTGGTGGTGGCAGCGCGGCGAGGCCGATTCTCGATAACCAGGAAAGAAGAAATTTCCAACGCGTTGAAAGAAGGTACGCCATTGGCGACACGCGCGGGCTAGGGATCCGTACCCACAAAGACACGTGGAGGTAGAGGGGGAAGGGGTGCTGGTAAGGTATTCCAATCCCGAGGCATCCAAGATTCACATCCAATGGATGTGATAAAGGATGACTATTTGCCCCCATCCCTAATCACTGCTCACCAAAAGCAATCTTTCAGAGGAGAGACCAGCGGCGCTCACCACACCATACATCAAGTTACCGTTGGGGAGATCCCTTCCACGGAGTTGGCCTTGGTTCCGTTGGATCCGTTGATTGACCCTGAGAGGACTCTCGGCGGAGACAATGGACTGGCAACACGTCTCATCACCTCGAAAGATGGGAACCGGAGGAAGGAGGCCAGTGCCCAGGATCATGCTCAAACATCTAAGGCTTCAGGTGAAGCTCATGCCCGTCTGGTGGGCAAAGTTGCTCAAGCCCTCAAACCTAAACCTATCACAATGGTTGATGATCAACCTATGATGGAAGAAAGGGAAGAAGGGGAGAAGAGCTGTGATGACTTTGATGAAGATATGCCTCTTGCTCTAATCCAAAAAGATGCCAAGATGGAAGCCTTAGCAAGGAGAAGTAAACCTATGGCTGGATCGAGCATGAAGAAAGGCCGCATGGAGTCTCTGGCTGGAGATCCATAATGCCATTCCTGATAAGGATGTTTCTTAACTTCACTTTAAATTTTGGAAAATTTATATGTCAATTAAAATTCTCTGTTGGAATTGCAGGGGTTCATCGAATCCCAAGACTATCGGTAGAATTAAATCCCTAATGAGAAATCTACAGACGGATGTAGTATGCCTAGTGGAAACCAGAGCTAATGAAGACAGGACACTTAAATTCTGCAAGAAATTCTCCAGATCATGGGAGTGGGCTTCCATTCCAGCCCAGGGCATGTCGGGTGGAATCATCACCCTCTGGAAACAGAGGGTAGGTATGGTTACTCCCATTGCACTATCTAGATATGCTTTACATTTGGTTATATCAGCTGAGAAACCCAAAGAATGGATAATATCAGTAGTATATAATTCTCAAAATATACAATACCAAAAATCCTTATGGTTAGAGCTTTCAACCCTTACTAATCTTAGAATTCCCTGGCTTATTATGGGAGATTTTAATGCAATACTTACTTCTGATGAGCATAGGGGGGGATCCTTTGATTATTACTCTGCTAAATCTAAGTTGCTTAATGACTTTGTGGCATGTAATCAACTTCTTGATATGGGTTTCTGTGGTTCTACCTTTACATGGTGTAACAATCAAATGGGTTTAGCCAGGAGGTGGGCCAGACTTGATCGTGTCTTAGCCACTAGTGATTGGCAGTCCCATTTTGATTCTTACTTTGTGAATCACCTACCAAGGACAGCATCTGATCATTCTCCAATGTTTTTAAATGCAAAATTGTTTTCTCATAAAAAACATAATGTTTTTAGATTTGAAAATTATTGGTTTGAACATACAAGTTGTCATCAAGAAGTAGCTAAGGCCTGGCTATCTAGGACAAATGCTTCCCCCATGCATGCTTTCAGTCATTATGTAACTAGAACAAGATCTCACCTTATTAATTGGAAGGCAAAAGGAATGACACCCCTGGAAAAAGATATAGCAAAAACTGAAGAGGAAATTGCCTTTTTGGAATCTCTAGAACCTACCCTAGGATACTCTGACCTAAACAGTATTGCCTTGAGAGGGTTATATAACAAACATTCTGCACTTCTAAAACAAAACACTATCAAATGGGCACAAAGGGCAAGACTGTTATGGATGAAGAATGGAGATTACAACACTAATTTTTTTCACAGGCAGGCCAAAATTAGAGGCCATAAAAACAAGATTTCAACTATCATAGATGCCCAGGGAACACTACAAACTGAACAATCTAATATAGAAAAGGCTTTCTCAAACTTTTATACAAATTTATGGACTTCCACAAATAGAATCTCCTTTGAAACACTGACAACCAGTCTACCAGAAGATTTGCCAGTACTTTCTGACAGGGATGGAGAATTTTTAACAAGACCAATCACTCAAAAGGAAATTTATCAAACCCTTAGAACCATGCCAAAGGGTAAAAGCCCAGGTCCAGATGGTTTAAATGTGGAATTTTATCTTTTTTATTGGGATCTGATAAGAGAACCACTTTTCTTGGCTGTCCAACAATTTTTCCAAACAGCTGTTCTTCCAAATACTTGGAGTAAAACCTATGTAGCATTGATACCAAAGAAAGAAATAGCAAATAGAGTGCAGGACTACAGACCCATCTCTTTGTGTAATGTTTCTTATAAAATCATTTCTAAACTACTTGCAAATAGATTGAAAGCATGCATCAAGGGACTAATTGGTCCAGAACAGTCAGGATTTTTAGCTGGAAGGTCAACCATTGATAACATCATTGCAGCCCAAGAAATTGCACATTCACTAGAATATGATTCCCAATACCTTCCAAGGATGATTCTTAAACTAGATATAGAGAAGGCATATGATGCCTTGGAGTGGAATGCCATTCTTGCAACCCTCAAAGCAATGAATTTTCCAGCAATTTGGATAAATTGGATTCAAACATGTATAACCACACCTACTTTTTCCTTTTTAGTTAATGGCCAACCTACATAATGGATCAAAAGTGAGAGAGGAATTAGACAAGGAGATCCGTTATCTCCTTTCCTATTTATTTTAGTCTCACAAAATTTAACAGCTATCCTCAATCATGCCATGAGTTTGAAATTAATCCCTGGATTTGATGATAGAATGCAACCAAACTTTAATCATCTGCTGTTTGCAGATGACTCTCTTATCATCACTAGGGCTTCTAGAAGGGTGGCCAGGAACTGCAGATTATGTTTGGATATTTACAATAAACTCACAGGACAGAGAGTTAATTTGATCAAATCAACCATACATTTTCCTTCATGGATGAACAGGAAAGTTAGAGGAGCCATTGAAACCATTCTAGGCATGACTACTGGGGTCTTTCCCTTTAAATATCTGGGAGCTTTAATATCTCCCAAGAGATTATCTATTAACCATTGGCAACCTTTATTAGACAGAACCAATCAAAGCATTAATGCCTGGAATCCTTCTTCTATTTCCTTGGCTGGCAGAACAGTTCTTGTCAACACTTCTATCATGTCAATCCCTGTTTATCCTATGTTATATTACCCAGTTCCAGATACTATTTTAGATAAGATCTCCAAAATGGCTAGAAAATTCCTTTGGGGGTCTGGCAATGTAGGTGGAAGTTTCCACTCCATTGGTTGGAGCACTACTACACTCAACAAAACTGAGGGAGGATTGGGAATTAGGAACTTAAGAAATGCCAAAGTAGCCCTAATGACCAAAAATGTCTTTCATCTATTAAATAATGAAGATAAAATATGGGTTAAAATTGCTGCTTTTAAGTATGGGGGTTTTAATCCATGGGTTAAACCCACATCTAATGCATCATCATGGTTTTATAAAATGTTAAGTAAGAATGTGGCATCCATTAGATCTTCCATGTGCATTAATGTTTGTAACTCATCTAATACCAGTTTTTTAGCAGACCCATGGCTATATGAAATTCCACTTTCTCTCAAACCCACTTATGTTAACATGGAAATACCTTTTGAGAGTTTTACTGTATCTGATTTTGTTCAAAATAGCATACTTGATACTACAGCAATTGAATCCTGCTTTGGCCAGAATGTTAACTGGGAAACACTTGCAAAGATTAAGTTTGTTGAAGATGTTGGAAATCACTGGACATGGGCCCCCAGTGAGTCTCATCATAAGATTACTAGCAAGGTGTATGAATACTTAAATCTCAGCCAACACCCTGAAATGAGTGATTGGAAGGGCTGGCAAGGCCTCTGGAGGCTTCATGTGGCTCCAAGGGTCAAAACATTTATATGGAGACTTATGCATGGAAAAATCCACACTTATGGATATTTACACTCACTGAACATTGGTCCACAAAAATCATGTCCATTTTGTGGGATTACATATGAAACCTTAGAACACTTACTAATACATTGCAGGATTACAAAGATATCTTGGTCTTATGTGATAGATCATACTAGTATTAATCCCAGTATATTGGAAAACTTCTTGAATGGAGAATGGATTACTGAATACAATGCATCAGGCTACAATAGACGTAACTTCACTAAGGCATTGCTGGCCACATGCGCATGGAGTATATGGAAGGTAAGATGTGACATAGTTTTCAACAAAGGAAGGGCTGATCCCCAACAGATTTTCAAACAAGCTCTCCTCACAACTCAAGAACACTTCTGGAAATCACAACAACAACTCAGGGAGTATCTCAACATATCTTTCCACAATCACTCTATAATTATTCTTTGTGATGCTTCCTGGTCTGAAGATTCTCCTCTATGTGGGACAGGTTTTGTGGTGATGCAAGGACAAAGAGATGCTCTAATGGCGGGCTGCTCTAACAGGGAGGTGGAATCCAAATCATAAGCCGAAGCTTCAAGCAATTGTCACGCCTCGAACAGAGCAATTGCCAATCACATACAATTATCCCGGATAAAGTGCTATCGATTGTCTACAAGCAATAGAGTTGATATACAATCAAGACTTGGATTGCGGTGAGAGATATTGGGACAACATTCAATCAATCGCACAATTCCTTGAATGTAACTGTAAGCTGGAAATTAGCTATTGCCCAAGAGAACTGAACCAAATGGCTGATGAAATGGCAAACTATGCAAGAAGAAACCCACAAGTATCACTATTCCATAGAGGAGCAGATAAACCCAGATGGATTGAAGACATTTTTGCTGCAGCTGGCTTCAAATTTTAGTTATCTTTTGTAACACAATCAGTGTATCTCTGTCTTCTTTTCTTTTTTTTTATCAAGCTTGTAAAAGCTCTTCCCAGTCAAAAAAAAAAAAAATGTAAACAAGGAAACCTTTGATTTTTATATCGAGGTGGATAAACCAGAGGCCAACTTGCTTGGTTCCGGAACCAGGGAAGTTCCCTGGTTCCGGACAGGTGGCACCATCTCGGCCACTTATCCCGCCTCGGGATGAGTGGTCGAAGCTATCCGGCGTTGCTCGGGGATGCCTACCACACATCTCGAGGCGGATGTGTGGCGAGATGGCGTACTGTCCGGGAATTGGAACTTCCCGTTCCCCAAACGAGGAAGTTGAGCTCGATAAACCATACGTATTAAAACAAAAAGAGTTATTGTACATAAAAACAAAAAGAAAAAGTAGGTGGTGGTGCCGCTACAAAAGTCATTCATTCTCACTGGACACCTCATTGCTGCATGGAAACACCTGATTTTTTTTTTTTCCACGACACTCTTCAGTTTCTTTTCAAACTTGAAGGTCCAAGTCGTTGAGATAACCAATAGCATGACAAAACGCGCATCAATCCAAGAGGTCTCTTTTTATCTCACTAATGAAATCCAACAACCAAACTTTTACTTCTTTATCTATTTTCCATTTCTGGTGGACGACTCCATGGTCTTCGCTCTCTTTTCCACAAATAGTGGCATGGTACCGTGTTCAGTGGAATGTTGACCTCCCAAACCAATGCCATTCATCTCTACCAAAACCCTTTTAACTTTACTCTGTGTACATGCAAACATAGCCATCCATTGTGACAGTGGAGATGCATGCCCACCAAACCTCGTGACATTCATGTCTATAGCCAAACTAGTTTACTGAGTCACATAGCTCTTGATTTATTAGCCTATAAATGATGGATAAGAGAGGAAGTATCAGTATCAGTATCAGTATCAAAATTCATAGCCTTTTAATATCTTCTAAGATGGGATACCTTTTATTTGCCTGTCTGCTTTCACTCATCTCCTTCATCGCAGCCGTCAACGGGGAGCAGACGGCCGGCGAGCCAACAAAGTTCCCGGTTGGGGTAGTCTTGGATATGGATACATGGGTTGGTAACATAAGCTGGAGCTGCATTTCAATGGCAATGGAGGACTTCTATGCAGCTAATAGGAACTACACTGCCAAGCTAGACCTTTTCAAGAGAAATTCACAGGAAGACGTGGTCTCTGCTGCATCTGCCGGTAATATTACTCACTTGCATGTCCTTGTTCTTCCGATCCATCAATCAATCAAACTGTTTTAAAAGAATTTGCATGCATGTAGCTCTTGATTTGCTGATAAACAGAAGAGTGCAAGCCGTCATCGGACCACAAACATCAATCCAAGCAAAGTTCGTGGCGGAGCTGGGCAACAAAACACACACTCCGATCATCTCTTTCTCGGCAACCTCACCGTCTCTCTCCTCCGTTCGGACACCATACTTCATTCGCACGGCGCTGAGTGACTCCTCTCAAGCACAGGCCATCGCCGCCCTCGTTCGCTCCTTCGGCTGGTCTCAACTCATCCCCATCTTTGAAGACACAGAGTACGGGACCGGCATGATCCCTTATCTTGTCGACGCCTTCCAGGCTACTGATGCCCGTGTGCCCCACCGTTCCATGATCCCTCTCTCAGCCAACGAGGACCAAATCCTCAAGGAGCTCTTCTACTTGATGACCTTGCAAACCAGAGTCTTTGTTGTCCATGCTTCATACTCCCTTGTTGCACGCCTCCTCGTCCAGGCCAATGAAATCGGCATGATGCGAGAAGGCTATGCATGGATTGTTACCTATGGCTTAACTGATCACTTTGGTGTCATGGACGACTCCACACTCAAAGCCATGCATGGTGTCCTGACAATAAACCCCTACGTTCCACAGTACTTGGATTTCAACGCAAAGTGGAAGGATAGGTTCCAGCGAGAGAACCCGGCGGCCGTGGCCGAGAAGATAGAGCCTAGTGTTTATGCAATGTGGGCTTATGACACTGTCTGGGCTCTGGCACTCGCAGCAGAGGCTTCCAACACAATGGCGGTAGCTGCTTCTCATAAGCGAAAGCTGGAGGCAGTGAACGGAAACCACACTACTGACCTGGAGGATCTCCGTCAATCACAAAGCGGTGGCAAGCTTCTAGACTCAATCCTCGGTCTGAACTTTGACGGTGTGACGGGAAGATTCCAGCTGGTAAACGGGCAGCTCCAGGCCAAGTCATTCGAGATCATTAACATAGTTGGAGACAAGAAGAAGAAGGTCGGGTACTGGACATCAGAGCATGGCATATCAGGGAAGCTGGAGACTGGAGCTAATCTCAAAGGGATCGTATGGCCAGGAGGTGGCGGCACAGCGCCGAACGGGTTGGACTGGCAGTCGAACAATAAGACGCTGAGGATCGGAGTGCCGGTGAAGAAGGGGTTCATGGAGTTCGTGAACAGAGAGTGGAACCCTCAGACAAAACGCAATGGCAGTGGCTTCTGCATCGAAGTCTTTGACACTGTCATGGCCACACTGCCATACAGGATACCATACGAGTACATCCCCTTTGAAGATGGCAAGGGGCACATGAAAGGCAGCTACAATGAACTTGTCTACCAGGTCTATCGCCAGAACTTTGATGCAGTGGTGGGGGATGTGACAATCACTCCCAATAGATCTCTGTATGTTGATTTCTCAGTGGCATATACGGAGCTGGGGATGGCCATGGTGGTGCCAATCAAGGATGATAGAGGGAAGAGTGCATGGATTTTCCTGAAGCCATTGACGGCCGATCTCTGGTTGGTCAGTGGAGCATTCTTCGTATTCACTGGTTTCTGTGCGTCTGGGTGCTCGAACACAGGATCAATGAAGGGTTCCGGGGACCTCCTCTTCATCAACTTGGCACCATCTTCTACTTCTCCTTCTCCACTCTCGTCTTCGCTCACAGTTTCGTATTGTTGGTGTTGTTCCTTCCCTTCATTCACATTCATCCATCTGATCTCACATGTGTTTCTTTTCTTTGCATGAATGCAGAGGAGAAGGTGCTGAGCAACTTCACCAGAGTGGTGGTGATCATATGGTTGTTCGTGGTGCTCATACTAACTTCAAGTTACACAGCAAGCTTGACGTCCATGCTCACAGTGCAGCAGCTCCATCCAACAGTGACCAGCCTGCACGAGATCATAAGAAATGGTGAATACGTTGGCTACATGGGAGACCCCAACATGTTGATCAGGTTACTCAACATAGATAAGTCCAGGCTGAGAGCATATGACACTGCTGAAGCATATGATGAGGCATTATCTAAAGGCAGCGCAAGAGGTGGCGTATCTGCCATAATTGATGAGATCCCTTACATCAAGGTTTTTCTCTCCAAGTATTGTGGCAAATACACCATGGTTGGCACTATATACAGGACTGATGGATTTGGCTTTGTGAGTATGAGTATTACTATTTCCTAAAGACGAGCACATGTTGGCAAATGAATGAGCTCTTACTTACCTTTGTGTAATTTGTGTAGG
This sequence comes from Dioscorea zingiberensis, assembly GCA_026586065.1. Lineage (NCBI taxonomy): Eukaryota > Viridiplantae > Streptophyta > Magnoliopsida > Dioscoreales > Dioscoreaceae > Dioscorea > Dioscorea zingiberensis. Next base: position 67,127,621 of record CM048819.1, on the reverse strand, counting down.
TATTCCCAAAGGGGTCTCCTTTGGTGTCTGAAGTATCGAGGGCGATCTTGAAGGCGACAGAGGAGATAGACAAACTATTATATAGGAACAAGACCGCATGCCCGGAGCAGAACTCGGCGCCCTCGAACAGTCTCACAGTTGATAGCTTCAGCGGCCTCTTCCTTCTTTCTGGGATCACTTCTTCAATGGCACTCCTGTCATCCCTGATTGTGTTCTTCTTCAACAATAGACATGTTCTCACTAAAATGGATCCAGAGAGCCCAAAGTTGCAGAGGCTGTTAACATTTGTTAAGCTATTTGATCAGAAGGATGAATCATTTCGAGGAATCAAGAAGGGTGACCTGAGGATGCCGGAGAAGTGTGGTGACAGTGGTCCAAGTGTCTGGCCTTGCAAAAATGACGGGCCAGGGAGCGCCTGCTAGGAAATCCATAAACCCAGGATATGAACAATTAATACTATTTATAATAACTAAAGAGAGAACATTTATGTCCAAAAAAATAAGACATCAAGGCTTTCAAGAGCGTCACAAACAAATGCTTAACAAATATGTTTCATCAGCACAAAGTAACTCATCAATTTCAGTCATCACCTGTAGATCTCTGCTTTATCCAAATGCATCAAGAACAATCAGGCAAACAAAAGACTGAGGAATTCAATGCTTCCATCAAAAGGAAAATGAATTCAGAAGTGATTCAGGACAAACCCTTCTCAGCACTGCATAATGAAACACCATCCTCTACCACAATGTTCAGAAAACAAACTGATAACAGAATCTCTGGAAGCAGCAAACATTTGTATGAAATTCTTTAGGTGAGCACTTCTGGGGTTTGAACCACATGCCATGGAGATCATCAGTTGGAATCCATCCCTTCCTCCTTGTCTCAGGATGAAAAACAGTATATATATTCATAGGTTATCTGCTGTAGCCTAACCAAGCAGATACACCATTGGAAAAGAATTTCACAAAAGGCACTTTAAAGAACATCTAAGAACAAACTGATGTTGTTCTTCATCCAAACAATCAAATCAGAACCACGTACATAGGGAGATAGACGGGAAAGATGGAACTTTCTGGCATCCTTAATAAGGATTCTTCGACCATCAAAGCAAAAAATCTTTCAAATATTGATTGAAATCTAGATAGGAACCAGAACCATGTACATAGTGGAATGTTGATACTAGAAAAGTATTATAGCATAACTCATAAAATAATGCAGATCACATCCTCGCAAAACAAGAAACTAAAGAAACTCATGACAATATCAAGTACTTGAACTAGCTTATGCAAAAAAAGTGCTGCTAGCATTCTCAATAATCAAACTGTTGAGAATGAAACATAAATTTCAACCAGGCATCATCCAAGATATCCGCGGAATCCATATATCATAATGTCATCATCATCCACTTCACATTAAAAAAGTTTCAGAAGATAAAATTGCAATAATTAGATTCTAAATGGTGTGGAATTGATGATAAACAGACATTTTGCATAAGAACATGCCAATATGCCATCATCTAATCTTGTAGCCACAACATCTCAAACTTGCTACTCCCAAGAGACATACTAGAATGGAACATGAACTCTAAAGTGCTCGGATTTGAATTTGACAAAGGTACTACTACATGGGACCAACATTTCCAGGTTCAAAGGACCTTGTACAAAACTATTGTAAGTCATCAGGCCCGTATCCATAAACATGTGCAACATAAAATTAATTAAATAAAAAGCATGATGTCTTCATACGTTCCCATACGAACCATTATACTATGTTACCGGTAAAGCTCATGCATGAAATATGCAACAGAAATGAGAACAAATTCCAGTATGATCAGTTCAGAAAGGTCATTTGTGCAGTCATCATCGAGGAACAAGCCTTCGCCATAGTGCACATTCCCAAACCAAACAAGGGCACATATCAAAAAGCTTGATTATACTAGTGCTATGCAGCCTGCAGAAAGAGAGAGAACAAAAAAGCAAGGCACCTAAAATTGTCTGATATGTTCATATGAAGAGTTTTTGTAAATGAAATAAAATTGAGGCGTCAATAATTCATTCATTACTCTTGAGACTTGCTCAATGCTGACGTAGAAGCACAACAATCTCTAGTGAGTGGTAGATGTATTCAAGTGAGCTCCACAAGAACCAGTTTAGAATAGGTTAATGAACCTTATCTGCTTTCCACAACACAAGAGTACTCCTTAAGTTACACGTGGTCGAAACAAAGAAAAAGAGGGTTCAGTACTTTCAAATCTAACTGCTGGAAAACCCTGAAACATAATTTCATAAAAGCTGTCATTCCAAGGAAAGAAACACTCCACATAAAAATTCACTACAATTTTTAACCATTTGAAGGCACAGAAAATCCTGTGCAAATTCAAAAGACATGCATAAACAAGTTTATCCAAGGATAGTCTCAATTGATACTTGCCGTCCATCTATATTTAATGTAAAACTGTGATAGCTGCAGCATTGCAAATATCAAGTATTATAGCATCTGAAGGAAAGCTTTAGCGAACAGATGTCTTTGATTTTTCCACCAGTATAATCCTATTATTCCACTCTGTCTGGTCAAGAGCACGGATAGCAGCATCAGCATCTTCATCCCTTTCCAAGGATAAAAAGCCAAACCCACGAGAATCCCCTGACCTACATGCATAATGAAGAACAGAATAGAATAACTGATTATCGAAAGTGAAAAAAACTGACACTAGGCACTTTTCTGTGGTTTAAAACACTTCCACAGTACAGATGCAAATTACCATTGCAATCATGCCATCGCCCAAAAAATTAATAATACTGAAGCTAGCATTTTTTTTTTCTTTTCCTAATGATTTATGAAAATAAGTCAAAAAGGATCACCACTTAAGGATGCACCAACCAAATTTTTTTTTGGAATACATCAACTTACCAAAGACACATAGGTTGGGGTGAATTTTAGTCCGACATGTACTAAATTTACTTCAGAACAGGGAACACAGAAAGCAATATGTTCTAGACAGGGATTCAATCATCACAAAACAAAACCTTTTCCATAGAGGACTTATTACTCTTACTACATAATGTATCACTTTTCCTAATTTTCTGTTTCAATCATGTCTTCCACTGAAGGAGAGTTGGGAAGCGGCTTGAATAAAGTTGTACGATGTGACTTTGGAGATCACGTATTTGAGGAGTTATGAAAACAACCCATTGCAAAAAAAAAAAAAAAAAGTGTATAAGGTCATTACAATAGACCCAAGTGGTCCAACCCGTCCCGGACCCATGTATAGCGGGAGCTTTGTAGCACCGGGCTACCAATCATGTCTTCCATTATTCATCTACCTATTTCCTTATTCATTCCATATCATTATCCTTTTCTTCTATCTTTATTTATCTCAAACTTAAGCCTTCATTCCAAAAAAAATATAATTCATAATTTATGCAAAAACCTAGCAGTGTCATCAACATTGAGTATTAAGTTTTAGATATCAACAATTTGGTACAATAAAAATTAATCATGAAAATCAAAAAGGGAAAAATGAAATCAAATAGAAAAAAATTAAAAGCCAAAAAATCACCATTTAGTTATGGATCATTTTGTCTTGGCAATTAAGAATAAACAACAAAAAGTAGTGTTCCCTATTTATCACAAACATAAGCCTTCATTCCAAAAAAATAATAATTCATAATTTATGCAAAAACCTAGCAGCGTCATCAACATTGAGTATTAAGTTTTAGATAACAACAATTTGGTACAATAAAAATTAATCATGAAAATCAAAAAGGGAAAATGAAATCAAATAGAAAAAAATTAAAAGCCAAAAAATCACCACTTAGATATTGAACACTTTGTCTTGGCAATTAAGAATAAACAACAGAAAGTAGTGTTCCGTAAAGGGAAAGTTGTCACCTTTTGTCTCGCACTATGCGAACATCCACCACCCGCCCAAACCTAGAGAATTTCTTCTCCAAGTCTCTCTCAGTAGTAACATAGCTAAAACCTGCAACAAACAAATTTCTTCCAGGCTTACCGATTCCAGTGTTACGGTTAGCAGGTGGTGACCAAGGCCTCCTAGGAGAGCGACGATGAGAATGGTAAGCAGGAGGAGATCTACGCCTCGAGGAGTACCTTTGCCAAGGACCACATTAATCAGGTACCACAAATCAATAAAATATAATGAATGGGAGAAAATGAGATCTAGAACTCAATCAATAAATCTCCTACTAACCAAAAGTGTGTTTCCTTGCTATGCATCAAGCAAATGAGGAATAAAGGAACATTGCAAGTATTTATTGAATTATTTCCTAAGAAAAAAACTAGCAAAAAATGCAACCTCAGATAAACTACATCCTCCAAAAGAACAGATTCAACTTTCAAAACATAAGCTTATACATGAGAAGTTTAACTAAACCACATATATTAATAACTATTACCTTGGGGACCTCCGGTTACGATCTCTTTGATAGGGAGACCTGGACCTAGATCTACCACGATTGTCTCTTCTATGAGAGTCTCTCCCTCTCACAGGCGATCTTGATGCTGACCTGTCCTTCCTTCGTGGTGACTCTCGGCGTCGAGGTGACCTGGACAAGTGTTTTCTAGGTGAATAATCCTTGTGAGAGTCTCTTCGAGATGTCCTTCCTGAGGGAGATTTCCTCCTTGTAGATGGAGATGAACGATCACGTGATGAAGCTCTCTTTCGACCCACCACATGCTTTTCAGGAGACAGTGAATGTTTGTGCCTAGATGAGTTTGGTGAATGCATTAATTTCTTGTCACTATTTGTAAGTTCTTCTTGCCCTGCAGATGAGTGGATGTGAGGAGACTTTTCTTGAGAAACTGAAAACTGCCTCTCTGGTGATGGCATATCAGCTTTTCCTCTCTGAGGAGAAGAAATATAATACCTTTCCCCATTATCTTCCCCATTATCAGATGATGCCATTCTAGGGGGACGTATATCTTCATCCATTTCATTCTGGGGGCTAAAGCTTCCACCGCCCATTTCCTGGCTAACAAGCTTAGTCTTCTCCAACTGGGAATTTCCAAACTCCTCATTGGCTGATTCATCAAAAGGATGTGCATCTTTGGTTTCATGGTCTGAAGCTTCAATACTCCAATCATTATGATTATCCACTGCAGAAAGTTGTTTGAGAGAAGATGCATCTGCTTCTTCATCAACTCTTTCCTTGTCAGAATTTTCTGTAGAATAGTCATTTATTGTCTTACCAGAGACACCAACACATTCAACCACATCGTCCTTGTCATGATAATGACCATCCTCGATTGCCATTGTTCCATCAGCATGATCACCACAACGTCTCACATCAATATCATCTGTATACATATTAGATTCAACTGCAAAGCAGGAACCATCTGCTGTGCTAACATTATTGATAGGGTCTCCTTCATTGTTAACAAAATCTTGGTGTACAGGGGACCCAGAATTCTCCTTATTCGGATCTGCTTGCATCACGTTTTCAGGTGTATGATTTTCATGATCATAACTTTCAAGCACCTGCTCACCTTTGTTCATAGCAAAGTTCAAATCTAGTTTTTCTTGATAAGGAGCCACATCCTCCATCTCGATTATCCAGTATAAGCTTGTCTGCAAAAACTGAATGTCATTAGCTAACAGATGGCTACTTGTAGAAAAGGACCAGACAGCTAACAATAACAGTCGTTGTCTAAATTTTTCTTGCATGAGCAAAAACCTAAACCATGGTTGGTTATAAATATCCCAAGAAACAGGTCATGAAAGATAAATTAATGATAAATCACAATAAAATTCATGCATGATGATATGTAAATAAGCATGCACACCACATGCCCATCCATATAAACAATTCACCCCAACAGGGGAACACACACAATATAGATAAGAAGTAGAGAAGAAATTAAATCCCAGCGCATGCTATGCTAACCATTGAGGATTCCTCCAATGAGAAAAAAAATAAGAGGTGTTCTTGGCATGAAAGCATGGATATATAATTTTATAAACATATGGAGAAATGAGAAATATGCTCATAGTAGGCAGCATTCGGCAGAATCATTATGACATAGTACACATTGAAATTCATCTACAAATGGTTATAAACACCCATAGTTCACCGGATTGAATCCTTCACTAGATCTAAGACAGAAAAACACTCATTTCAATGCCTCCAAATTGCTAGAGCAGAAGGAACTTTGGGTTGAGTGAAAAAAAGAATTGAAGTGACGAAATGAAAAAGAAGGAAATTTTTATCAAATTTAGATCTTTTCGTTTATGCGACTATTCATCGGAACGAGCAATACAACAGTCGATAAATTTCAGACTCGCAATAAACACAGGACAGGTAATCCTCAAATAGCAATGCAAATCCATCAACTTCTCCAAAATCTTCATCAAAATCGATAAAAATTACCATAACTATCATAGAAAAAACCGAACCCTAATTAGGAAAGCAAAGAGGGGGATGAATTCACTCACTTCCATCCAAATTTTCCACAGAATACACAGATGAGTAAACCCTAATCCACGAATTCGACATGAAATCCCACGGAGAAAAAGGAGGATACCTTGGATCAAGCGATGCGGGAGAGAGTTCGATGAGGTGCCGTTTTGCTCCTCAGGACGGTGTTTCCCCGTGTGGTAAAATTTCCGATAATATCGAACATTAAAAGAACACGAAACTTAGCGGTTGTGATTCTTTCATCTCCAAATTTCAGCCCTTCGATCTGAACACGCCTCGATGTGAGGCCACGTATGATGTTGAGATTGCTGCCTTTTGAGATTGTGATGAGGGATCAGTGAATAACCAACCGCTCAATGCCATGCCATGTTAAAAAATCTATAAAAAAAAATGTGATAATTGTTCGTGATAAATACCATATAACTCTTGAGTTTAATAAACAAACGTTCTTCTAGATATGATCTTTGATTTAAAAACACTAAATATACTAATACTAAAAATTAATAACAAATAGAAAGTATAAGGTTTTTTTATTTTTTTATTTTTTCAAAAACTTCACAATGTTTTTATTTTTTTTATTTTTTTAAAAATAAAATAAATAAATCATATTTTATTTTTTTGATCCGACTACTGTGGACGTCGGATCCGCAACACCCACGTGCGTCACGCCCAGCACAACTCCGCGACTCAATTCCAGCAGCAGATGGGGAAACTTATTTATTTCCACTGTGAGGTGGATAATGTGTTTTTTTTTAATTTTGAACCTTAAATATTCTCAAAATCATGACAATGCTTTTTTATATTTTTTTATTTAACCCTTAAATATTCTCAAAATCATGCTGAGTTGTTTGAAAATAATATTAATTTCTAGATTTATTAAAATATCACATCATTTTTTTAATAAATATAAACAAATCACTAAAATGTGATTTGAATCTTAATTTATTTAAAAAAAATTGAACAAATCAATTTTTTGTTAAAGTTTAGTATTTTTTTCGACTGTGAGGTTGTTAATGTTTTTTTATTTTATTTTAACCCTTAAATATTCTCAAAATCATGCTGAGTTGTTTAAAAATAATATTAATTTTTATATTTATTAAAATATCACATCAATTTGTTTATAAATATAAACAAACCACTAAAAATGTGATTTGAATCTTTAATTTATTTTTTAAAAATGGTTAAAGTTTAGTATTTTTTTCAACTGTGAGGTGGATAATGTTTTTTTTATTTTAAACCTTAAATATTCTCAAAATCATGCTTAGTTGTTTGGAAATAATATTAATTTCTAGATTTATTAAAATATGTATTGATTGATGCACTGAAGGAACTTTAAAGTAATGCAATCCCACTTATGTGACCAATTTTAGGCCCTTTATAATCTTTGACTGTGTAATCGGACGGTCTGAAACGTATGAAGGATGATAACAAGTTTTCTCTTGAGGTGCACTATATTACCTTTACTCCTTGTGGGCCCCACTCACAAATGTCAAACACTCATTGGAGTCAGTATCCCCATTTCATAGAATCCCCACTCTACACGGGTAAGTGTTACAAACAAGTCCTTGGATTTTAATGTCTTCCATAAAAAAATAAATAATAAATAATAAATAATAAAAAAAATGACCTATTGTAACTTTCTTCCTCCCTTGCGCTGCCCCCACATCAAAAAGTTAATTTTATTTATTATTTTTATTTTATTTTTCACAAAAGATTATTTTATTTTATTTTTTTATTAGTAACTTTTTTTTAAATTTATTTTAATCATTTTTTTCTAAATCTTGAGGTATGTACAATTGACGTGAAATATTTTCTCGTGTTTTTCCCATATCGCGAAGAACTTTCAACTTTTGAAAAAAAAAAGAATATTTTAAACAATAAATTTTTAATCATAAAATATGATGTTTTCTAAAAAGATTTACGTGTAAATAAAAAAAAATTTAATTTCATATCAAACAAAAAAAAAAATTCTACTATTTTAAACCCAAACCATATCAATATTCTTTTAAAATATTTTAAAAGATAAAATTTAATAAATATATTTCATAACACTTTATTCTAAATTAATTATTTTGGAATTTAAATTTTTTTAATACTTTAAAACTTTAAAGAACTAAATTTTTTGGTTCATAAAAAATAATATTTAAAATCATTAATTATTTTTTAAAAAAATAAAAGAACTCATATCTTAAAATATTTTCTTTTAGAATTTAATGTAAGAAAATATAATTTTTATGATATTTAAATTATTAAATATGTGAATATTAAAAAAAAATCTTGAAATTTTGAATAAAACAACCCAAACATTGGCTAGTTATTTACTAATTTTAGTTTTCTCCACCATCTCGAGTTGAAGTATTTTCTTTTTTCATTGAAACTTATTCTAACACATTAAATGGTGATAGTAACATATTGGCTACTTTAATAATTTAAAAAAAAAAATGAACATGAAATTCATATGAAGATGATGATATATAAACACACCATTTTTATGTGAGAAACATGGTAAAACAATTCCTATTTTTTTATTTTTTATTGTTTCAAAATAAATAATGCTAGAGAGAGATGGTCGATAAAAACATAAATAAAGAAAATTAGATATAAAATCTAAAGTTTTTGACATGAAATATGTGGGAGTAGTAGCAAATTCATTTTAATTGTATATGTTTGTAAATATTTATTTATTTATAAGTTTATATAAAAATTAAAAATAAAAATAAAAAATTTTGAAAATAAAATGTTCCAAAACACAATCTAAGTTTCTGCTCCAAAGTGAATAATACCTGAAGGAGGAAGAGTAGCATAATTCAGTTTCCCAGATAACTTGGCATAATCTTGTTCCACTTCGACAGAAGAAAACGTACCTAATCTTGGGAACATCCGAAACTCTCACGTTGACTACCGAACCTGATTCAACATTAGCTTCGTTCATCCTAACTTCGGGTAGAGGAGGAACATCTTCAGAAGAAGGAATAGGGGAAGTCACATGATGGTTCGAACCGAGCTTATCGGTCATCCATATAAACCGCCTTTTCTTTTTGACCAATGTAGAACCTTCTTCCCCAGGCAAAGAAACCTCTGTGGAAACAGAAACCAGAACGTTCCCCGAAGGAAGAATACAAATCAATAAGGTTGCATAAGATTTAATGGTCGCCCACTCAACGAACCATACGCTTAGCTTATCAGGTTGACCGATAACTGAAGATCATTCATCTATCTGTCAACCTTGACGCAAACATACTTAGGGAGGGGGGACTGATGATAGGGGTAAAATTGGGAAGACACGTGGCCTCCCATCAAATGAACATATGGCTAGCCAGAAGCCATCATCAGAGGAGATTAATAGCCCAAAATGCCCTACCTAAATACTCTACCAAATGATCTACCGAACATTCTAGATAATTAATACTATGCTGAATATATATTCCGCTAAAGTACCTCGTCGAACATCTCAGTTCAGTGTTCTGCTGAACATTTTGCTAAAGCATTATACTGAACATTCGGTTAAAACACTCTACCGAACATTCTGTTAAAGCACTTTGACAAACATTCTACTAAAGCACCCTGTCGAAACAATTAAGTATTTTACTGAACATTACAGTTAAACACTCTGTCGAACATCCCAATAAATATCATGCCGAATGATCTACCAATGGGCCGAACATACAAGGGAATAGCGTCCAGAAACATCCAGAACTCTCGACTAAACATAGAGGAAAAATCCCAAGAAGCTTGGTGAAGCTTCTAGAAGAGCTCCAGTTGGCAATCCAGCTGTAACATCCCAGAATTTTCTAAGTCAATTTCAGTAAATTTTTGAAATGTTAAATGAGGTTAATTAACTTAAAACAAATTAATTAACATTAATCTCAAGTTAAAGAAAATTCGAATAAAATAGACCGAAATCCACTCTCACAACTATAGGGTTGGGAGAGGCTTTAATGGGCCAGGCCAAAGTTATATAGAATAGTTGGAGATGGATGGTCAGCCGAGTTCGATTAAGTAAATCAAAGATTATTTAAATATTAATTAATCCAGATTAATTAAGTAGGAATATCGGACAAAAGTTAGAGTCCCGATAAAGTCGATCTGGCTTAGTCAAAAGCCGAGATTCGCGGATCTGGGTCGGGAGAGAAAAGGACGACCCGTGATACTCTGATCGGCCCAGGTGTCGGGGTCGTCGACCCGGGATTCAGGATCTTGAGGTCAGAAGAATTATTGATAATTATTGATAAGATAATATTTTTTAAATAGTGATGTGACATAAAAGTAAAAGATAAAGTATTATAAAGTATTTAAAAGATAATAGTTTTAAAAGAAAAAGTATTAAAAGATAATATACTTTAATTAATAAAATAATTAAAAAATAAATAAATAAATAAATTTAAAAAAAAAACGAGAACTCTGTCTATTAAAAGACAGAGATGAGAGAAAGAGAGAGAGGAAATCAATTCCCTCTCTCTCTTTCCCACTTCGTTCTCATAAGAGGCGTTCGCCTCTTTCTTTGATTTCAGCCGCCTGAGCCTCACGACTCCGACGAACACCGGCCGCCGGAGAGAAAGTGGGCCACGCCGCCACCAGCCGCCTCCAACCCCTGGACGTGCGCCCCATCACGGCCCGGCACCACTGCGTCGTTCGGCCCGGTAGCGCTTGTCTCGCGGCCGGCGGCCGTCTGCCCGTCAGCAGCGGCCCTCAGCCTTGCGGCCAAAGACCCCACGCTTCGCCCTCGCAGCTCAACAGTGAGCTGGAACCACTTCAGCCCTCCCTTCCTCCATTGTGAGATACTTGGGGATACCCTATTATGATTTAGATACTTGATGAATTATTTGGGAAGCCCTAATTGAGTGCATGTTTTAGGGTTGAAGATGGTAGATGATTTTCATGAATAAGGACTGAAGAATTGTTTGGATGATGTTATGTTTTACAGATTGTTAATATAGCGTATTTTGTGTGATTGGTTGTAGAATTTCGGAGCCCTACAATTAGAGGAGGTGTTGCCGAAATTTTCACCAATACACTTAGATTAATTAGGCCGTGATTAGCAAGTAGTTATCTTAATCAAAGCATGATAATGATTATGAGACATGGAAATGATTGGAATAAATAAGGAAATAAGAAGTGTAAATTCCGTATTTAAATTACCGTATTCTATTAAATCTTTCGTTAGGATGCGAATCAAGAGTACGGACTCCGTACTGATAGATTTCTCATTTCAATTATCAGGAAAGGGCAAAGGCAAGTCCGGCGCTGCCGAGGGACCGAGCCAGATCTAAGCTCGAACCAGACTAAGGTGAGGGAAATCTACCTGTACAGTTCATGAATTTTTACCGTATTTTTATACGATACAGTTTTCAGTTTTAGAAGCATGAACTCTGAGTTTTATGAAATTTCCAGAGTTTTATGAAAACCATTTTCATGCTTAGTATTGATATGAGAAAAAGAGAAAGCGATTACAAATACGGTTAGATTACATTCTATTGAAATACTTGTATAGACGAGTGGCTCGTGTAGAGCCAGAGAGTCTGACATTTGAGTAGGAGAGGGTGATTTAAAATTCCGTTTTAAGTCCGAAATATATGTTTTAAATACACTTCCATTTTATAAAAATCAAAACCCCCTTTCTATCCCTTTTGGGATGCTTGAGTGTCACGATATATTTATTCGACCTCGATGCTCGGATATACTCGTTGGTTGCTGGCCTTACAGTATTGAAGTAGATGTGTAGTCAGAGAATAGTCTTGTGTATTAGATGATGCCGCGTTCCTCGCCTTCTAGAGATAGAGCTCATCTCAGAGAGAGAGAGGGCACAGGTACAGATTACCCAGGGGGAATGTCGGTTTCATATTTAATTCACAAGACAGAGAAACAGAAACTCAGATATGCATTTTTAAGAGAATACCTTGATCAATGTTTACTTGCTCAGTATTTAGTACAATTTTTAGTATTTTTAATCCAGTATTTTCTATTCATGTTTTACACGTCAGTTTTCACTTTACAGTTTTGTTATTTTATACGGGTACAGTTACACCCGACAGGTTGTTTTACCTTTCGCCACGAGCTTGATAGCTTTCGGCCCTTTTAATCTTGTTTAGCGGGGCGTTAGGCGGGGAGTTCTAGAGGGCCGTCGGCCACGAAGTTAATGATGATGTCCGATGGTGGCTCGACTCAGGTGTCTAGTTTATGTTTATTTGTTTTCGAGTGTTGTGAGACATTAAGATTAAGGCAATGTTTATTTGGCTTTGTATTAATTCAGATTGAGTTGGTGTGTTAATTTATTCAGTTTGTTATTACCTTCCGTTGCTGTATTTTCCCAGTTAAATAGCAGATTACAGCCTTAGGTTTAGGGTTCTTTCCCTAAACCTGGCTGGTGTGACACCTGGGTCCTGGAAAGGATAAGGGTGTGACACCAGCTGACAATATAAGCTGACACCTAGCTGGCAACATAGTTGACACATAACTGGCAGCATAGCTGGAACATAATTGGAACCTAGCTAGTATCCCACAGCTGGCACCTCGGGGAAACTTGGGCGCCAAGCTACCGAAGACAATAAATAGAGAAGAAAAAAACCATTTCAAGGGAGGATCACTCTTTTGAGAATCCACCATCCTACTGCTACAGAAAGTTTTCCTCTCTCCTCTTTGAGATTTCACTTTTCCACAAATTCTAAACTCTTGTACTCAACTGCAACATAGTGGATTTGCTCTTATTAAAGAATCCTATCGATTCTGGAAGTGAGAAGAGGAAGATCAACGCCTCCCCCACTGACCCTGGTGGGTGGGGGGGGAGCAATGGCCCCAGAAGGGGTGGATAAACAAACAAGCATAACAACCAAAGAGGGAGAAAAAGAACAAATGGACACAGGCACACTGAAAGAAAAAGCTGAAAGTTCACTACAAGGGCAGCCAAACAGAAGGAAGGTGGTAAGCTCATGGGTAAGGCGAGGATCTGATAGATCTGGTCCCAGGTAGTGGGAAATAGAGAACAGATGCAGGATGAGGTCATCTTCAAACCAGGCCCCCTGCTGGACAGTCTAATGGCAGCTGTGAAAGAAACGGTGATTTTGGATGAAGACCTTGTCCAGAGAGCGAGGGAAAAAATGAAGGGATGTCTCTACGGAAAATTTCTGGGAAGAACGCTACCACTCGAAATTTGTCAGGAAGTGTGAGAGGCTGTGGGACTTCGATGGGGAGATCACGATGCGAGACATGGCAAATGGTTTCTTCCTTTTCGGTGCTCATCCGAGCAAATGAGGGACCAAATTCTTGAAGAGGGGCCATGGACCATAAATGGGGCGATGCTTCACGCGATACGTCACGGTGGCGCCCAAATTTTTAGGCGTGTTACGAGAAGCTATCGTCTGCCACGCTATGGATACAAATGTATAATCTCCCACCGGAGTACATGTTTGTGGAGACGCTAGATTCACTGGCATCCAGAATTGGGAAAGTGATAAAGGTTGACCTCACCACTATGGTGGTAGACCGAGCCAAGTTTGCTCGTGTATGTGTGGAGATCGACTTCACCAAACCCCTGCAACGCGGAATATGGGTAAGATCCTCTGATTCACATTTCTTTATTCCCATTCTCTACGAAAAATTACCTACCTTCTATTATAGGTGTGGTATAATTGGCCACAATGCGGAGAAATGCCATTTGGAGATGAGCAGAACACGGTCTGGTGGCTCCGACCCACAACCAAGTCAAGGTGGCATGATGGAGGGGGGGAGGAGTGGCCGATCGGAACACAACACCACAACAAAGCCAGATTCCAGAAAATGAACAACCAGGAAAAGACAAACCTAAGGAACCAGGTTACGGTTATTGGATGAGCGGCTCGCCGGCAAAAGGGGAAAATCATTTACGGGAAGATAGATAATCGGGCGATGGCGGCGGTGGCGAGAGGAGGGAGAAAGCGTGGTGAAGACGATCACGCGGCGAGCCAGCCACATGATCAACACGCGATGCCCTACTCAATCTTTCGCTTCTGAGAGAGCGGGGACCGTGGGGCGCGGAAGAGGCAAAACCCTTGGGCGAGGTGTCGAGGAGGAGGACACGCCTCTGCAGGGAATGAGCAGCGGTGGAAGTGACACATAACCAAGTTACCCTCGAGGCCGGAACTTAAACGGTCATCTAACCGGGGGAAGGAAAAAGTAATGGATGACAGCCAGGCCAAAAGCAATAAGTGGATAGATCTGGCCGCCCAAGCGATGATCCGATCGATTACTTTCCAGCCAGAGATGGTATGGAGGTGGAGTCTAATCAATCAAAGCTGGACCGTCCGATTAAATATACTGGAAAAGTCAATCAGAGTCACCCAAATACTAGAAGGATGGAAAAATCAGACGGCCAGGATGTAATGGAGGAGGAAGAGGCCGATGAAGTAAATCAGGTGGTACTCATCACATCAATGGATCAGGAAAAAAATCAAGAAATAGATAGGAACATACAAAAACCAGATCCACAAAGAGACAAAGGAACTGATCCTATTAGAGAGAAAGCCCCAGATGACCACTCTGCTTTAGTGGATGAAATTACAGGAGTGTTAAGGGGAAAGGAAGATATGCAATTCATAGAAGCAGAAGAGGAAATAGAGGACTCAATGGAGCTGGCCACCAGCTTGAAGCAATGGAAAGAAAGACATGGCAAAAGGGCATCACTTGATGCACGGAAGATCATCAAAAAGGGTCGGAAGGCCAATCATAGGCCTTAATCTGTATCCTTGGCTAATTTTCTCAAACTATCATCTATGTTAATGAAAATAATAGTGTGGAACTGCAGGGGAGTCTCAGGTAAGGATACAATTCAAAGAATTAAAACTTTGATGTCATCTCATAATCTAGAATTATGTTGTCTGGTAGAAACGAGGGCAAATGAGCCACGAATCCATAGATTTTGTAAGAAATTTTGCAGGAATTGGCACTGGGCGGCAATACCAGCTGAAGGCTATTCAGGTGGCATCATAGCTCTTTGGAGGAAAGGCTGTTGCTGGGTGACACCAATAGCACATTCGAGGTATGTATTGCATCTTGTATTAACAATGAATAATTTGACCCCTTGGCTGGTTTCGATTGTATACAACAGTCAAATAATAGCAAACCAAAGGAAAGTCTGGATAGAACTGAGTCAAGTGGCTGAAGTGACCAAACCGTGGATAATCGCTGGAGACTTCAACGCAATTAGAGAAATATCAGAAAAACAAGGGGGAAACATGGCAAAATGCACAGGTATGAAGACTGAACTTTTTAATTCATTTATCATGGACCACAACCTATCAGAGCCCAAATTCATGGGCTCATCCTTCACCTGGTGTAATAACCAGAAAGGAGGAGCCAGAATCTGGGCAAGACTTGATAGAGTTATAGTCAATGATGGTGGCATGATTCAATTGCATCATATAGGATCAAACACCTTCCAAGATGTCAGTCGGATCATAGTCCTATCCTGATTCAATGCAATTTTAATCTGACCAAGGGCAAAAGACCATTTAGATTTGCAAACACTTGGACACAATCTGAAACATGTGATAATATAGTAAAAGAAATCTGGAGACCTAAAGTAGGAGGAAACCCCATGCATAACCTCAATCACAAGTTCTGCACACTACAAAAAACCTTAATTAAAAACTGCAAGAAGCTTAACCAGGGAAAAGATCTAGAAATTAAACAACTAGAAGAAGAGATTATGGACATTGAAAAAGAACAAAGCCAACAGAAAGACAATTACCATCTAGACATAAAATTGAGAAGCTTATATAACAAACAACAGGCACTTATAAGGCAAAATACTATCTTTTGGGCACAAAAATCAAGGAACCAGTGGTTGATAAATGGAGATAACAATTCAAAATTTTTTCATCAAGTTACAAAGAACCATAGGACTCACAATAGGATCAACCACATAACAACTACAGATAATAGAATTGTAACAGAACATGCAGATATTGAACAAGATTTTATTCAATTTTATTCCAAATTGTGGAGCCCTAAACAAATACAAGAAATAGATGACCTTTCTAGTGCAATGCCAGATGACCTTCCCACTCTGTCTAATGAACAACAACAGAGTTTAATCAAACCAGTGTCAAAATATGAAATATTCAAAGCCCTGTCATCCATGGCCAATGGCAAATCCCCAGGGCCAAATGGGTTAAATGCAGAATTTATCAAATATTATTGGTATACTATTGGGGATTCTGTCACACAATCCATCCTACATTTCTTTGACAAAGGATACATGCCTAGTAGCTGGAACAGAACTCATATATGCCTAATACCAAAAAAAAAGAACCCTAAGACTGTGACAGATTTCAGACCTATTTCATTGTGTAATACAAATTACAAAATAATCACAAAGATAATGTCAAATAGGCTGAGACAGATATTACCTGAAATCATAGGCATTGAACAAACTGCATTTGTACAAGGTGGATCTATTTTTGATAATATCCTTATGGCACAAGAATTGGTGCATTCACTTGAAAAAAATACAAAAGACCACCCAATGATGATTCTTAAATTTGATATGGAAAAAGCATATGATGTAGTGTGTTGGAACTCTATTTATGCTGTGCTCTTGCAAATGGAATTTCCTAGTGTCTGGATTAATTGGGTCAAAGCTTGCATTGAATCTTCAAACATGGCATTCATCATTAATGGACAAGTGGGAAAGTGGTTCAAACCCAAGGCAGGACTTAGGCAGGGTGATCCACTCTCCCCTTATCTATTTATCCTTATAACTCAAGTACTTACAAAGTTACTAAATAAGGCTAGTGATATAGGCATGCTTAAAGGAATCCAAATCAACAGAAATAGGAAGATTAATCACAGCCTCTATGCTGATGATTTGTTAATTGCTTGCAAGGCAACAAGAGAAAATGCTAGAACCATCAACTTTTGCATGAGTTTATACTCTAAATTAACAGGACAGAAGCCTAATTTTGGAAAATCAGAATGTTTTTTCCCATCATGGATGAACAAAAGAGTGAAAAAATCCATTGTAGACATCCTAAACATGCAACAGGGATCCTTTCCTTTTAAATATTTAGGTAGTTGGGTTGCACCTACCAAAATCCCTGCAGGTTACTACAAACCAATGATTGATAAAGCCAGGAGTAAATTGGCACACTGGAAGTCTCAAAGCCTATCTATGGCAGGGAGGATAACTTTGGCCAAATCTACTCTTATGGCCTTACCAATCTATGGGCTAAACTCATATAGCATCCCTGATTCAATTCTAGAAACCTTAACACAACTTATTAGAAGTTTCATATGGCAGAGCGCAGGCAAAAATAGAGGACTGCATCTTGTTAACTGGCAGACAGTAGCTAGTGACAAAGCTGAGGGTGGTTTAGGATTCAAGGACCTAAAAATAATGAAAAAAGCACTCCTATCAAAACATGTACTAGATCTACTAAACTGTACTGATAAACCATGGGTACAATTCATGACATACAAATATGGAAAAATGGACCTGTGGAATAAAAAAACCAATAGATATACATCACAAATATACAAATCAATTACTCAAGCTGCTTATCTTATTAAGGACAAATTCAAAATTGAAGACATTGCCCCTAATACAAATGTTGCTCTAGAACCATGGATTCATGAAACACCAATTAACTTCAAACCTACATACATTAATATGAACTATGATTTATGTGGGATGGAAGTTAGGAATCTATTACTGAATGAAGAGTGGGACAATGAACTGCTAATTGACATTTTTGGCACTGAAACCTCAGGAAATATTATGAGTTTACAGGTACTACATGGTATGACACTTAGTACACGGAGGTGGTACCAGTACCAATTGGGAAGTCTCTAACAAGTGCCATATATAATGAGATCAATAAGTCAAATGAGCCACAACAGTGGAATGGATGGAAACATCTATGGAAATTGAAGGCTGCACCCAAAATCAAATGCTTCCTATGGAAACTTTTCCATGGTAAGCTACCAACTAAAGAATTCTTATACAGAAGAGGCATTGGACCCACGGGACCTATGCCCAAGATGCAAGTGATGGAGGAAACTATGCACGGCATACATTACGTGAGTGCAAATGGTCACAAGAGGTGTGGGACAATAGGGAAATCACGTAAACAAGCTCACTTTGGAAAAAGGAGAGCAAAAAACAACTTCACAAGTAGGGGACAATGGATGCAAAACAAGCAACACAAACCTGAAGGAATGGAAGAAGAGCAGTGACCCGGTATAATTGCCTACACATTATGGTACATCCGGAAATCCAGATGCAACAAAATTTTAGAGGAATTGATATTGACACTGAGACGATCAAAAAGTTGGGTGTGATTGGGGCAACCGAATTTATCCAAAGAACAATCACCACAGGAGCTTCATTGTGGCCCGCGGAAAGAAGACCAATGGAAGCGAAAAAACTTCAAATATACGCTATGGGTGATGCGACTTGGGATGAATCGGTAAGAAGGCGAGGATAGCCTATGTAGTACTTACTAATGTGGACATCTATATATTGCGGGATCCAAATTTGGTGGGAAGCAGAGTTCGGTGTTTGAAGGTGAAATGAAGGCAATTCTCAATGGATTGGAGGAACTGATCAGTACTGGAGCACGCGAGGTTCAAATCTACACTGACAACCTAAGCGCGTCAAGAATACTCAGTGGGAATGCACTAGACAAGGACTGGAGGACAACTGATATCACAGCAAGAAACAAGGCATTGATGTCCATATTGGAGGCAACAGAAGTGAACTATATTCCCAGATTGAACAACAAAATGGCTGACTCTATGGCTAAGCATGCCAAGGAAACAGGAGAAGAGGAGAAGTTTCAAAATGAAGAAGCAATGCCTGTACATCTGGCAACAATGTTATCTAGTTTAAAAACTCAGTTTTTGAATGAATAAAATAGTCTGCCCAGACTTTCATTACCAAAAAAAAAAAAAGAGCATCGTTGTTTTTTTCTAATTTTTTTGGGTTTTTCACGTTAAATTTTGTGTCTATTTTGATCCATTTTCCTATTGATCTAAGTCCCTCAATCCAAATAAATTCAACTGTTATTTATTATTTTCCCACTTCTTTCACTAGCACACAATATACACGCATTCTTTTTAGTCTTTTTTTATTAGCATGATTACTTGATCCAACTTTTCATCTAAAGTCTAATGACTATGATTAAACAATAGTTACCAATAACACACATGCTAATCAAACTCCATGTGTTTCTTTGTTTATTAATTAAGAGAAATACAACTAGAATTTTAAAAAAAAACATAAAACAGTTGAAATTAAGATTTAAATCAATGAAAGACAACATAGGAACAGATTAATAAAGATAGAGATATTGCAGTCAGTCTTTTTCACATCTGTTTCGGTATCTCATTAAAAATAAAATAACATAATAATTTCAATGATGACCAATGACACCAAAAGAACAGCGTCACAACCAATCAACCAACAAAGTCTTCATGTATTGTTCTTATTAATTAAAACTCAGTCAAATTATTAAATTTATCTTATTTTTTTTATTTAAAAAAATACGTGTATCTCGCTAAGCCCACATGTGTATCAATATCACGTGCGGAGTCAACTCCCACATTATCGTCGGGACCCGCTAGAACCCGAATCCGAAAATAAGCCCGTTCCTTCAACTCGAACCCTGGGCTGACCCCACACGGCGGCACATTGGAAGTGGTCAATCAGGATTTTATCAATTTTACCCTTGGAGTTTTGCATTATTACGAACCAGAGTCCTCAAGAAAGTTTCAAACTTTGACAGGGAGCAAATAGTAAAAAGTCCAACAAGTAAGCGCGTTCCCTCTTTTTTGCCCCACTTACACGTCACTTGTGTTCCCACTATCTATTATCCGTCTCTAGAGAAAGATTTCAACGTTATTGTATTGAAGAAATGCGTATAAAAATCCAGGCGTGAAAAGCTAAGAACCTTCACACCAACTTCGTTTGAAGCATTGCTGGCACAAAAGGAGGCGGCTTTCTCATTGTTTTCATCTCCTCCGAGGCTTCCCCACCTCCTCATCCCCATTTTGATCCGAGTTTTCTTCAGTAAGGCCTTCAAATTCCTGTTCAAAATCAGGTCTTTATCCAGGTATTTGATCTTTTTCTCCAGAAAGATTTGATTTTTGAGCTCTATTTATGGTATGCATCTGTATATGGATTTGGGTTTGCAGGGTATTGATTGGAATCTGATCTGAAGTGGTGTTCTGTGTTCTTGAATTCTTGAAATAGTTGAGAAATTCTTGTTGAAGTTGAGGTTCTTGATCATTTAGAGTTGAGAAATGGGCATGTGTTGTAGCAAAGACTCGTCTTCCGAGGCCAAGGGGCATTATGCCTACCAGAGGGCAGCGGCACCACCACCACCACCACCACCACGGGCACAGGCATCGCAGCAGCCTACCAAGCCAGCAACACCTCCTCCATCCCACCACCAAGCCAGAACCCCTGCAACTGAAACTAGATATGCACCTCCATCTCCCTTGAAGTACTCCACTCCCACGCCACCACCGCCCAAGCCTGAGGCTTATGCTGATACTATTCTTGGCAAGCCCTTTGCGGATGTTCGTAGCTTTTATACACTTGGAAAGGAGCTTGGCCGGGGCCAGTTTGGTGTTACTTATCTTTGCACTGAGAATGCCACTGGTATTTCTTATGCCTGCAAATCAATCTCCAAGCGCAAGCTGGTTAACAAGAATGACAGGGAGGATATCAAGAGAGAGATACAGATCATGCAACATTTAACCGGGCAGCCAAACATTGTTGAGTTTAAGGGAGCATATGAGGATAAGCACTCTGTGCATCTTGTGATGGAGCTTTGTGCTGGAGGGGAATTGTTTGATAGGATTATTGCCAAGGGGCATTACTCGGAGAGGGCTGCTGCCACAATCTGCCGGGCGATTGTCAATGTGGTCCACATTTGCAATTTCATGGGGGTGATGCACCGGGACCTCAAGCCAGAGAACTTCTTGCTCGCAACAAAAGATGAGGGGGCCCTACTTAAGGCCACAGATTTTGGACTATCGGTTTACATTGAAGAAGGTGAGGATGCCATGCCCTTATTTACTTGTGGAAAAGAAAATACTTGGTTTGCAAAGAACTTTTTGGTGGAAATTATTCTTGTTTTCCTCTATAGTCATGTTGATGAAACTCACAACAACTATAATATCTGCATCTTGCTTTTAGTTGAACTTACCAAATCCATTATATCGATGATATCTGGCTTGGATGACTTGACAGTAAAGATTTTTCCTTGTGCATGGTCTGTGGCAAGAGTGCTACATTATGCGCACTCTATAAAACCAAGTATGTTTTATAGCTAAGATTAATAATTTAAAGCTAAGATAAAACTTCTCGTCATCAAAATAGGAATATTAGTGGAGTTTATGCTTTATATTACATGTTAATGTACTGTTTACACACAAAATTGTATTTTGTAATGCATCAATGAGGGAAGTTAGGCAGGAAGCACTAGATAGTTCAAAAACATTCAAAATTATGTGAGTTTTTGCACAGGTTGATCTCAAATTCTTTATCTCTTTGGTGATAGCTGATATATATTTGATTCTATGTTATCACATTAGGTGCTACTGTTACTCTGACATATGTATTATTTTCATGCCGAAAGCAGACAACTCCATGCTAAAGACAGCATTAGTTTGTATGGTAGGCCTTATCTTGTACTGTTAGTTCAAGAATCCTTGAGTTAATAAAGGCTTGGAATTTAAAAAGCTTGAAGTTTTAGGTGTATCAAAAAATGTGGCATAATGTGTATCAAATATAGCAGCATGTTACCATACATGATACCACATCATCTTCTGTTATCTGAATATTCCCCTCTGACATACAGGTCATTCTGTTCCAATTATTTTATGTGACATATAACAATGTGTTTATACTTAAAGACTGGTTTTAGATATAGCTCGTCCCCGCATGATTACTATTGGCATCAAACAAATTGATTAGAAGAATGTTCTTGTTTTTGGAAGTCATTGTTTATGTTGATTTCACTATCACTACATATTTTGGATCACTTGAAATTGTGATGACTTCATAAAAGAAAATAGGATAATATATAACAAGGATTTTTTATTTTATTTTTTATATTATATCCTCGGTGTGGTCCTTTCAGAGATTAGTTAAAGTTCCTACCTGTCTTGGCATGATCTTTCAGAACTTGGCATGTGTTTCTTCTCAAAGCAACAATATCCTTTCCATGAAGTATGAACCTCTTGGACCAAGAGATAGGAAGATATGATTACTAGATTTAGTTTCCGGTCTTGTTTAGTGGTTTACTGAAGCATGTCCTTTTTTTTAACATTCTAGATGAAACTTTTCTTCTTATTGGTATGCATTTATTTCAGGTAAAGTGTATAGAGATATAGTGGGAAGTGCTTATTATGTTGCTCCTGAAGTATTGCGACGAAATTATGGAAAAGAAATAGATATCTGGAGTGCTGGTGTGATTTTGTATATTCTTCTTAGCGGTGTACCTCCTTTTTGGGCTGGTAAGATGATCTGACATGAGTTAGGCCAGCCAAGATCTTCACACATTAATTTCCTTTCTTTCCTTGCTTATAAGTTGGCATCCTGATCTTTCAGAGTCCGAAAAGGGAATATTTGATGCTATCTTGCAAGGAGAAATTGACTTTGAGAGTGCACCATGGCCAACCATATCATTCAGTGCCAAAGATCTGGTTAGGCGGATGCTGACTCAAGACCCAAAAAAGCGAATCACTTCAGCAGAAGTCCTTGGTCGGTATTCTTACATATGAAAATTCCTTGTTTATTTTCTTTTACATAGACAATCATTCATTTGATTGAGTATTATCTAATACTGTGACTGGTGGCTATACAGACCATCCATGGATTAGAGAAGATGGAAATGCATCTGATAGACCCATAGACAGTGCAGTTCTTTCTAGAATGAAGCAGTTCAGAGCAATGAACAAACTGAAGAAGATGGCATTGAAGGTTGGTTGTTAGAGGGCACTTGTGTGTCATATTTTTATTGTAAATATACTGACAATTTTAACTTCTTGCAGGTTATTGCTGAAAGTCTCTCTGAAGATGAGATTAAAGGGCTGAAACAAATGTTCACAAATATGGATACTGACAACAGTGGTACCATCACATATGAAGAACTGAAAACAGGGCTAGCCCGACTTGGTTCGAAGCTTTCAGAGACCGAAGTGAAACAACTTATGGATGCTGTAAGATGAATATGATTCCTCAAATATTAATAGTAGCCAGTAGCTTCTCTTTACATTTCTTTTGGTTGCCCCTGAATATTTCTAAGCGTCACTCTTGACAGGCTGATGTGGACGGGAATGGCACCATTGACTACATTGAATTCATCACTGCCACAATGCACAGACACAAACTAGAAAGAGATGAACATCTATACAAAGCTTTTCAGTATTTTGACAAGGATAGCAGTGGGTGAGTCTTCTTGCCATTGCTCCACATTTTGCTTCCAGTCTTACTTCCATGTAAGAAGTTACCAATTTTTTGGTCTGTCCTGTAGTTATATCACAAGAGATGAACTGGAATCAGCCATGGAGAAGTACGGAATGGGTGATGCTGCCACGATCAAAGAGATTATATCAGAGGTTGACACAGATAATGTAAGTTACTTCTCTCTTATATTTGACCTAATGTTCAACAGTGGCCATGGGCATTCACTGAATCCTTCATTGTTACTGTAGGATGGAAGGATCAACTATGAGGAATTTTGTGCGATGATGAGAGGTGGACCACAGCAGCCGGTTAAGCTTGTGTAGATAAGTACCACTTAAGCAAGTAAAAAATTTGAAGCTTCGGCAACCAAATGGGATGCATCTAATGGCAAAGTGATTGAGTTTTCATTGAGATATTTCTTGTGAATCTGCAGCTTTACTCTCGATTTGTTGTTTCTGTCATCATCTGCATCCTGACTTGGTGTGAATTCCTGTGCATAATTTGCATTTTTTTTACTTTTCGCTGTTTTTGATTTCATGGTGCTCTACAATGAGCTTCTTGTGTAGGGCTGGAGTTTTTTTCTCCTGTGTTTGAAGGTTTATTGAAGCTGGTTCCTGTAAGAATGGATGAATATAGCCAATTATGAATCTTGAGACTGCTGTGGATTCTGGATAGAAATAAAAGCCTTCTTTTCCTTTTTGCATTTTCATATATGTAAGAAAAGCTTTCTCTTAGATTTAGCATGTGATCTTTAGCATGTGATCTTCAGCACACTGTTGTCCTGACAAAACATCAAAACATATCCAACATATGTTAAAGCAAAAGAAAAAACATCAACTTCTAATTGTCTCACTAGAAGTGAAACCACACTTGGAAAAATAAATAAAAGAGGTTTGTCTAACAAGACAGATATATTATTATTCAAACTAGATTTCATAGTTTCCTGCAGATAATTTATTCAAAGACAAAACCCTCCTGCTTGGATTCATCCACCAGAGGATCAAAATCTGCAACCAAATTTATTCAAACTGAAGATTGCTTCAACTCCTAGTGAAATTATTCTGCTTGCCTTGAATGTAAATCTCTGCAAACAAATAACACAATGAATAAATGAGCTGCTTATCTCCCCTCAATCTGTAAAACCTACACTCAGCAATCATATTATGATGTTAAAATGATAGAGAAGTACCCTCAAGTACTAACATCCTTAAGAGTATCACCACAGCCATAATCCTCACAAGTCTTGACAAATCGGCCCTTTGCTCGTGCTCTGGTGTTCTCTGCTTTAACTTTTCGGGAAACATACTTCATATTTTTTCCAAACCTAAACATTTATCGCATGTAATAAATCATTACACAAACAAAAGGATTAAAAGCACAAGCTAAGATATTATGATCAATCACATACGACCGGCTTTTCTTTTTCTCATTGTATCTCATCTTTGCTTCATTCCTTGCCTGTGGATAGTTGGCATCAAGATTGGAATCCCATAATGGTGATTCATTGTTGATAAGTATAGGTGAAACTCCACAGTCTTGGTAATCAACAGCACTACTTTCTCCAGTATGATTCGACAGCGAAGCAGAGATGTTCTTATTGTCAGTACCAGATGGGAGACAAGCCTCCTGATTCCAATTCCCATTAATATCCATCCCTCCTTGATCCACATTATCATGCAAAGCCTGAAGAGTCACACATTCATTCACAGAACAAGATGCCTGAACAAGAAGCATATATAGTGGCAAGTGTCAGTGCCCAAGATTGAAACACATGATCAAACATAAACAGAAAAAAGAAAAATGAGAGGGAAACAGAGAAACCTCCAGAGCATTTTCAGTGTTGGAATCAGCAACTGAGAAATTCTTCTCCATGTTTATACCATCCAATGTTGCAGCTTGAAAAGGATACATATTATGGTTGCTGTTCATATGATAAACCTCATAGACATCATCAGAGTGGCCAGAGAGCCCAGGATCATTGACAGAAGGGCAGACAAACTATTTATGCCACCAAATAAATCAGTTAACAGCGAGCATATATGTCTGAACAAATGAACAAATGAACAAGAAACAACTACCTGATGTTCAGCGCCAACATGATTGATGTTCATCATCTGGTCTTTGACATTAAGCACAGAAGACCATAACCTCAAGAGCTCAGCACTGGAAGGACATCCGGAATAACAGCTGACAGGTTGCCTACGGTGCATGGCCGAGCACGTAAGGCCACCCCAGCTGCCACAGTCGTGGCAGAGCAACGCGCCGTCATCCACGCACCAAGTGATTGCCGGCTGGGCTAGACACCGGTCACAGATGAGCGCGCGGAGGTGCCGGCGTGCGAGCGCATTGGCTGCGTGGACGTGCGCGTCGCATGCGAGGCATAATCGAGCCGAGTCCGAGCGGCAGTACACCACCGCGCGCTGAACTCGGCAGTACTCGCAGGCCGGGTCCATTTGACACGTTAATAGTAAACAAGTTGACAATTTAACGAGGAGTTGTCGTGGTGGTGGTGGGCCATGGGAGGACAGAAGCTAAGCTTGGTTAGGTGACCATGGCGGTTGTGGTGATGAGAGAGAGAAGAGAGGCGCGAGAAGAGCGAAGAGAGAGATTTAGTGCTATTGGGTTTGGCTCGTGATCGCGGATATCGAGTGCGGATCCGATAGATGGCCGCTGAATCCGCTTGGTTCGGGCGCACGTTATTAAATCTCAACCGGATAACTCGAGGCTTCACATCTTAAGATTGAATTTCTTAGTTCTAAGATTTTTGTTTGTTGGGGAACCGAATCAATCTTAGATTCCATGTTTAAAATTCAAGCCATCTAATTTCCTTAATCTGAAAATTGAAAGATTTATTCAAATACAAGGAATGAATATGGTTTATTTGAGTTTGGGTCATAGTACTTGAAATTTATTCATGAATAATAATGAGTTGTTCACATTTCCAGGTCATAAAAGAACTGTTGATTGACCAAAACCACAAAACAGAAAACAGTTGAGAAAACTGTTTAACAAATCCTCCTGCTCAACTGAACATGCTGATCCTTCTCAATTGATAGAGATCAACCCAGACGTACTAATTTTATAATTTTTTTTGCAGCTTAAATCAGCAACAAGATGGCGAATATGAGGGCCGTACCATTTCACTCGCTCCAGATGTTCTACAGAAATTTGCCAACATAAACCTGGAATATGAAGAGGGATTCTTAGTAGTGAAACAATGGTAACCCCCAATACTCAATCATGGAAGATCTGTTTGGCTGTTTACCTTCAGATTTTGCAATGTTCGTGATGGTTTTGACAACATATTCCAGCCAAGAACTCTCCTCAGAGTCGATGACATTTCCATGGATATGGAGCATGCCACCATCAATTCTGCATGATAAGCAATTCAGCCAAATTTAGAACTTTTGAGTACTATGATGTTTGAACATTTCTCACAAGATTGTGTACCGAATTGATGAAGAGAATAAGTCTAAAGCCATTTCTCATAGCATCAAGTAAACTTAATTCTAAAAACAAGGCCTGGATTCTTGACACAGGGCATCTTTGATGAAATGCTTGGATTTCTGCATCAAGGTGATCTTTATAAATGCATGAAATGGAATAGGAGGGTCTACACATTATAGAAGCATAGAAGCAATGCAGAAGTAAAAGCAATTTTTTTTTTCCTTTCTTGTTGGTCATCAAGAACAGCTGAAGTAGATACCCTCATGAATAAGAATAATATATAAATCCATTGCTTACTTCAAAGCTCTCACAGCGGTGGCCCAGCTAGCCTCACTAGTAGGCAGAAGGCCAAGGCAAACACGATCAGCGACCCCCTAACATAATGAACTCAAAGAGTCAACCCATGGCTTGCAATCAAAGTATACAAATAAATAATAGTGAAAAGCGAAGAGAAGTGCTCTGAAAGTGATAGTATAGCCTAAGCATAGTGGGAAAATCTATTTGAGCCCTCTAGAAATGGTATTTATTTCAAAGTTTCGAAGCATACTGTGGGTGCTGTGACACGATTATCTCCTTCAAGAATGACACAATGGTCCGCCACAGAGTTCTCATGCACATTACGCTGAAGAGCGTTTATAGCATGGGGATTCCATTCACAGGCATAGACCAGTTTTGCCTTAGCTCTGACAAAAATTAAAACAATTGGTAAGATTAAACCATAATTAAGCACCATCTATGATGATATGAAATAGTTAGGCTCTATTTGGTTGCTAAAAATTGAATGAAAATGAAAGCCTGGTGAAGAAAATGAAATTTCCTTTCTAGTTTAGCATATAAAATGCAGATACCTCGCAAAGATTTCTTTCAAAGTTAGGAAATCAATTAAAAATAAACTTTTAAGTAGTAAAGAAACTTGAGCTTTTAATTTCCAAAACTCACTTTTAATCTTGAAGTTTCTTTGCTAGTTTGTCTACCAAAACAAAGGAAAGAATATTCACTTATATTACAATACATCAAACTTTCCAACAACCTGAAAATTTATAAAATGGGAATCAACACTGAAAAAACACATACTTGACAAGAAATGGAAGCACGAAATAACCAATTCCAGCAAACAAGTCCACAATAATCTCCTCTTTGCAGTCTAGTTGAGCCATGCGAAGCTTCTCAGAACGGTTACCGAAGGAAAACATGCACTTGGTTGCATCAAAGGAATAAATTATTCCATTTTCTTGATGAGTAACCCAGCCATTATCTCCCACAAGGATCTCCAAAGTGCTGTCTCTTGTCCCAGTGGGCAAGATTCGGCCCTAATTAGGATCAAACAGAATCATTTCAAGAATAATCAAGAGGCAAGAAAAATGACATGAATAAGCCACCAAAACTAAAATTATCATAAAAAGGCATATCACGACTCAACAAATTAAATTACTTGATTTAAAAGTGATGATATTAGGAAAAAATCCACTTATAGTGGCACAAGGAACTTGATAAAGACTCCAACCCCATAATTTTAACATGGAATGGATTTCTTCTCCAGTTATGAGAAGTTAACGAAAAAACATTCTTTATAATACATGCATACCTCTTGTTCATAAAGATTCTATGCATGAACTCTCTCATATCTAACAACTATGTGAAAATAAAACCTTGATTATGTTTCTATTAAAGGACAGCCATCAAATCCAGATGGTCAAATAACTTACTTGGCGTGCAAGACGTTGAGTACCAATTGAAGCTGCAACTATAGGCCAAAGCTGCTCTCCTATAGAATTCCACATTGGATCCTTAAAAGATGTCACTGGAAGAACCACAATATCCCCAAGACGATCCCACCTAAGAAATACAGATCTTTTTTGTAAAATGATGATGTACGAGAAAATATATAAAAAAGAAGAATCCCATACTTCAGTATCTTTTCGAGAAGTAAAATTTTTAAAATGAAGCAAAAAGCGACTAGTTAGCCACAATGACTTGATTTGGTCAGGTTTCCAGACACAAAGTAATTGAAGCATTTAATAACCATTAAGCACAAAACAAGATCATGAGAACTAAGAGAAAAAACCTGGTGGGCAATTGCTCCAGTAGCTGAGGTGGCATGCCCTTCTCTCTTAACAAAGAACTCACCAAATCCCTCATTATCTTCTGAGGAGATTTCAAAATCTTCCTATCACAGACTGCACTGTCATCTAGTAAAGAACAGCCCGATGATAACAGAAAACTTAGTGCATTTGGCTGAGAAACCTCATCCACAGAAATGCCATTTGTTTTAGAAATTTCTCTTTGATGAATATCATCCAGAGTGTTACTATCCAGTGAACCCTGAGGTATTGTCTGAACAAGCGTACAAATTTTATGATTAACTGGTATAAAAATACAGGACCCATCCATACTTGGCTGTACCTTCCTATCTGTATCCAGCCATCCAAACTTTTTCAGTATATCCTTGGCAAGTTTAGCATTTTTCTTTTCAATCTTTAGAACAAGATGCTTAGCATCAGGAATATCTCCGCATCCATTAGCAGACAAGTTTCCTCCAAATTTCAGTTTAGATTCATGAAATGTACTGAGTGATTCTTGCTTAACTTCATTATTGAAAGGTGTGCCATTCAAAAACTCTAATGGTCGTAAATTTACTCTCATAGGTGGATTGAACTTTGTGCCAAATGCATAACATGATGCTCCACCACCGACAATTAAAAGGTTATCATCCACAACAGCAGTTGAGGAACGAACCCAAAGTTCTCTGCCTAAGGATTCCACTGCAACATACACCCAGGAATGATGATGCAGGTTCAGCAAAGCCAACTCTTGATTCCGTTGCCTAACAGGGCATCCACCTATGATGCCAAGATAATTTTTATAGATAAACATAGAATGTGAAAATCTTGGGAATGGAGATCTTCCAATGGTCTTCACTTTCTTCCAAAGAAATGTCCTGACATCAAAACTATAAAGGTCACTGAGAGTTTTCTCACCATCATAGCCTCCAAACATAAATAATTGAGAGCCATAAGCCACCAAAGAGTGTGAATGACGAGCACTTGGCCATTCCCCTTGAACACAGACCTCAGTCCACTGCAATGTCTCAGTATTCAGTACATTCATGCATGAATAAATTATGTCATAACCAAGTCCACCAAAAACATATATATTTGAGCCAACAGCTGCAGCAGCATGGCGATGCCTGAAAAAACAAAGCTTAATTAGATAAAACATTGGCACTGTTTCTGCACTTAATGGCTCTAGAAACTATTCCATACACCTTATGCAAGAACATTAACTTGGCAATGGAAATTATACTGCATTTTTAGTTTGAAAACTTTATAGAACTTATCTCGAGATCTGAAGCAAACAAAAACGGCCATACATAACAAAAAGAAAAATAAGCCATGCAAAGCTATAATGAAATAGAGAAAAAAAAACATGTAACGATCAAAACAATTCTATAGAAATCAAGCTGAAAATGCATTTTTGGCATTATCCTCATTTTGGTTTTTGGTTTTTGTAGCTTGACTCATCAAAATGAAATTATACCGAAACGAAAAAATAAAAATAAAAATCTAGGGAGGTTCTCTTCTAACTACTTAGTTTATGCTTTCAAATTTTGGAAGTTAATTGTAAATTTAACGTTTAAGTAGCATACTCTATAAGAAAATTTGTTAGTTGCTTAACATGAAAAAAAAAAAAATTTAAGTGCTGCAGTTCAGATTGATCAATACATAAGTCTTTTTATTTGAGGGGTATTAGCATTGTATAAGTGAACTAGAAAAATTGTTTTGACTTGGGAATTGTCATTGAGAAAGTTACCTTGCATGGAACATACTGCCATTACATTTTAACAAGTTCCATCTACTTTCCATGGTGTTAAGAACCCAAACTTCATCAAAAATTTGTGTAGGACCATCCCTACCTCCAATAACAAAAATGTGAGTCCCGATCAGTGAAGATGTGTGTCCCATGCGAGAAGATGGGCTACCCACTGTACTAATTTCTCTCAGAGTACCAGATTTTGGGTCAAGCATTAGAGAATAATTTCTTCTAGCATGCCGTCCTAAGCCGCCAAAACCACCAAATATCAAGACATGCGTAAGTTTGTTATCATTGACAACACAAGCTGATTGACCCCAGAGAAAGAGCTTCTCAGGTGGTTCATTAAGAATTGTCAGGTAGACAGCTGAAAGAGAACTGTTCATTCTTTCAGAAAACCCTGTAGGCAAATTCGAACAGTATGAATGAACATTGCTTGTTCAAAAGGATTAAAGGACCATAAAATTCAGTAGATGGCAAATAACAGTACCAAAATGAAAGATTTATTAACATAAAGGAATAGATCAATATAGCAAGTCAACCATTGACAGACTCTCTTGATTTCTGACTTCTGCTTGAATCCCCAGATTCAACTTCAACTTCATGTGAAAAAATTGGAGCTTTCAATGGCCTTTGGGAAGAAGCATCAATATCTTCATCTTCTCTACAAAACCGAGTGGATTCAAAGCCACAAGAGACTTCATCATGGCTTTCAATCTTGTGTTGCTCATGAAACTTTACAGCATTATTCTCAAGTAATGATATTTTTGGCAGCACGTCATTTTGTTTAGATTCAAGATCCATTAAACTTTCCCCAGGTACCACACAACCTTGGGACTTTTGACTATAGCCAATGTTCTCCTTTTCTAGTCCTGGCAAACCCTGTACAAGTTGTGTTAAACAACAAAATATACATCTGTATGAGAAACATAAGATTGCACACCTTATATGATGTTTTTACTTTGCATACCCTATCAATGATGACCTGAGCCCATCACTTTAAATCCATATCCACTATAAACAGACACCTTTGTTGTCATTCTAATCAGAAACAACATTCTACATGTGCTACATTTTAATGTTATAAATCACTTTCTTTGGCAGTCTGTGTACCAGAACTTAAGATCCTAGAAGGTCAGGAGTTTCTATTGCAAGTATAAACCAAGAAGAATCCAAGTAAAGACACTAACTTTCCACATGAAAACATTACCTTGCAACGCAAAACATGGAGTAAACTATCTGTTCTCCTTCTATTGGACTCCATCTTTTCATTGGCAATCCCAACAAGATAACGAACATACTCCGGAGAAACCAAGAGCGCACCACTCTGCCCAAGAGGAACCTCCAATCGAATCGAACATCTTATCGCAACCATTACCCGCTTTCCAGTATTCGTTATTCCTAAACAAAATCATAACTTTAAAATTTCGAATAAAAAGTGAATAAAAATGCAGAACCTTAAGCTCAGATCCTCAACTCACCGGACTCTCTGAACCCGCAGGAGATGGCGGATGAAACAAGCGCTTGTGCGGAAGCTACATCGCGGCACTCGACAGCCACGATGAGTGGCTCAAACCGAAACACCATCTGGCCGCCAACATCGTCCCTACAGTCTCGGCCGCTGAAGAGGAGGTCGACGAGGGAGTCAGGATCGGCGGGATCGTGGGAAACGAAAATCCAGGTGCCGCCACCGGCTTTCTTCTTGGCGGAGGTGACCGAGTGAGGGAGAGAGAGGAGGATGGAGATACGGCCAGAGCAGGAGCTGGTGGTGAAGTAGGAGGGGTGGTGGTTAATGGTGTCGAGGAGGGGGATGATCGGCGCATCGAGGTTACCCTTCGGTGACTTATCCGGCGCTGGCGAGGACATGGCAGCGAGGGTTTGGGCCTTTCGATTCTCGAAGGCCATCTTCGCGCCGCCGTTGGGCTCTTCCTTCCCGGCGGCCACTTGGCGCTACACAACACTTATGGCCATCTCAGTCCATCCGATTGCTTTGAGATGTGTTCAATCTTTATGTACTATTATTTCGTTTTTCATTCAAGGATAACAAAATAAAATCTTTTATCTCCATTTTATTTTTTATGAACAGTTTTTTATAATTAAAATAAAGTGTTTAAGATAACTTCACTAATCCTATATTTTCAAAAAATTTAAGGGGATATTTGGTTTCCTGAATTTCAAATTACAATGTGTTTAACTTACATCAAAGTTGTTTCGTTTCCTATAAATGAAAATGATGTATTTAATTTTCCACTGTTGGTTTAATATAAATTCATCCGATAAAATAAGAGGTGAGGTTACCACTATTATCTATTTTTTATATATATTAGTAAATATAGGGGTTTTCTACAAAAAGATACTTGGATTTTGAAAATTTTTGGTAAAAAAATAACATAGTTTTATAATTTTGTAAAAAAATCCTTGTAATAATTTTAATAAATTGAGGGAGGTTTCTACAAAATAATATCAATTTTTGAAAGTCTGCACACACACCCTACGAAAAAATAAATATTACTTTTATTTTTTTGTGTTTTTCTGTAAAAACAATACAAAGTTCGACAATTCTATAAAAAGGCTCTTATAGGCTATAATAAATTTAATAAATTGAGAGGTTATTTTAATCAAATATTTTTATTGTATTTCAAATCACGACCAATTTAATCATAAGTAAAAGTGGCTTGAGATGTAAAATAAGTTACATGTAAGTGAATTTTTTAAAAAAACTTAAATACTTAAAAATAAAATTTAGCTCTAAAACAAGTTATTTCATAGCTATTTACCGCCTTTGTGTAAAATTCCCTGATTGCCCTCCATTTCTTCCCAAATTACATCTTCCCTCCGCTTTCCAGTTTTGGCGGGCCATCTTCCCCTGTTTAAATCCACACATACACTCTTCAAGCCGGATCTTCCCGCCTTTCGATTTCTTCTCTCCCTTCCATAAATGCCCCTGCAAACCCTTATCTCCCTCAGAAGCGGCCAACAGCAAAACTCTTCTCTCTCTACAATGCCCGCCATGAACCGTCGTCTCCGTCGTGACCATCTCCATCGATTCCTCCGTCCCGGCGCCCTCGCTCGCCTCCGCGACTCGCGGGTCAGTGCCTGGTCTCCGAGATCCGGACCCAAGGCTCCCCTCCTCTTCCCCAGCTTCCCTCCTTCACCTCCATCGCCTTCTCCTGACCAGATCGATGGCTTTCCCTGCTTTGCAGTCAGGACCTCTGGCCCTAGGCACCCCCAGCGGAAGAGACTCGCCGCCTCCAAGCCCTTCTTTCTAGCTCCTTCCCTGACTACTCCCTCTTCTCCAGATCCATCGGATCGGGTGTTGGATTTCATCGGCGTTGATTGAGCCTTTATGACGATTTGGAATTCTTTTGTTGATTATTAATGGGATATGTATGGGGGGTAGATAGATCTGGTTCAATAATTTTCCCCTTTTTGGGTTTAGAGGTCAGGATTTAGGCTTCTTGTATAAATCCGATCGAAAAAAAAAAGATTATGTTTAGAACTGAAAGGAAAAAAATAAACTTTAATTTGTTTCTCTTTTCTTTCTTCTTTCTTTCTTTTTCACTTTTTTCACAAAAGGGGTGACATTGTGCAGTTAATGGGGTTTTGTGCCTAATGGACCGATTTTAACTTTTAATTTGTTCAATCACGAGAATAATTGGAGTGGTTGATGATGAAGTATGCTCTGTGCTTTGCTTTATCTGTCCTAGATTGTTCTATTAGTGTGATGTTTCTTGTTTGGGAGCCTCTGGAATTACTTTTAATGATTTTGAGAGTTCATGCCAAACCTATTTGTTTTACCCTTCTGATAATTTAAATGAGCTAAATCTCTTTGTTTGAACATACTTGCCTTTTTCTCTGTCCTTGATTGCTTTGTATAATGTAACTGATAGACTTACATTTATATGTATAGTTGATGACTTTGCTCATTCATAGAGTATATCATGTTCCCTGTTAATCTTTGCATACTTGGGATTTGGTTTCTTTACTACCTGCTTTTTTTCATCAACTAATCATTGGAAATTGAATAAATAGAAAATGCAGTTTAGGTTTGGAGCTTATATGGATTGCAAGCTTGGCTGATTGAATTTGCTGAAAAGGTGAGCTTCTTTTGAGTCTCTTATTGTTTTTCAACTAGGCTATAAACTTGTCTATGGATGAGAACTTAGATTTGCATCCTGAAGTTACTTCTCGGTCAAAGTTATTGTTGCTTTACCATATGATTGTCTGAATAATTGTTTTGCTATTGATACTTTGTTGACGGCTCTATGATGGTTGAGATCAGTTTACTGCTCTAAATATGTTGACGTTGTGAATTGATTTATGCGGAAAACAAATAATGAGCAGCTTCATCATTTGGTAAGTTTTGTTCTTTATCCTCAATGCTTCTTGGATATCTGTTGATCCACAACTTGTTCATTGAGGAGTTTCACACATTTAGAGCTTTTACACCTTGTCATTTTTTTTCTACTTTAGACAATAGCATCCGACAATTGCTTTATTGGTTCATTTATGTAGCTATTCTATTTCCTTAAAAACACGTTATTGTACTTGATTTTTGTTTATTTTCAGAAATTACATTTTGATTTTTGTTATCATATGATAGCATTCAGTATTGAAATTATGACATTAATCAGTGTAGTTTCAATATGACAAGTTCTCCATAATGCAAGTATGCCATCAATAACACCAGTGAATGTTAAGAATTAAATTAGTAATCTTAGGCATGATTTTTTATTAAGTGTAGATTTGATATGATTACCTTGGCTACTCAAAATGCACTATGGCCATAATATGTCTCTTGCAATGGACACTGTTACATTTTTTCTACTTTTTTTTTTTAATTTAAACTTTTTTTTATTACCTATTGTGACTATTAAGAATTAAATTAGTAATCCTAGGCACCTTGCACGTAAACAAATATATTATTTGCAAAAAACTAGTGTATGACAACCTCTCTAATACTTTCTTTTATCTTAAATTCCTTTGCAAAAATGTTGGCTCTGCTGCTTATTGTTGGCGAAAATCAATCAACGATGAATAGAAACAATTTCTTTATTGAATAATTTGAATGTATTACAATGATACAAGAATAATCACAAGAACTGAAATTAAAATAACTATGAAAGTAAATACTAACTTAATGTAGACAGAGGCTTGCTATGCATGTCCTTAAACAGAAATTTGTCCCCACCTGTGTGCTTGTGGTTCGATAGACGCTGTCAAGCCAGGATACAACTATCTATGCTTCAAGGTCGAGCACTCGTTCCTCGAAGTCCGGCGATGTACTAAGTGTTCTCTCAAAGACTCTAATATGAATATATGTTGCAGTCAATAACTTCTATGAAACTGAAATTTGTTTCTTATGATTTATATTCTTTTGCAAACCTCTATAAATAGATACTTAAAACAAAAGACATAACCTTTGTGAAGAGTTGTGTTGCTTGATTTTGAGATAGAACATGAAAGGTCACCAATATTGGTGGTGCCTCTTCGGAATAGATATGCAACTTTCCAAAAAAAAAAAATCCTAGTTTTACCACTAAAACTACAACACTTATCTCTTCAATATCTTGATCTATTGTTATTACACATGATTTTGGACACTTTCCTATTTTAAGTTATTTGTTATTTGCTTTATATAACTTTTTTTTTGGCTTTTCCATGTTTGTACAAACCATTATTCACTTTTCTTTTACTCTGTTATCTCTCATTATATGC
Organism: Dioscorea zingiberensis; assembly: GCA_026586065.1. Lineage (NCBI taxonomy): Eukaryota > Viridiplantae > Streptophyta > Magnoliopsida > Dioscoreales > Dioscoreaceae > Dioscorea > Dioscorea zingiberensis. The sequence goes on along the minus strand of CM048819.1, from coordinate 67,090,763 downwards.
ATGCCAACATAACGGTCAAATAATATTCTCAACCATAGCTAATTTTTTCATCTCAAACGTTTGTACTAATGTCGTGACCAGTATCTTAGGTTGATGTACTTCTGGAATATCTCAGTTTTTGAATGCATAGGAGTTCCAATATTTGTTCTTCTGAGCATAAGTAATGGTTCAATTAGAGCATTTCCACACAGTTGTATTCTCTTTGTGGAGTTATAATTTTTCTCTCATATGATGTGACATGCTTTCTTGTGAAACTGAATTGGTTTAACAGTTTATCACATTGCTCTAGTATGCCAAATAACTATTCATCAATAAAAACCAACGGCTTCTTAGCCTATTGGTACCAGATCCCTTGTATAGGGCTTCGTTAGTTGTGACAATTCTATGTTTGAACCCCCATGATCACAAGGTGAGGGCACGCGTGTATGGGTGTCGCTTTGTCCGCTCCTGACTTTCGGAAGGCGCTTGTCGCCTTTGTCAAAGTATATATATATATATATATATATATATATATATATATTCATCAATAGAAGCAACAACTTATGATCGATTCATCCGATGTGATAATTCTGCCCAAGTGCTTGTCATCTATTCTTAAGTTCTTAATAAAAGAAGGTATCCCGGTGCTAAAGCTCCTGTCATGTGTGGGGTCCGGGGAAAGGTCAAATCACTTAGGTCTATTGTACGTAGTTTTATCCTTTTTTTTTTTTTGCAAGAGGTTGTTTCCATGACTCGAACTCATGATCTTCAGGTCATATGGCGACAATTTTACCGTTGTGCCAAGACTCCTTTTCTCTTAAGTTCTTAGTGTTCCATAGAAATTAGGTTCTTCAGTGAGTGATGGTCATGAAAATTTTGGAAAACAGAGTAGCTAATGACTTGAATAAGGAGAATCAGGGAATCTGAATATGTTCTTTTTCTTACATTTTTTTGATTAAGTTTAAGTATAACCTCTGGTCCTCTACCATATGCTTTATTTATGCTAATATGTTTCCATGCGCTTATGTTTGGAAAAGACTTTTTTGTTTTGATAAATATAGACCAGCCACTAGAAACATGTCACTTGTGTGATTTGAACCCTCAACCTCTTCTTGTAAGAGGGAATGAGCTAGCCAACTTATGTTGTGAAAGTTGTTTGGAATAGTTAGAAAAATATATATCTTAATATATATATATTTAATTTTGGGGCCATAAATGTAATAACTAATGTGAAGGGGAGCCTTGGCACAACGACAAAGTTGTTGTCATATCACCAGGAGGTCCGCAGGTTCGAAGTTGGAAAGCGACCTCTTTGGAAAAAGCGAGGGGTAAGGTTATGCATAAATGTGACTTCAGTAAGTGGTCATACTTTCCCTAGACCCATGGCAATGTCGGGATCTTTGTTGCACCGGGTTGTCCTTAAATGTAATAACTAATGTGTTAAGCCATTATTTAAATAGCCATTGTAAAGTGATCAATGAGGAATAATACATTGGCTAAGGCATAATATTCATTAAATATTATGTGTAGATAGATACCCATGAAGTAACCTTTCAAATTCTATGAGGGGTGGAAGTTAGAAACCTTTCAAATTCTATGAGGGGTGGAATTTGAAAGGTTAGATACAATTAAGTAACTCTTAATTTGAGGGGTTACATAAGGGTAATGGTCCTCAATTGTAGAGAAGTTTTTGATAATTCTTTTCATTCCCATCGGAGGAGCAACTAAGGAACTACTCCAAATCTCTATAAGTTGGAAGATCCATTGCTTAAGGATATCTCAATCTCGTAGCAAGATCCGTTGGATTCATCAGGTACGCTTCCGTTCTAATTTCATCATGAATCTTGCATGGTTTTGAATTGAATCCATAGATTTATGTTGTTTGAATTTTATCTACAATAGTGTCTTGTGAAATGAAAATACCACGTGAACTAGATGCCATTTAGTTTTACATAAAGGGCGAAACATATATTGACTAAAGAGGTACATAGCAACTGAAGGTGTGAACATTCTAGGTTACAATGTGATCTCAGGTTTCCTTTGCCGGGGCTTCTTGGGGTCCAATCTATGGTTTTACAATGTGATCACATGTTTTCTCTACCCATCTAAATGAGGAGGTTGAAGCATTGCGCAGCTCAGCAAATTTCTTCCGGAAGGAATTACGTTTGAAAACTCCAAATGGACTAAACTTGTAAATGTTGAAGCAGGTTGCCAAATCAAATGAACTTGAAAGCAAGGATGCCAGATTCTGGTCCTCATCCGTCACAACCAATTTGTCTTGGATTTTGAATGTTGAAATCTTTCTGAGGAACAGTCTAGGAAAACTTGTGGTTCCCTTAATTGTTCCTTTATATTTGTTTGGACTTACATTTGGTGGGCATTGTTATGGATATATATTTATCTCATATATGAGATATAGATATATATGGTTGTTAGATATAGTTTGGATTATATATATCTTGTTTAGTCCCACATTGGTTATTTATCTTTGGTGTCTATGTTACTAGCCTATATATAGGCCTCTGCTGTATATTCAATAATATATGATATGATTCTCTTTATAACCTTTCTCTTAACATGGTATCAAGAGCATAGGTTTTGAATCCTCTTAAAATAATTTTTTTCTTTGGGGCCGGGTCCCTCTTAACCCGGCCTAACTCCCAATTGTCAGATTCTTTTGCTTCTATGCCCATCAGCCATATGTTGCTTTTCAAGGATGCCGCTAAAACTGATTTTATCTGACTTTTCTCTTTATTTTTTTTTCCTTCCCTGATATTCCTAGCTTTTCTTCCGTTGTTTTTCTTCCCGGATCTTCGTTGTTTTTCTTCTCGGATCTTCTCGAGTTTTCCTCCCGGATCTTCCCGGCTTTTTCGGATATTCTCGGCTTTTCTTCTTGGCTCTTCTCCTGATCTTTTGAAATTGGATCTTCTCTGATCTTCCCGGATCTTCTTCGGATCATCCCGGATCTTCTTCTTCTCCCGGCGATCCACGACTGGCTACTTCTACAACGACGACCACCACACGCCTCCCTCGTCTCACGGCGCTCTTTCTTCTCTCTTGGCGACCACCTCGTGACCCTTTTGCCGGGATGTTTTGTTGGGCTCTGTTGGTGGCTTCTCACTTTATCCGGTGTTACATTGCGTGATTAGGCCGGTCCTCCCTCATCTTCCATCCGAGGTCGGATTAGATTGCCGATTTCTTCACCAAGACTGGACCCCTGGCGATTTCTTCTCCCAAAGTGGCCACCGCTGGCCGCCCGCTGACTAATACATTATCCAAACTCAGAGACTCTTGATCCGCGAATTTGAGGGTGTTATGGATATATATTTATCTCATATATGAGATATAGATATATATGGTTGTTAGATATAGTTTAGATTATATATATCTTTGTTTAGTCCCATTGGTTATTTATCTTTAGTAATACATATTCTTGGCTATATATAGGCCTCTGCTGTATATTCAATAATATATGATATGATTCTTTTTATAACCTTTCTCTTAACAGGCATCTTGCTCTTGACGCTGTAGGCATCCATCACCATCAGAGTGGAAGTTTCAAAAGTTAATTCGAATTTCTTTTGTCAATGTCTGAGAATGCAGGATTGTCACGGTTGTCTTCCGAACAAGATAATCCATTCTTTAATCATGTTTCAGCTAAAAAGGCCATAGTTGTGTGGTTCTTCATAATTTAAAAGAAGGGTCACAAGCAGCCTTGACGATGGAAACAACCAGCCAATGAAGATATTCCTCTGGTACAGGTAAAATTAATAATCTTTATCAATTTTCAAAATGGAGATTTCATTGGCACTGCTTTAATTGTTTTCTCATCAGTACACAGAAAAGTGTCCCAAGTTTCAGCCATTTTCTTTAAAGAAATGGTTTTGCATTATTTTCCAACTAGATTACTTGTAGCTCACTACCAACCATCCATGATTGACTTCATTGCCAAAGAATGGTTTTGCTAACCATTACTTGGGTTAACATACATGTGAAAACTTATCTAATTGGATCTTTCTTGTATACCGTTTATTAACTTTTACTCACTTTCCTACATTGTTTATTTAAGGTAGTCTTAATCCATGTCGGTTCTAGCTTATGGCATATCCATCTACATGGATGAAAATGGCATATGGGTGCTTGCGGTCCAGTAATTCAAGTCTTGATGTTGATGATCCTGAACCAACCATTACCAATCCAAAAACTTGAAAAAGATTCCAATTTGGTAATGTCAAAGATGTCACTCTCTCGCTGAATTTTCTTAGCTGTCTCAAAGAACTGTCATCATCAGACACCACCATTTTGGGTGATCTGTGAATCTTTCTGACTAGTAAGAGATATCTACTTTTTTTTTTTTTTTTTAAGCTTGTGAAATAGTAAATTGCCTCACGTCATTATTTCTGCAATTTCATTATTTTTATTTTTATTTTTTGAAAAAAATAGATAAACCACATTTTATTTAATTTAGTTAAGATAGTTTGTTACAATACCAACGTAGATTACATTATGGTACCGGGTTCCTTGTTAAAGGCGTTGGCCTCGACTTTGGCGTGTGCATGCGCGGCGCGCGGTTCGAGCTCTCTCCTACAGAGTGATGGGAAGGCGCGATGCGTCGCCAAGCGTGCCCCTCCTATGCCTTTATGGCCATTGTCAAAAAAAAAAAGATAGTTTGTTATAATGTTTGGTCCGAAGACAATACAAAGGTACGTAGTTGGTAGCTTTCTTTCTTTCTGTCAGCAATTTGCCCAGTCTTCTTCCTATCTCATGCTTGAGTTGAGTCCCCTCCTAGGTGGTCCCTTGCATCGTCATCACTCTCTAGCGTGGCTGATGAGAATTCCAGACTTCGGTTTACCAGGTTCCCCGCTGTCTCCAGCTTTGTTCTTTTCGCCATCACAACTGCATTCAACCAAGATATTATGAGGAAAGAAATATCCCGAATAGTTCATGAGAAAACGCGATGTTTATCCTGAAAACATCATCTATTTCTCTCCCCCTAAATGGTCCATGTGATTGCCAGTACAATAATGTCCCAACCTTCTCGTAGGGTATTGTCTACCACCAAAGAGGACCTCTTGGTGCCCTATAATGTCCTGATGTCCAACTCTCCACTTGTAGTTCTTATTTTTCAGGATGAACGGTTAGCTGTGGAGTATGTGAGGAGAATTGAGATGGCTGTCAATCCTAATGTTTTTGTATTTTCACTTGACTGAATTTTGTATTTCTTTTCAAATATGAAAATGGTTTATTCTATTTCAAGCTATTCTGGTTGTCTAGAAAAAATTAGTAATTCTTTTTCAATAGCAAAGTTCACAAATGTGTGGGAAAATCTCCATTCTATCTTCTTGAAGTGTATTTCAATAACAAATATGTATATCATCATTGAGTTAAATTCTAGTGAGGCACTAAAAGGATCTTTTTTTTATTTTTTTGACGAAGATGATCATCTTTAACACGGAAGGAGAAAGGGATCATTTTACCTAATCTGCTGTTGTTGAATTGAATAATTCTCTTTATAACGAGGTATCAATTCAATAAACTTTCCTAAAGAAAGTTGGCCAACATGCTTCTCTCAAAAACGGGAGGATGGGGTACAAAATCACAATCAAATGGACGTGTTTATAAGGGTTTATTCATATTTATCTAAAAAAATAAAAATAAATAAAATCTTAAGGGCAAGAGTTTTTTCTTGGACCCAAATGGATTACATGGATCAAAGCACTATTCTCGACATTCAAGGCCAATTTCCTAATAAATTGATATCCTACCGGGTATATGCGGTATAAAAGGGGCCTGTAGTAGGGAAACCCTCTCTCTCCTCTACTTTTTGGTCTTGTCATAGACCTTCTGACTATGTTTAAGTAAGCATCTAGATCCAACATCTACAAGGAGATCCAAGTGGGGAATAACCAAGAAGACAATATCACCACTCTCTAATACGCAGATGACCTCCTCGTCTTCTCTATAGGAGACCTTTCCTGGTTCAAAATGATGAAGTTTATTTTCACTCTCTACTAAGGGCTTTCTACTAAGGGCTTTCTCTCTCTACTAAGGGCTTTCTAGTTTAAAAATCAATTTTTATAAGAGTGCGATCATCACACTACAAACCTAAGGATTCACAACACAGGAGGTCGCGCAAATTCTGGACTGTCCTCCCACTACTCTACCTTTTAAGTACCCGGGGATCAAGATCAATGGCAGAAGACCAAAGAATGAGGATTGGACTGAGCTAATCTCGAAGATTAAAAACATATTAAGCTCTTGGAGGGGACGCTTCCTATCAATGGGCGGCCGACTCATAATGATGAACGCTGTCTTGATAAACATTCCGGTCAATTGGATGTCTATATATTGACTGCCATAATGGGTACGGGAACAAATCGAAGCGGTAAGAAGGGATTTCCTCTCGAAAGAAGCATAATCAGATGCCCACTCTTATCCTCTTAACAGCTCGCGACGACTATATCAGCCAAAGGAGAAGGATGGATGGGGCATCCTGAATCTGCGAGAGTTCAATGGGGAGCTCCTAGGGAAGTGGTGGTGGAGACTCCTTACGGGGGAGGCAAAACTATGTCAAAAGATCATTACACATACCTACTTCAGAAGAAGTTTCATGGATGCACACAGACAGACCCCATCACGAGCATCCTTCTTCTGGAAAAGGACTTTGTCGAGAAAAACCAACCGCTATACACAACATAACTGTTCACCCAGGGGATGGGAGCTCCACGAACATGTGGGTAGACAAGGTATTCACACCCAGGATCAGTTCATATCCCTGCAACCATTGATAGTGCGAAAGCCCATGATAATTTGCTAAGCAAGGGAAAGGTTGCAACGGGGATAGTCATTACTTCTGCCAGGCCCATTGTCACAGCGGGAACTGAGGAGTACCTCTTGCTAATCCAACACCTCAACACTATCCTGGGCACTAACGGAGATTAGAGGACATGGAGGCTAACCACAATGGCAACCTTCACTGTTAAATCTCTATATAGCTTCCGAATTGATGGGAGGATCAGAACGGACCTAAAAATGAGCTACTTGCAATGCCCTTGCCCTCTAAAAGTAAAAATTGTTCACTTGGCTAGCCCGAGAGGGTTGAACCCTCACTTTGGACAATCTCAATAGAAGACAATGGAGAGGCACACGGACCACATACTCCAAATGTAAATACAGAGGATGAGACTATCTCCCACATCTTCTACCAATGTCCTCTAGCAAGTAGCATATGGGACTACTATGGGAGGATATTCAACACTCCCACGCCTCCCACCCGCATTGAAAGAATGGGTGAATTGTTGTCCTCATCCTCGTCATCATGTAGGGGTTGGGAACTACTGATGATGGCAGTTATTTGGATATTATGGGGAGAAACGAACATATGATGCATCCCAATAAACGATGTGTTTTTTGGCAAATAATTCATGATAGTAACTTTCTCTTGTTATCTTGGTTTGATGCAACTCTCGTCAAAGAAGCCGATTTTTCAGGAGGCACAAAACTTGGTCAAAAGGAGTTTGCACTTCTCTCCAAATATCCCCTAGAGATTTGGGGGCGACGAGGCTCAGGAGAGAGGATATGTGCAGAAAAATGTGCATAGGGCGAAGAACACAATGAGCCTGGGAGTGCTACAATATCTATTGTAATCTTCAATAGCAAATGACTGATTGTAACACTTATCACGAATATTTACCATAAATAAATGTGATTTATTCATTTTAAAAAAAACCAATTCTTTTTTTTTAAAATAAATATTAAACAATATACTTTTTTATAATAGTCAATGAACATCTCATTGTCATGAATCATATCGTATTTGATTTTCATCAACTAAAGCTGCAACTCTTGGGATCTTACGGAGTCATATATTTACACGCTTGCCTTCTTTTTGTTGAAGTGATTGAACAGCTTTTGCCTTCTTTTCTTGTTTGAACTTTCTCCTCGACAGCTCGATCCACAATGCAATGCATCTTGCCTGTATAGTACAAATTTTGAAATTTAAGGTTGCAATCCACCTTTGTCTTTGGTTAGAAGGTACGGGTGGATTAGTCATATTATTGATCCATTCTTGGATCACCATATGGAATCAATACATGTGATTTTGTTAGTTTGGATTCATTCTTCTGGTCATTTGCACTGGTAATTGGCTGATATATATTTCTTACACTTCCTCGTCTGTTCAGCAGTGAAAAAAATTACTCTTCATGCACGGTAAGATGATGAAAAAATCTCCTGCAGTTTCTTCAGATTTTAATGCTTCAGTTGGAAATTAAGCTTCCTTCCAAGCTTAGACCACAACCACATAATTCTTTCCTCAGCCATGTGTTCAATGGACGAAACTTCCTACCAGTTCCAGCCTGGAAAAAATATACACAGTCCTGATCAGATCCCTGTACATATTAATTAAAATTCAAACAAACATGAAATTTCCAAACCTAAAAGTCACGTGTGTGTAATCTTATGAAAGATCATTCAAAGCCATGAGAAAAGAAGAACCCTTCACCAGATCTCAGTTACGTTCTAACACTATATATACATCACATTTGCCATCCAATTGCAAAAGCTAAAAAACACAGACACCATAATGTCTACCATTCCAGGCCTCACAATTCCCACATCTTCTTCCTCCTTTGCATGCTCCTTCATTAACAACAAGACTGCTCCTTCCCTTCCATCATCTTCAAACCAATCCCAAGTCCTCCGGCGCTGCCGCCGCAGCCGTTCAATCTCATGCAGCAATGGCAAAGAACATGATAATCACAATATAAAGCTAGACCGCCGTGACATGCTCATCGGCATAGGCGGCTTGTACGGCACCGCCGCAGGCCTCGGCCTCAACAGCAAGGCTGCTTACGGTGCTCCCATCCAAGCCGCAGACCCAACCAAATGTGGCCCCGCAGACCTTCCCGCCGGTGCAGCCCCTGCCGACTGCTGCCCTCCTGCTCAAAAGGTCATCGACTTTGTCCTCCCGCCGAGCTCCGACCCTCTCCGTGTTCGCCGTGCCGCCCACCTCGTCGACAAAGACTACATCGCCAAGTACACCAAAGCAGTAGAACTCATGAAAGCCCTTCCGGAAGACGATCCCCGGAGCTTCACCCAGCAAAGCAACATCCACTGTGCCTACTGCAACGGCTCCTTTGATCAAATCGGCTTCCCTAACATTGAGATCCAAATCCATAACTCCTGGACTTTCTTCCCCTGGCACAGGTTCTACGTCTACTTCCACGAGAAAATACTCGGAAAGCTCATCGGAGACCCCTCCTTCGCACTGCCTTTCTGGAACTGGGACTCACCGGCCGGCTATAAAATGCCGGCCTTCTACACCAACCCAAAATCCAGTCTCTATGATAAGCTCCGTGACGCCAAGCACCAGCCCCCGGCCCTCGTCGACCTTGACTACAACTTCGAAGACCTCGACCTCACCAAAGAGCAGCGAATCAACCGCAACCTCGCAGTCATGTACCGACAAGTCATTGCGAATGGCAAGACAGCTGAGCTCTTCATGGGGACTCCGTACCGCGCTGGTGATCAGCCGAATCCCGGCGCTGGCTCGCTAGAGAACGCGCCGCATGGCCCGGTGCATGTCTGGACTGGAGATAGAACTCAGCCTAACACTGAGGACATGGGGACTTTGTACTCGTCGGCACGAGACCCTATATTTTTTGCGCATCATTCGAACGTGGACCGCATGTGGAGCGTTTGGAAAGGCTTGGGACGTAAGGATTTCACTGATAGTGATTGGCTTAACACCTCTTTCCTCTTCTACGACGAGAATAAGCAGCTCGTCAGAGTGAGGACCAAGGACTCGCTTGACTCCTCTAAACTAAGGTTCACTTATCAAGATGTTGAGATTCCATGGTTGAAGTCTCGCCCGACGCCCAAGGGCCAGACGGTGAGATCCAGAGCATTGAAAGCTTTCAGAGCCGAGCCGACGTTCCCGTTGACCCTCGGGTCGCCGGTGAGCGTTACGGTGAAGAGGCCGAAGCAGGGGAGGAGCCAGAAGGAGAAGGATGATGAGGAGGAGGTGCTGTTGGTCGAGGGGATTGAGTTTGATAGTGAGTTGTATGTGAAGTTAGATGTGTTTGTGAACACGCCGGAGGAGCAGGGGGTGGAGCCGGGGTCGAGTGAGTTTGCCGGAAGCTTTGTTAACGTGCCGAGAAAACACCAGATGAGAATGGGAGAGAAGACACTGAAGACCAACGTCAAGTTTGGGATCAATGACTTGCTTGAAGAGTTAGAGTGTGAAGGTGACGAAAGTGTGGTTGTGACTTTGGTGCCCAAGAGTGCTAAGGGGAAGATCAAGATCGGTGGCGTCCGGATTGTGTTTTCATCTTGAAGAATCGAGATTCAGAGTTTCTTCATGCTGTTATCGTACTGGTGATATATATATCTCTATATGAGTGGACAAGAGTGAATAAAAAAAAAAGTATTGGATAATTGTATGGATTTAAGGCTCTGTTCTTGTTTTCTGTAGATTTTTTTTTTGTTGATAAACTTGTTTTCACTCGATTTAAATAAATAAAATCTCTACTTAAGATTATTAATTCGCAGGATGTTTTGTTCAGTCCCATCCACTTTCGAGGTGGCTGATTTTTTTTTTTTTTTTTTTTTTTTTTTTGATAAAGTGGATAAACCATATTTTATTTAAATATGTTAAGGGGTTTACATTGCATAGCCAGAAATGATACATCAGTTTAGGGTCTATCCTATTTGCCGGCAACGTCCCAGATTTTTCCTAGTCTTAGGTTGGTGCTGGCTCCTCCCCGGAGGATTCCTCGTCTTCAATCGCCCTACCTGGTGGGTCAGAAGTGAGTTCCAAGCTCCTTTTCACCGCGCTCATCAGCCTTCCAACTTTGGTTTTTTCACTGAAATGGAGATCCAAATAGAAGACGCATGATGAGGAAAGAGATATCACTTAATAATTAGTAAGTTAAAATGCGTTGTTTTTCCCTGAAACACCGCTCATTTCTCTCCCCATACGCTTCCAAGTGACGCTTGAATTACTGACGTCTCCAACCTTCTCTTAGTGTATTGTTCACCCCCGAGGAGGTGTCCTTAGTTCCCCAGATCTCCCGAAGCTCCACCTCCCCTGTTCGAGATTCAAACAGTGTGCTGAGGTGGCTGATTTTTCGTTTCACCATCTTCAATATCTCAACTTTGACTTCATTGATTAAAGAGAGGATATTAGTCAACGTTTGAACAGAGAATGGAAGTTTTTCTTTAGAAAATTAATTCAAATCTTCAGTTTTCTCTGTGTAGTTGGTTACTTTCCAGCGGGAAACAAACGGTCAAATTGGATTTCAGTTCTCATAAAGAACTGATGAAAATCATAAAAAACCAGAAATAGATACCATGAACACCAGCAACACAATGCATGATGAAGACCACCACTTTTCTTCACCTTCAGACTATCATTCTACAGTGGATGAGATACACGCAGACCAATCAATATCCTCTGGAGAATCTGAAACTTTTGTAGAAATTTACAATTCAAGTTCTCCTGACATGCTGGATGAGACCTCTGTTGTCACTGACAATGTTGATCAAAACAAAGTGCGTCGAAAATGCATTTATTTCTCATTTCTTCGCAGTTTGTTCTCCGATCCATCACCCTCTATCACTCGCGTAAGACTTCATCAAGTTTGGCCTGGAAACAATGTAAATTGTTTGTTCATCCATTGCGCTATATATATTATTCTACTTTGAAACAATGTGAGGATTCATATTTTCATCTCTGGAAATGTAGGTGTTCTTCAGAGGACGTGTCATCTGTGGGCCTGATCCGAGAGGCTTTCTTTTGACTATGGTTTCGGTTATTCTCTCAAATTGGATCTTTTGTGTCTATATTGCAGAAGATCTAAGCAAAAACCGCACTGTTGTAGTCACTTCATCCTTGGTTCTATCTATAATTGTAAGCAGAGATTTACCTTAATTTGATTTGATTCCAAATCACAAAGAAATGTATACGTGCTTCTAGCATTGCTACATTTATTATATATAAAAAAAAACATAATCATACATTAATGGCTTTAGCAGGTGATTGTTAACTTGATCTTAGTGGGCACAAGAGATCCAGGAATAGTTCCAAGGAACATGAAACCACTATCGGGCGGCACTAATTGTAGAACAAGAAGTTTAAGAATTAGTGTTGATGGTGTTGAGATGAAGTTGAAGTATTGCAGAGTTTGTATGATTTATAGACCTCCAAGAACCTGCCATTGTGCAGTGTGTGACAATTGTGTTGAGAGGTTTGATCATCACTGCCCATGGATCGGTCAATGTATTGGATTGGTAAGAAAGTTGTTTTGTTTAATTCAATGCTTGTAAGGTTACTTAGACTTGATGATTGGCATTGCAGCGAAACTATCGGTATTACTTGATGTTCATTGTCTCCGCTATGGTGTTCTTCATCTATGTATTCATATTCTCATGTTGGAGAATCAGGAGACCAAGGACAAAGGCAGGATCAGGAATGTTTAAAGCACTCGGAAATGTGCCTGAAACACTTGCATTAGCATTGTTTAGCTTCATCGCAATGTGGTTTCTTGGAGGACTGGTTGTCTTTCATGCCTATCTCACTGCTTTAAACCAGGTGCATTTCTAAACTACCTCACCTTTTTATTTTCCAAAGATTTTGTAGCTCTAAGTTATGAATTTTGATTAAATTGATAGACCGCACGTGAGAATTTTAAGCGACGGTATACTAGAACTCCAAATCCTTTTGATAAGGGAGTATTCAGAAACATAAAGGAGGCTCTGTTCAAGAGATTGGGATCCTCCAGAGTGAATTTCAGAGCAGTGGTTGAACCAGAGTATGGTTGCATAGCAAGAATGTTTGTGAATTCTAACCGATCGATCGGATAAAGAAGTAGAGATTGAGATTGAATGATCAAAGCATTGTATTAGATGATTTTCATTTGGTTTGATGTGGAGGCTTGAGTTTCATTGCTTGAATTTGTCATGTTGGTTGATGGGGAGCCTCTCAAAGTTCTTTAGTTGTCACCAACCATAGGTCCACAACTTAAATTGATTCCTTTGGCACTACAAAGGCTCATAAAAGTTGCATAACTCCTTGATTGATAATTTGGAACAGGATTCAATTTGTCTCTGTCTGTGGTCCAAAACCACCACTTTTCTTTTGGCACACAATATGTTTTTTTTTTTTTTTTTGACAATGGCCATAAAGACCGTCAAGCCGAGGAGGCCATGACGCCAGCGTCTGTGGCTTTCTGCATCACTCAGAGAGAGAGCGCTCAACCCGCTACGGAACCAAGCAGACACGCAAGCTAGGCGCCAACGCCTTTAACAAGGAACCCTGCACTAATGTAGGCCCGTGGGTGGATTGCATACACAATATGTTGTTGTGAAGTATCAAAGAACTTCTTATCTTATCCTAATTGGATTGCTTTCCAGTAAGAACCTTTAGAAAAATGGCAGCTATTCAAACTCAAGCACTTGAATGCCTTTCCTGATTATCTTGTGATTGAGTAAAGACTGCACATTCTTCTTGCACAATGATGGCCATCTTGATTGGAATGCCATATTGAAGAGTGTGCACATCATTCAAAATGTGGAAATCCTTAGAACAAAAGAGTTTGAAGATAGTTTATTAATTTGGTTCTCAAATTACAGCAAAATTTCATCCTATGAACACACTAATCCACTCAGCCTTCTCCTCTAAAAACAAAACAACAAATACCGTGACAAGAATCTCAGTACGCTGCCAGACTTGCATACCGGGAAACAAACAAGCAAGAAAGAAACGGCAAAGAAATGTAACTCGACAAATATATCAATATCATCACCACCTCAACATTAATTTTCACTCCAGGAATCCAGTTCTTGACATCTTGTAAGCACAACATTCCTCACCTTGCTGAGATCCCTTCCCTTCAATGTCCCACCCAACACCTTCACAGACTGAGAAAGATGAGGTCTGGCTCCTTGCAAACTTCTTGGCAATCCATTCATGTGGGGGCACCTTATCATCACCTTCATCGCCATCATCACTATCATCCTCATTTGCAAAGACATACGCCCGTATGTTTCTAGGAGCAGATCACGATAAACTCTTCAACTTCTTGATGGCGCCAAATAACGCTGAAAGCGCTAGGAGACTTGTTTTTGACAAGATGAGTGAACAATCACCAAGTAATGCATAAAAACAAGAAAGTAAAGATAGTGAACTTAGAAGTTCAATCCGTGATTCAACAGCTTTCTCTAACCATCTTGGCCGATCGTAGCCTCTCACAGGGAATGTGGATAATGAAGGGTTCCTTCACCATAACCACCTAAGGAGTCTCAACATGATTAAGTTCTCTTGGGCAATATAACAGTTCCATTGATGCATTGTGGTCAAGTAATGTCACGATGCGTTAAGCTTCACTCATCAGTATTCCGTGGTTTGGATTGTCTCCATCCTCCATCAAGTCCAATATAGCGAGGCGATCAGTATAAATCTTGTCCACCTTAATGTTGTTCCTTCAGACCGCCCAAGGCCACTTCAATGTACCAAAAGCTCAGCCTTTGGAAGCTTGATTCAAAGAAGACTGCCATGATAAGCCGCCCCTAGCTCCTCCTCCAACTACAAAGAAATCCTGCTCCAGATAGAGTGTTTTCATTAGTCCATGAAGGCCACGTAAAACAACTATGTTGCTATTATAAAATGTAAGTGTTGAGGTACTCCCTTAATTGGTTCCGTGTCCTTCCCATGTGTTCCCCGAAATGATTTCGGTGCTTGCTTGAAAATTTGATGGGGCAGGAGACTTGTTAGTTTTACTCTTTGCCTTTGGGCTTCCATCTAACTGTAGATTCAAGTAAAACATAAATTGAAATCTCTAAAATTGATCTACGTACATATTCGATTTGAGAAGTTGATTTCATGGTGACAGAGGGTCTGCAGGTTCCCTTTACTTTTATTAGACCCTTTTGGTAAAGTAGCTGCCTTTTTAATACCATACATCCACCAAAGAAAGGAATAGATGAAACGGTTACACCACGTCGGATTATGTCCCTTCCATTCAAAGACTGACACGTCATATTTTTTTTTTTTAAAAAAACACTTCATCGTTCCATTCACCCCCTTGCGAATGCCGGACGCCGTCCACTCTCCTGTGCCTCTCGCCGGACGCAGACTGAGCTGATGCGTTAGCTTCACCCCCTTGTCGACCCTGTCATCCTCGACGAGTATAGTAGCGTCGCCACGTCGGATGCCGTCGACGGAGATGGTACCTCCTCAGGAGTGGCACGCTCGATCAGCTCCGACGCCAAGAGTGCGGACTCACCGGACGGTGACCGGGTGGTGAGAAAGATCGGGATCAAGAGGGAGGCAAGCTTGGGGGCGAGCTCGGGCACGGAGATGGTGAGAATGGCTCCGCAACAGAGGGCTTGCTTCTAGATCTCGACGAGTCATGCTCCATCCCTTCGAGCTTTCGCCGGTGATCTGGTTCGGAAAGCTAAACTCCGGCGGTGGCGGACGACAGAGAGCTGCCTCCGTCGATGTGGACGACGAGCTCGTCGCGGTGATTTGAGAGAACTATTGAAGACCGGGTAGTGAGATGACTATGGCTGGAGATTATTTTATTTATATTTCTTTATTTTATTCAAATAAAATGAAATTGAACATATGTCACTCTCTTATTGGGGCGGGATACAATCCGATGTGGTGTATCCGTTTCATCCAATCCTTTCTCCATCCACCATCTTACATCTAGTAAATACACTTCCCAAGACAACTTAATTAGATACTGGACTCATTACAACCCAACTTATATCACATTCAAAAACTATACTAAGGACTCTCAAGTACTACCGTGAAAACCAACTGATAATTGGTGCTTGAAAGTGCATTAATAACTAACACTCCCCTTAATGCACTTTCTTACTCCAATCAATTCTCTAAGATACACAAACCTCTCTTTTGGCAGTCACTTTTAGTGAGTATATCAGCCAATTGATCTTTAGATTTACAATATTTCAGTACAATTTCTCTTCTTGCAATAGCATCTATGATGAAATGATATTTGAGAGCAATGTGTTTAGTTTGATCATGATTCACTGGATTCTTTCCCATGGCTATAGCAGATTTGTTGTCACAATACAACTCAATGCCTCCATTTTGCTTGTGTCCAATGTCTTCAATAATTCTTTTCAACCAAATAGCTTGTGAAGTGGCTTTAGCTGCTGAGATATATTCTGCTTCAGCTGTGGACTGTGCTACAACTTTTTGTTTCTATGAAATCCAGCTACATATAACAGAATTAACCAAGAGTAAATAAACATGCTGAAGTGCTTTTCATATCATCTAAGCATCCAACCCAATCACTATCTAAATAACCAATTAAACTAGGCTCTTTTGATGATTCATAGAAGAGTCCATAGTCAATTATGCCTTGCAAATACCTTAGCACCCTTGTAGCTGCCCCAAAATGATTCTGACTTGGCTCTTGCAAGAATCTAGATAGCAAACTTGTAGCAAACATGATATCTGGCCTGGTTGTGGTAAGATATAAAAGAAACCCAATAAGGCTTCTATAGACTGCAAAGATTTGTTTTGCTTGCTCCATCTTCTTTCTTTAACTTGGCATTCACAGCTAAGAGAGTAGATCTGAGAATTGCATCCATTCATGTTAAATCTGTTGAGAATATCTTCAGCATATCTTCTTTGAGAGATAAATATGCCATCTTTATCTTGATTTACTTCAATGCCCAAAAAGTAGTGTTACAAATTCCATATCCGCCATTTCATAAGCTTTCTTCATGCCTTGCTTGAACTCACATATGAGCTTGTCATTGCTTCCTCGTTATAATGAGATCATCAACATAGATTGAGACAATTAGTATGTCATCTCCTTTGTGTAGAACATATAGAGTTGGCTCCTCGCTTACTTCTTTCAAAACCTTTTGAGAGAAAATACTTATCAATCTCACTATACCAAGCTCTAGGAGCTTGTTTGAGTCCATTGAGGGCCTTATTCAACTTGTAAACTTTGTCTTCACTCCCTTCCACCAAGAAACCTTGAGGTTGCTCTACAAAAATCTCTTCCACAAAAATTCCATTCAAGAATGCAGATTTAACATCAAGTTGATGAACATGCCAATTTTTTTGAGCTGCAAGAGATATCAATTTCGGATTGTTTCAAGGCTAGCCACTGGAGCATAAGTTTCATAGAAGTCAATACCTGGCTTTTGAGTGAAACCTCTAGCCCCAAGTCTTGCCTTATGCTTTAGGATCGCCCTATCTTGATTAAGTTTGGTCTTGAAAATCCATTTCACACCAATAACTTCTCTTCCTTTGGGCCTTTCCACTAGTTGCCAAGTCTTGTTTTTTTTCAATCATGTGCATTTATTCTTTCATGGCTGTTACCCATACTTCCTGCTTAGCTGCCTCACCAAAATTCTCTAGTTCAATAATTGAAAAATTGCAAGACTGATATATTTCTACTAATGGTCTGGTTCTCCTTGGAGGAGAATTTGGTATAATAGATTCTGATGTGCTTGCATCTTGGTTTGAATCTGAATTCATTTGAAGAATGAGAAATTGGCAAGATGACTTGATCTTCTTGAACAATTGGCTCACTGTTTTGTTCTGTAACAACATAAAGGTCAGGTTGGACTTCACTTGCTTTCCACCAAAAGTCAGCTTTTCATCAAATACAACATCCCTACTAATGAATATCTTTTGAGTATCAACATCATACAACCGATATCCTTTTGTATAAGAGCTATATCCAAGAAATATACTACTTTTGCTTTTCATATCAAATTTTGATCTTTTTTTAGCAGGGATGTGAGCATAACTGATAAGTGTTCATTTGAGCACAATTTTGTATCATATTCCTTCATGTTTGGCATGTAATTTTGAAGACTTTTAGCCCACTGATACTTAAAATGTATTTATTTTGATAAACAAGGCAAAATACCAAGACCCCGGAAGAAAGAAAGCATTTCGGGAGAAATCGGCATCGCAAAGCATGAAGAAGGACCCATACGGGCTTTTATACGGGCTGTCATACGGCCCATATAGAGGCCCCTGGGAGATATACCGGCTTCCTACCGCCAAGCATACAATGGGTCGCAAAAGGAGAGGTCAAGACCATACCGCCGTTATATGGCTCGTATGAAGAACCGTATTTAGGTCGGGCCGAAGGCATACGAAATGCTATATATGGCCCGTGATAATGGACCCGCATTTATGGCCAATTCTCATGAGTCAAGTAACCTAGGCGGGGGCAATTTGGTAAACCGGACCTCCTAAACCCTAGGACTATTTAAGGCGACCAATTAGGGATTTGAAAGGAGGCTAGCAGCTTGGGAAAGAAGTCTCATCTTGGGAAGAGCTTGGGGATCTTCATCTTGAAGCCATTGGAGAAAGAAGAGGGGAAGACCATTGGAGAAGGATCAAGGAGCCATTCACGGTGATTGCAATAGATCTTATAAGCATGTTCTCTTTGATTGCTTTCTTTTTTGTTGTGGATTGTTGCCTCTCCTTCATGGAAGGCTAATCTTGTAGATGCTTGGATGATTGATGAACCCTTGGACATGTTTTAATTAATGCATATTCTCTATTCTTGATTGCTTGGTTGTGTTTCATTGAGTCTATTGGATGTTTTAATGTGAGTGAATCCCTTTACGTTGCGAGAGCCCGGAGGGATTTTCCTAGTCCATATGGGAGAAGAAGCGAACGCCTCCCCGTGTGTAGACCATCTCCAATAGAGGGGATTGTGAGTATACCGGGAACCCGTGTACTAAGGAGAGCGAGTCCTTAAGATGTATTATTTCCATAATCATTCCAAGATATAGGTTCAAGGACATAATCGGTAAGGGCATTAGGATTAGTAATTCACCTCGGGATTAGAGAGTGAGTGAAAGCACGATAGGAACCCTTGGCCAAGAACCAACCAAGTGTTGAGGTAGAGATTAGCATTCATCATTTAGAAGTCCAAGGGGAATTCAATTGTCCAAGCATCCCCCCTTTATGATTGATTGCCTCAAGATCAATTCGATTCCCTTGTTTGCATTTTCATTTAGTTAGTTTAGAATTAGCAAAATCAACCACCCATTGGATAGACTAAATAGTAGATAAGTAGTCATTACTAGTACTTCCATCTCCCTGTGGATCGACAACATGACTTTCACGTCCACTTTATTACTTGTGACGACCCGTACACTTGCGGAGATCGCATCAAGTTTTTGGCGCCGTTGCCGGGGAGAAGTGAATACTAGGAAAGCTAGGAGTTTACTACTTTAGTCATTTTTATTTCTTGATTCTTCTTTTGTTTATCTTGTTTTCTCTTGAAGTCTTGGATACTAATATTCAATCTTATTGAATTCTTGTGCGACGTATTGATTGCATGACCCGCAAGAGCTCCAAGGAATTACTCGAAGTGGATAGTGAGATTGAAAGAACCTTACATCGGAGGTTGAGAGAAGAGGTTGAAGGGACATTTCCGGGATCTTCCTCTGTGGCAGAAAATTTCAATCCAACGGATCCAATTGGTGAAGTAAGGGAAGTGCCCATCATGGCCGAGAGAATACAAACTTTGTCAGAGTATGAACGATCTCACTACACCGGGGAGGAGTTTAGTATCCATCCTCCCAATGTCAACTTAGCTAATTTCGAGATCAAGGCAAGCACAATGAACATGATTCAGAACTCAGCGCAGTTTGATGGAAGGCCCGATGAAGACCCTCATGCACATATAACGAAGTTCATTCAGATTTGCAATATGTTCAAGATTAATGGAGCCTCTAATGATGTAATTCTCTTGAGACTCTTTCCATTCAGTTTGCGAGAATGTGCATATAGGTGGCTAACTTCATTACCCTCCGGCTCCATCCGTACTTGGGCCGAGATGCTTGACAAGTTCTTGGGCCGATACTTTTCCACCAAGCAAGGCCGAAAAGCTAAGGTTGGATATCTCAGCTTTTAAGCAAAGTCCCACCGAAACATTTTTTGAAGCTTATGAGAGATTCAAAGATTTGCTCCGACGTTGTCTACAACACGGCTTGGACCCTTGTGCTAAAGTTCGAACCTTTTATAATGGTTTGGACAACTCAACTAGACAATTATTGGATGCCGCCGCCGAAGGATCATTGGGAAACAAGTACCCGGAGGAAGCCGAGCAAATTTTTGAAGATATGGCTAGTAATGAAGCACATTGGTCCACAAGAGGGAAACAAGTAAAAACAGTTGAGTCTATGGAGGAAGCCACGATTTCCGATCCTCTTCTTGGTCAGAAATTGGATATGTTGACAAGAAAAATTGAGCTATTGACAACCGGTAGTAGCTCGAGATCGGCCACGGTGATGCATTGTAATACTTGTGGGGGAGGACATGAAACGCCAAATTGCCCGATTGCAAATACTGAAATGATTCCCATAGAACAAGTGCAATACATGGGAAATGCTCCAAGGCAACCGGATAGTCAATACCGGCCCTACATTCCTAAGTGGAGCAATCCAGCTCTATCCTATGGAAACCCACAAGCGGGACAATATCCTCCCGGTTTTTAACCCCCTCCAAGGCCTCAAGAAAGGAAACCCAATATAGAGGATTTTATCATGAAGTACGTGCAAGACAATGATAATAACATCCGGAACTTGCAAGCTAGCCTTCATAACTTGGAGAAGCAAATTAGGCAAATTGCATAAACACTAGCCGAGAGACCACAAGGGAGTTTGCCGGGCAATACGGAGGAGAACCCTAGGGGAGAGCAATGCAAGGCTATCACTTTGAGGAGTGGAAAAGAGGTGGAACTTCCAGTTCCAACACCACAAGCAACCACCCCCACCGAAGTTGAAGATTCTGAGCCCGTTGTCGATTCCGATGAAGGGAAGAAAAAGAAGGAGAAATCCGGAGAGACATCATCCATACCTCCTTACCAACCTCAAGTTCCCTATCCCTCGAGGTTGAGAAATGACAAGGAAGAAGCCCAACTCTTGAAATTTAAGGACATGTTGTAGCAAATACACATCAATATGCCGTTGGTGGAGGTTCTAGCTCAAATGCCTAAATATGCAAAGTTTATGAAGGACCTTCTATCGAAGAAGAAGAAATTGGAAGATGTGAGTGCCGTCACCCTCAATGCCCGGTGCTCATCGGTGATCCAACAAGCCATGCCAAAGAAGGCAGTTTCGTGGTTCCGTGTGTATTTGTTGAAGGAGTCACAAAGAAGGCATTGGCAGATTCGGGAGCAAGCATCAACGTGATGCCTTACAACTTGTATATGAAACTCGGCCTTGAAGAACCTGCCTACTGGGATGACATTGCAATTGGCTGATCGATCTGTGAGGAGGCCGAAAGGAATAGCTGAAGATGTACTTGTTTAGATCAACAAATTTGTCTTCCCGGCTGATTTTGTACTCTTGGATGTGGATGAAGAGGTAGATGTCCCAATCATATTTGGGCGACCTTTCCTCGCCACCGCTTAAGATCTTGAAGACTATGCACAAGGGAAGCTTGTCTTGAGGGTGGGGGATCAAGAAGTTGTTTTCCATTATTGCCCGATGCAATGCGGCACTCAATGGCCCAAGATGACACCTCTTACTGTATGGATGAAGTAGACACAATCACCTTCGAATGTATTGAAGACCTGTTGATGGTGGACCCGCTAGACCCATACTTGGGAAAAGGAGGAGGGCATTCAGAGGAGATTCAAGGAAAGCCCTCTCCTCCAAAAATGGAAACAAAGAAAGTCAAGAAAAAGAAGAAGATGTTCAATCTCTCTACAATTTGTTGGAAGGAAGTGAAGGAAAAAGGGGTAAGCATGAAGGCTATGGCTCACAACACTTCCAAAGGAAGCCCAGGTATGAACACAAACGATTGCTCAACATATGCTAACCTTGGAATGCGTTTATTTAGACAATGCTTTAGGGGAGGAGCCAATGAGAGCTACAAGGTATTTGAACCCCCATAAGGTAAGGTGAAGGTACGTCAAGCTAGTGAAGTTAAACAAGCGCTTCTTGGGAGGCAACCCAAGCTCTTAAAAATCTTTTTCTTTTAGTTGCTTTTAGATAGATTGTGCGTGTGTTGAAATAAATGATTGAGATGTGTCATATCTACTTTTATACCATTTTGCTGGTTGTCAATCCATTCATAGCCTTAGAATTCATGATTGTTATCAGGGGGCGCGAGGAGGACACAAATGGCACTCTGATTTGGCTGCATAAGCCAAACCCAGGTCCATACGGGATGCCATACGACCTTTCATACGGTCGTATGATATGACCAGTAGGTAATACGGGCTGCTATCGGCCCGTATACGGGCCCGTATACAACCAGTTTGGGGCCCTATAAAATGGTGCTTTCCTCATTTCTTTTTCAAATCCCTAGCCGGCCCTACATCTCCTCCACGTCGATCCGGGACCCCTCTTCACCAAGGCGACTTCCTTCCTTGAGTTTGAGCTCCATTCTCCCTTAGGTATGTGTTTTAAAGCTTGGATTTGTCGATTTTACTCATCTTCACCATGTTTGAAGACCTAGGGATTCAAGGAATGATTTTTGAATGGATCCATGACGACTGTATGCTTTATTGTCAAATTTCTATTGGAATGTGTAGATCTAAGGCATATCTAGATGTTTCAAAGGAGATTTGGGTGTGAATGCATTGTAAATAGGAGTTGTAAGCCATGGGGTTCGGCATCCCCGCACCCAGACGTATACGAGCTGTATAGCAGGCCGTATACCTCCCAGACACACCTATACGGGCTAGCATACACCCGTATAGATACCCGTATATGGCTCGTATAGGACCGTAGTGCATGACATCCTAATACTTCTTTGCTTAATCTTGTTCGCACTAACACCCTCTTCAATTTTCTTGTAGAAATGCCGAGGAAAACAGTGGTGACCAAGAAGCAGAGAGCCGGAGAAGGTTCGTCCACCACAGCACAATTTGAAGAAGACCGCTTCTTCACCCGTTATCAGAGGCTTGCCGCCAAGCCCTTTGGGCGAATGCGGTACATCGATTGGAATGTCACCAACCAACTGGGGATCACTGACAAAGTCCAGAGCATGTTTGGAGTTGGTGGATGGGATAAGGTCTTCTTTATCAATCATGAAACCTTCCACAAGGAAACACTTGAGGTCCTTAGCACATTTGAAGCTGACCGTAGCTCCATCCAGGAGCGCTCCCTCAAAGCAATATCCTTCCAAATCTTTGGGGAGAAGAAGAACATGAGCTACACTCGATTCTCAATGCTCATGGGATTCTACGACATAGAGGCTCTCCACACTCGGGAACATCGGGAGCTTCTTACTTCCTTCCCCGAGCACATCATCACCACCACACGCTATTGGTTCCAGCTTGGGGGGTGCCATGGGAACAACAACGCGTCCCTCATGACTGACCCGATCCACCGCTTCATACATGCACTTGTCAGCCGCTCCATTACAGGCCGAGATGACAGTACCTGCAAGGTCACGGTAAATGACCTCTTTATTTTGTACAGCATCTTCGAGCGAGTACCTATCCATCTGGGGTACATACTCGCCGATTACTTGACACAGCAGGGGACCCATACCCGGCTGAAGACCATCAATGCGGGGCCTTACATCACCCGTCTCATCATAGGTATGGGCCTCGAGGAGAAGACGGAGGGCATGGAGCGACTTCAGCTTATGACGGTTTTGGGGATGAGCACTTTATGTCAGATGGGACTCGTTACGCGTGTGGGGAACCACTATACCTTGGTCAGTCAGAGCACCAACAGTTTTGAGGATGACCAGGAGTTCGATTCTGAGGACTTCGATATCCCATCCCTCGCGAGCGAGCTTCCACCTTCATCAAGTAGGGGCCGATACGCGCATCTGGAGGAGCAGCTCTCTGACATACGCGCCACCCAGGACACACTTCTCATGGAGCAGCGCCGGCTGGGCGACCAGTTCTCGGAGTTGTCCATCTTCATCAGAGGGCATCCAGCTTTTGCACCTCCTCCAGCACCATAGGCACCAGCAGATGATCCCCCACTTTGAGGATCCTGACACATCTTTTATTTCATTCGTGTTGATGAGACTGTGACTTATTCTGCACTTTTTATTTTCTTGCTTGTTGAACTTGATACTTTATGTTTTCACTGTCTATGGCTAGCAAGGGCACCCCTGCTACCGTTATCCTTCTGATTATTTGCTCTAAACTCCGTATTCTTCCCATTGTCTTTTGTGGAGCTATAATGATCTTTCTTTGGTTTGCAGAATGGAATTTGTAGTAACACACCCGGACGTCGCCACTCGCCAACTTTACGAAGATCAATGGGCACATCAAATTAACCGGAGAAGTTTTAGTTCACCTTTCTCCATGCATACTTTAATTTTGATTTTATTGAGTACATTGAGGACAATGTACAATTCTAAGTGTGGAGATGGGTAGCTACCTAATCTTTATATGTGCACACTCATAGCAATACTTTAAGTGTGGAGATAGGTAGCTATTGTTGAGATTCATTGAAAATTTTTTAAAATTTTGTTTGTTAGTCATGACTAGCATGCCTCGACAAAGGTCTTAAGGAAACATGTTGGCACACTCTATTTCTAGGTCATCATCTAGGCACATAACCTTGTTAAACTCTCCTATGAGACGCTATGGGCATTTAAAGAACATCTTTGTGACACTAATGATTCTTAGAGACAATAGATAACCCATTGCCATGTTCTTTTGATATTAATAGCTAAACAAAATTTTCAATGGCTCCAAGAGATCTTGTGGCACTATTCAATTCATTAACCCCTCATAACATGACCTAGTGGACAAGTAGGGAGAGAATAAATAGTTGTACATTGAGTAGTTGTTAATAAATAAAGACGGTGTTCCGCTGCTTGTTGTGGCAAAGTAGTTTGGGGCTCGGGCTCCTAACCAGAGTGTTCTTCAATTCGAAAAGTCACGACTTAGCATGAACACATCTAGGTAGAGTTGTAACCACCTTAGTAGCTAAGTGCCCTGGTGCCTAATCAGCATAAGCACCCCGCAAAAAGGAGGAACTACACGATACCTTGATCTTTTAGGATGCCCTAAAAAAAAAAAAATCCTCCCTATTTGTCCACCACTTATCTAATTGAGGAGAATCGTTCTGATTATAGGGCCTAAGGAACACTCTAGAGTCCATTGAGGATGTGTTTATCTTGCAAAGTTTTTTTTAGAACATGGCATATGGAGTGAATAAGCTTTGTCTAGAGCTATAATGATATGTCACATGAGATCTATTTAGGCCCTGGCGTGGAAATGGGAGAACAAAACATGGATGGTGAACTTGAAAGGAGTTGAGCCATACATTTCATGGCCAAGAGGATGAACACTTATCTTTTCTTTTATTGATTTATTTCCATTGCTTGAGGACAAGCAAAGCTTTATGTGTGGAGATGTTTGATATAAGTGTTCATTTGAGCACAATTTTGTATCATATTCCTTCTTGTTTGGCATGTAATTTTGAAGACTTTTAGCCCACCGATACTTAAAATGTATTTATTTTGATAAACAGGGCAAAATACCAAGACCCCGGAAGAAAGAAAGCATTTCGGGAGAAATCGACATCGCAAAGCATGAAGAAGGACCCATACGGGCTTTTATACGGGCTGTCATACGGCCCATATAGAGGCCCCTGGGAGATATACCGGGTTTCCTACGGCCAGTACAATGGGTCGCAAAGGAGAGGCTGAAGACCATACGGGCTGTTATATGGCCCGTATGAAGAACCGTATGAGGCTGGCTGGAAGGCATACGGGCTGTTATATGGCCCGTATACGGACCCGTACGATGCCCGAATTCTGCGAGTCAAGTAACCTAGGCGGGGGCAATTTGGTAAACCGGACCTCCTAAACCCTAGGACTATTTAAGGCGACCAATTAGGGGTTTGAAAGGAGGCTAGCAGCTTGGGAAAGAAGTCTCATCTTGGGAAGAGCTTGGGGATCTTCATCTTGAAGCCATTGGAGAAAGAAGAGGGGAAGACCATTGGAGAAGGATCAAGGAGCCATTCACGGTGATTGCAATAGATCTTATAAGCATGTTCTCTTTGATTGCTTTCTTTTTTGTTGTGGATTGTTGCCTCTCCTTCATGGAAGGCTAATCTTGTAGATGCTTGGATGATTGATGAACCCTTGGACATGTTTTAATTAATGCATATTCTCTATTCTTGATTGCTTGGTTGTGTTTCATTGAGTCTATTGGATGTTTTAATGTGAGTGAATCCCTCTACGTTGCGAGAGCTCGGAGGGATTTTCCTAGTCCATATGGGGGAAGAAGCGAACGCCTCCCCGTGTGTAGACCATCTCCAATAGAGGGGATTGTGAGTATACCGGGAACCCGGGTACTAAGGAGAGCGAGTCCTTAAGATGTATTATTTCCATAATCATTCCAAGATATAGGTTCAAGGACATAATCGGTAAGGGCATTAGGATTAGTAATTCACCTCGGGATTAGAGAGTGAGTGAAAGCACGATAGGAACCCTTGGCCAAGAACCAAGTGAGTGTTGAGGTAGTGAAGGAGGTTTGGGATTTAATTGAAATATAGGGGTTAGATTGCAAAATTTCTAAGATTTTGTTGTTAAAAAAAAATGCAGCTTCGTGGAAGTTGCTGCCCCCTTCCACCGCCTCATTCATTTATAAATATCCAAAGCCTTCATAGAGATGAGATAAGATTGATAGGAGAGAGAGGGAGAGAAATAGAGAGAGAGAAGGGGAGAGGAAAAGAGAGAGAGGGAGGAGGGCCGGTCAGCAAACAAGAAAAAGAAAGGGAAAGAAGGAGAAGAAAAAGAGGAAGAGAGAGGAAAGGAAAAGGAAGAGGGAGAAAGGAGAAAGAGAGAGAGAGAAAGGCTATTAATAGATTGAAGTAGTTATGCTTGAGATGCATCTTTAGGTAAGCCTTGCAGGTAGCATTTAAATCACTTATGTGTTTTCATTTTGAAGCAACAAAAGCTTTAACTTATTAATTTGGTTTTCAAGTAATAGAGTAGATACATGGAGCATGACTTTTGGGAAAAATATATATCTTATCTAATCATATAGATTGAGTGAAAAATAAATAAATAAAGAGATAAATATATAAAAAAACATAAATAAATTTATACATGAAGCATTTTAGTTTTGTTCTCTCTTTTCAGAGTTTTCTTAAGGGAGGTTTTGGCAAAAATCAGGATTTGGGTCAAAGGTAAAACTAATGTTAATTTCTCGATTTTTCTTAAGTTTTTGTCCGTGGGAGTATATATATGTATAGGTGTCCGTCTTTATGGTCGGCTCTACATATATGATACCCACATATATGTGTAGATATTCGCCTTCATGGTCGGTTACACATATATGATTAGACAGATAATTACTTGTTTTTAAGCGTTCCCGCAAAATTAAGGGTATATATATAATTTTGTTCCGTAAGTTAATACTAACTTCATAGTGGCAATTTCCCACTTTTCTAGTGGTAATCTCCGCTTTATATTTATATAAAAATAGACAGGATGTGACATTAAAATTCCTTAAGAGTATGACGAAGTGGGAGCAAAACTTTAATAAGAAAATGGAAGAAAATGAAATATAATAAAAATGAATAAACAAGAAATTAAAACCTTTTCCAAAGGAATGACTTTTGAATATTTTGGTGACACAGGAAATCACCAGAAAGTTAAACAGGAAGGAAGGTAAGGGATCCACTTTTTTGACGGGGTAAAGTTAACCCTTTTCTTGCGGTATTTTGGTTTCTATGGGTTAACCTTGAAGCTTTTCCATGGTTGAATTCTTTATATGTGCTCTATGGCTATATTTTCTGGCCTCCTTATGAACAAGGAATATTTTCAATCCTTTATTTTCTTTGGGATTCAATGCTTTATTTCTGCTTTTTAAGTCTGGATAAATGTTATGTGACGGGTGGGCCCGGAATTATAAAGCCCTCCAATATTGCATTGGGTAAAGCATATCCCTGGAATTCGTAAATCCAGTGGATAATAAGTATGGTGTCATGGTGGTTAGCCCTGACACATTTATGAAAAGTAAGAATGAAGTCACGGCGGTTAGCCTTGACAAGTTTTATGACATCCGCATCGTGATCTTACTTATGATATCTTTTCACTGCTTTGATGCTTATGTTTTGAAGTTTAGTACCTCCATGACTTTGTTATTTCAATGACTCTACTTTCACACGATTCATGTTTTTACTCTCACAGTTTATGTTTTACCTTACCTGCTATTTATTTCAGCTCCCCTTTATTTCTTTGATTCCCCACCCCATGCGAACTAAGTCTAAGGAGGAGAATGGCGTGAATAGGACGCTAGGTCAGCCAAGAATTTGAGTTTATGTGTTCAGTATTTGCCTATGTATAAAAGGTTGTAATAATGTATATGGTGTCCTAAACTCCTAAACTCCTAAACTTTTAATCATTATGATCTTGGGATGTAATAAAGTATGTAAGGATTATGTATGTTTAAGTTATGTTTTTGGATTAACGCACCCAATTTGGAGCTCCTGGATTTGGGGGTGTTACAGAAATGGACTCCAAATCTAAGTTAATTAGTGTGGGATTATATTAGGCTAATGAAAAAATTAACATGGTATCAGAGCAAGTTAGTCCCTTAACCGGGCACAAGAATCCTGGATTAGACCACCCCCGAAAAAATAAGAGAAAAAATAAAAATAAAAAGAGAGAGAAAAAGAAAAAATCGCGCAAAAGTTCGATCACGACCTCACGACGCAAGCCAAAGTAGCCACTGACCTAGCAAGCCGGTGGCCTCTATCCTGATAAGAAGCAAGTTACAACCTGGGTCCACACAAAGAGAGACCCAATTGAACTTGAGGGGGAGTGTTGGAAATATATAGTCCCACATCGGATGTCAAAGCAAAAGTGAATGAGCATAAATGTAAAGAGGGGTCCACCACCATTGGCCTTAAGGTCTTTTGGTGAAATGGACTCCAAATCTAAGTTAATTAGTGTGGGATCATATTAGGCTAATGAAAAAGTTAACACTAACAGCCTCTCATTCATCGCAGACCACACCTTCTCCTCCCCAAACTCATCACCGTCATGCACATAGCCATCAGCCATTGTTTCCCAGCAAACACACAACACACTCTACCAATAAAGGAGATGGAGAAAGTACCTTAACAACTTAGGTATCCTTCTTAACTACTTAAAGAGAAAGAGAACAAAAGTAGTAACCTAGGGTGATTGACTAGGTTTTGTTTGCTTGGTTTTCCACTATGAATCAATACACATGTGGTTTTGTTTGTTTGGATTCGTTCTTCTGGTCATTACTTTGCACTCGTAATTGGCTAATATTTCTTTCACTTCCTCGAATGTTCAGTGGTGAAAAAAAATTAGTCTCTTCATGCACATTAAGACGATGAAAAAGTTTGCTGCATTTTCTTCAAATTTTAATGCCCTCAGTTGGAAATTAAACTCCATCTAATAATAATAAGCTTCCTTCCTAGGATCGTCTACAAGCTTTATGGGGAACCAAGGCCGTCTCCCTGGGGTTGGACAAAACCCTACTAGGAGGATGGGATATCGAATGACAATCGAGTATAACTCCAACGACGAAACGGTCTAAGCTGGGTGGCAATGAACCAAGTGAAGCGCAGTCTTGACACGCTAAAAAGGACCGATGAGGGAGAGGACTAATCCTCTAGGGATAATCCAGTGTCTGCATAAGAGAGGACAGACATTGGAAACAAGATTGCGGTTAGAAGGAATGTGCTCCCACAAACTCTATATTTTCTGTTCTCTTTATTTTTTTTTAAGAAAGTGGATAAACCACATTTCTTTATTCAGATAAGTAGGAGTAGGTTACAATGCTTGAACAGAGAAAAGAAAATAGTATATCATTCTGGATAGCATAATCCCATGTTGAAGACATGTTAGCCTCCTCCTCTCCTCCCACACTGTCTCATGCCATCTTTAAGCATTGCCTAGGGCTGGTGGTGAGTCATTCTCAAATGCATCACTGCCCCCGTCTACCCGCCCTGGTGAGTCCAAAGTGAATTCGAGACTGCGCTTCAATAGACGTTCCGCCGCCTCTAGCTTGAGCTGTTGTGCCGTTGGGGCTGTGTCCAACCAAGAGATAATGAGGAAGGAAATGTCACGTACGGATGATTATTAGAAAAATGCGTTGTTTGTCTTGGAAACACCTTCTATTCCGCTCTCCAAAAATGCTTCAATGATTGCTAAAACAACGAGTTCCCAACCCCGTCCTCGGGTCATGGCCCTAGGACCCCAAAGCTCGTGCCCCGTAGTTCCCCTAGTTCGGAGTCTAAACACATTCCGGAAGTGGTGCCATATTTCGGTCATGTAGGGGCATGAAATGAGCAGGTGGTTTACCATTTCTTCCCTCGTGTCACATAGGTAGCTGCTTATACGTTCCCCTCTCCAGTTCTTTTTATGCAGATTGTCGAGGGTGAGGATCCGATCTTCCTTAGCTAACCAGGAAAATAGTTTCACCTTCAGGGGGCAAGGCTGTTTCCAGAAACTGTGCTTTAGATCACTCCAGCTCCCACCATCAGTTCTAAAACGGTATAGGGAATTGACGGCGAACACCTTATTGGTCATGAGCTTCCACTTTCTTGTATCCATGACAGTCGGGTCCGTTCTGTGATTCATGATTGCTTGTTTGATAAGCTCCCATCCATCTAGCTCCTTGTTAGTTAGCGGTCTTTGCTTGATGATCGACATGCCTCTTTGTATTTTATCCCTTTTCTCCGTGATGGTTAGCTGATTCTTGATTGAGAGGTCATACAACCTAGGGTAGATATTGCCAAGCGACAAGCTGTCCCACCAATTATTCCACCATAGTTTTGTAGTACCACCGCTTCCCAGGTTAACCCGAATATTCATCAAAACTGGAGGTGCCTCCCGACGGAGCCCTTTCCAAAATGGTGATGCGCGACTTGGGGTCGCTTTATGGGGGTCAATGTATCCACTTCTGGAGCAAGTTGCCTGGAATTTTTTTTGGCACACCCCCGCACTTCCCGTAAGTGTCCTCCACCACCACTTACCCAATAGGGTACCATTAAAGTTTCTGAGGTTTAGGATTCCCCATCCTCCATTCTCCTTTGGTCTACATAATCTTTCTCAATTTACCAAATGGTAACTCCATGTGTCTTTATCCACTCCTTTATAGAGGAACTCCTTCCTGATCATGTCGCATCTTTTGGATGACCCATTCTAGGAGACAATAGGCTGTCATCCAGTGAATCGGAATGGTCGAAATGACCGAATTCAAAAGTGTGAGTCTTCCGCCCATGGATAACAAGCTTCCCTTCCAAGTCCCTAGCTTTCCTCATATCTTCTCAATTGAAATATTCCAATCCTTTTTCTTGGGCCTGCCCCCGGATAGCGGTACCCCTAAATACCTCATTGGGAGAGAACCAGTTGCACAGTTGAGCACATATGCGAGATCTTGTGAGTGTTGTTTAGGGCCCTTGATTGGAATGATGACGCTCTTGTCGTAGTTGATTTTCAACCCTGAAAGTCCCTCAAAGAGGTAGAAAATGAGCTTCAGTAGCTGGGCCTCAACTATTCCGCTCGTACAGAAAACCAAGATATCATCTGTATATTGTAGTGTTGTGACAGTACTTTCCCTATTTATTCCTAGTGGAATCACTTAGTATACATTGGCCCTCACAGCTTTCAAGAACATCGTGGAGAGGACATCCATGACCAATACAAACAGTAGCGGGGAGAGGGGGTCACCCTATCTCAGGCCTCTCTTGTTCCTAATGTACCCTTCTGGTGTCCCATTGATGAGGAGCTGAGCCTTGGAAGAGGAAACCAGAGACCGAATCCACAGCAACCATTTCGGTCCAAACCCTCTAGCCTGGAGGACCTCCATTAGGAACTCCCAATCAACAGTTTCAAAAGATTTCTCCAGATCTATCTTGATCAGATCCCCATTCTTGTCACCTATCCGCATCTTATGGATTAATTATTCCTCTTTCACAATAATGTTGTCGTGTATGATTCGGCTTTGATGTAAGCAGTTTGAGGCTCATCCACCAGCTTCTCTAAGACCTCTTTAAATCTATTTGAGAGTACTTTGGAAATGATTTTTTCTATTCTCTTTATAACAAAGCAATGTAATAAAACCCTATTATCATAATAAATAAAACATGATTTATCTATTTATTTTTATAATAATAATAATAATAATAATAATAATAAGCTTAGTCCACGTCCACTTTTCTCAATCACATGCATGCCGCCTTCTTCTTCTTCTTGAAATAGTCACATGCATGCGTTCAATGGACGAAACTTCCTTACATTTCCAGCCTGAGATCTCCGTACATAATAAAATTCAAAAAAACATGAAATTCTCCAAACCTAAAATTCACGTCTCTAATCTTATGAAAGAACATTCAAAGCCATATATGAAAAGAAAAATCCTTCACGAAATCTCACTCACATACTAACACTATATAAACACATTACATTTTCCATCCAATTTCAATAGCCAAACAAACACAAACACCACAATGTCTACCATTCCAGGCCTCACCTCTTCTTCCTCCTTTGCATGCTCCTTCATTAACAACAAGACCGCTCCTTCCCTTCCTTCCTCTTCAATTAGCCGCCGCCGTACCATCTCATGCAGCAGCGGAAAAGAAAATGATAATCACAGTATAAAGCTCGACCGCCGTGACATCCTCATCGGCATAGGCGGCCTCTACGGCACAGCCGCAACCCTCGGCCTCAACGGCAAGCCTGCAGCTTATGGTGCTCCCATCCAAGCTGCCGACCCAACTAAATGCGGCCCCGCAGACCTCCCCGCCGGTGCAGCCCCCGCCGACTGCTGCCCTCCTGCTCAAAAGGTCATCGACTTCGTCCTCCCCCCGAGCTCCGACCCTCTCCGTGTTCGCCGTGCCGCCCACCTTGTCGACAAAGACTACATCGCCAAGTACACCAAAGCAGTGGAGCTCATGAAATCCCTTCCCGACGACGACCCCCGGAGCTTCACCCAGCAAAGCAACATCCACTGCGCCTACTGCAACGGCTCCTTCGATCAAATCGGCTTCCCTAACATTGAAATCCAAGTCCATGACTCCTGGGTCTTCTTCCCCTGGCACCGGTTCTACCTCTACTTCCATGAGAAAATACTCGGAAAGCTCATCGGCGACCCCTCCTTCGCACTGCCTTTCTGGAACTGGGACTCACCGGCCGGCTATAAAATGCCGGCCATCTACACCGACCCCAAATCCAGTCTCTACGATAAGCTCCGTGACGCCAAGCACCAGCCCCCGGCCCTCGTCGACCTCGACTATAACTTCGTAGACCTCGACCTCACCGAAGAGCAGCGAATCAAACGCAACCTCGCACTCATGTACCGACAGGTCATTGCAAATGGAAAGACAGCTGAGCTCTTCATGGGCGCTCCATACCGCGCCGGTGATAAGCCGAGCCCCGGCGCTGGCTCGCTAGAGAACGCGCCGCATGGCACGGTGCATGTCTGGACTGGGGATAGAAATCAGCCTAATCGTGAGGACATGGGGACTTTGTACTCGTCCGCACGAGACCCTATATTTTATGCGCATCATTCGAACGTGGACCGAATGTGGAGCATTTGGCAGGGTTTGGGACGTAAGGATTTCACTGATAGTGATTGGCTTAACACGTCTTTCCTCTTCTACGACGAGAATAAGCAGCTCGTCAGAGTGAGGATCAAGGACACGCTTGACGCCTCTAAACTAAGGTTCACTTATCAAGATGTTGAGATTCCATGGTTGAAGGCACGTCCCACGCCCAAGGGACAGACAGTGAGATCCAGAGCGTTGAAGGCTTTCAGAGCGGAGCCGACGTTCCCGTTGACTCTCGGGGCGCCGGTGAGCGTCACGGTGAAGAGGCCGAAGCAGGGGAGGAGCCAGAAGGAGAAGGAGGAGGAGGAGGAGGTGCTGCTGGTGGAGGGGATTGAGTTTGATCGTGATTTGTATGTGAAGTTTGATGTGTTTGTGAACACGCCGGAGGAGCAGGGGGTGGAGCCGGGGTCGAGTGAGTTCGCCGGAAGCTTTGTTAACGTGCCGAGAAGACACCAGATGAAGATGGGAGAGAAGACACTGAAGACCAACGTCAGGTTTGGGATCAATGATTTGCTTGAAGAGTTGGAGTGTGAAGGTGACGAAAGTGTGGTTGTGACTTTGGTGCCAAAGAGTGCTAAGGGGAAGATCAAGATCGGTGGTATCCGGATTGTGTTTTCATCTTGAAGAGCTTCAGAGTCTCTTCATGCTGTTATCGATCGTACTAGTCATATATATATATATATATATATATATATATATATATATATATATATATATATATATATATATAATCTATATGAGTGGATAAGAGTGAATAAAAATAAAAGTACTGGATAATTGTATGGATATAAGGCTCTGAAGAGCTTCAGAGTCTTCATCATGCATGCTGTAATTGTGTTTTCAGTCAGTTTTTTTTTTTTTTTTGATAAACTTGTTTTCAGTCAATTTAATTAAATAAAACTCCACTTAAGATCATTCTTATATATGTTCAGTCCCACCAATTAATTTTTCTTTTTATGTGGTGGATAAATCACATTTTTTTTATATTGATATTAATAGGGGTTCAAGTTATAAAACTTGTCAGAATGACATGAGTTCCTTCACTTCTGACTGAGTTGGGGGTGTCTCAGTCTCTTAATCTGATGTTGTGCCGTCTTTGAAGGCGTCATCCCCTCTTGTGGTCTATACTAGTGTGTTGTTGGAGAACTCGAGACTCCTCTTCATTAAGTTGTGCCAGATTTGATTTTTTAGAGAGGACATGTCTTCAATCAAGAGAATATGAGTAAATTTTAATTAAAAAACATATTATTTATTATGTAAACATCATATATTTCGTTCGTCCGGTACATATATTCCAGATGATTGTTATAGCTGTGAGTTCCCAACCCCCGCCGCACGCATTGGATTTTGTTCACCCTAGGATGAATGTCCCTTGTCCTCATATTTGTTGTGTATTGCTTGACGCATCGAACTTGGAATAGGTCATAGAAGTGGCTCCATAAGTTTATGGCACATGTGCGTGTGAGTTCTCAGTCCCACCAACTTTTGAGGCGGCTGAATTTTCATTTCACCATCTTCAATATCTCTACAGCGGGAGGAACTTTGACTTCATTAAAGAAAGGATATTAGTCAGCGATTGAACCTTGAATGGAAGTTTTTCTTTTCATTTTTTTTTCTTCGAAGAAAACTTAATTCAAATATTCAGTTTTCTCTGTGTAGTTGGTTTCCAGCGGGAAACAAACGGTCAAATTGGATTTCAGTTCTCATATCGAACTGATGAAAATCATAAAAAACCAAAAATGGATACCATGAACACCAGCAACACAATGCATGATGAAGACCACCACTTTTCTTCACCTTCAGACTATCATTCTACAGTGGATGAGATACACGCACACCAATCAATATCCTCTGGAGAATCTGAAACTTTTGTAGAAATTTACAATTCAAGTTCTCCTGACATGCTGGATGAGACCTCTGTTGTCACTGACAATGTTGATCCAAACAAAGCGCGTCGAAAATGCATTTATTTCTCATTTCTTCGCAGTTTGTTCTCCGATCCATCACCTTCTATCACTCGCGTAAGGCTTCATCAAGTTTGGCCTGGAAACAATGTAAATTGTTCGTTCATCCATTGCACTATATTATTCTACTTAATTTGAAAAATGGTGAGGATTCATATTTTCATCTCTGGAAATGTAGGTGTTCTTCTTCAGAGGACGTGTCATCTGTGGGCCTGATCCGAGAGGCTTTCTTTTGACTATGGTTTCGATTATTCTCTCAAATTGGATCTTTTGTGTCTATATTGGAGAAGATCTAATCAAAAACCGCACTGTTGTAGTCACTTCATCCTTGGTTCTATCTATAATTGTAAGCAGAGATTTAGTTTAACATAATTCCATTCCAAATCATATCAATTACATGTTTCTAGTGGCTTGTTCACATTTATCATATAAAAAAATAGATAATCATACATTAATGGTTTTAGCAGGTGATTGTTAACTTGATCTTGGTGGGCACAAGAGATCCAGGAATTGTTCCGAGGAACATGAAACCACTATTGGGTGGCACTAGTTTTAGAACAAGAAGTTTAAGAATTAGCGTTGATGGTGTTGAGATGAAGTTGAAGTATTGCAGAGTTTGTATGATTTATAGACCTCCAAGAACCTGCCATTGTGCAGTGTGTGACAATTGTGTTGAGAGATTTGATCATCACTGCCCGTGGATAGGCCAATGTATTGGATTGGTAAGAACGTTGTTTTGTTTACTTCAATGCTTTTAAGATTACTTAGACTTGATGATTGGCATTGCAGCGAAACTATCGGTATTACTTGATGTTCATTGTCTCCGCTATGGTGTTCTTCATCTATGTGTTCATATTCTCATGTTGGAGAATCAGGAGACGAATGACAAAGGCAGGATCAGGAATGTTTAAAGCACTCGTAAATGTGCCTGAAACACTTGCATTAGCATTGTTTAGCTTCATCGCAATGTGGTTTCTTGGAGGACTGGTTGTCTTTCATGCCTATCTCACTGCTTTAAACCAGGTGCATTTCTAAACTACCTCACCTTTTTATTTTCCAAAGATTTTGTAGCTCTAAGTTATGAATTTTGATTAAATTGATAGACCTCAAGTGAGAATTTTAAGCAACGGTATACTAGAACTCCAAATCCTTTTGATAAGGGAGTATTCAGAAACATAAAGGAGGCTCTGTTCAAGAGATTGGGACCCTCCAGAGTGAATTTCAGAGCAGTGGTTGAACCAGAGTATGGTTGCATAGCAAGAATGTTTGTGAATTCTAACTGATCGATCGGATAAAGAAGTAGAGATCGAGATTGAATGATCAAAGCATTGTATTAGATGATTTTCATTTGGTTTGATATGTGGAGGCTTGAGTTTCATTGCTTGAATTTGTTGTGTTGGTTGATGGGGAGCCTCTCAAAGTTGTTTAGTTGTCACCAACCACAGGTCCACAACTTATTGATTCCTTTGGCACTACAAAGGCTCATAAAAGTTGCAGAACTCCATGATTGATAATTTGGAACAGGATTCAAGTTGTCTCTGTCTGTGGTCCAAATTCACTACTTTTCTTTTGGCACAATATGTTGTTATGAAGTATCAAAGAACTTCTTATCTTATCCTAATTGGATTGCTTTCCAATAAGAACCTTATAAAAAATGGCAGCTATTCAGCACTTGAATGTCTTTCCTGATTATCTTGTGATTGAGTAAAGACTGCACATTCTTCTTGCATAGTGATGGCCACCTTGATGGGAATGCCATATTGAAGAGTGTGCACATCATTCCTTGCAGAAATAAGATCAAAATACGAAAATCCTTAGAACAAAAGATTTGAAGATAGTTTATTTGGCACTCAAATTGCAGCAAAATTTCATCCTATGAACACACTAGCAAAAACAACAGTCACCAGACAAAATCTCAGTGCTGCCAGACATGCATACTGGGAAACAAACAAGCAAGAAAAAAACAGCAGCAACAGAACTGACAGTCATATCAATAACATCACCACCTCAACATTAATTTTCACTTTCAAGAATTTCACTCCAGGAATCCAGTTCTTGTAAGCACAGCATTCCTCACCTTGCTGAGATCCCTTCCCTTCAATGTCCTCCCAACACCTTCACAGACTGAGAAAGATGAGATCTGGGTCCTTGCAAACTTCTTGGCAATCCATTCATGTGGTGGCACCACCTTATCATCACCATCATCAACATCATCACCATCATCCTCATTTGCAGCACATACCTTAGACCAGTCTGGTATGTTTCTTGGAGCAGACTGCTGATAAACTCTTCTACTCCCTGACGCTGAATGACGCTGAGCAGCAGGAGACTTGGTAGTATTACTCTTTGCTTTTGGGCTTCCTTCTAACAGTCTCTCCTTCATCACAGACCAAACCTCCTCTTCCTCAAACTCATCACCTTCATGCACATAGCCATCAGCCATTGTTTCCCAGCAAACACACAACACACTCAACCAATAAAAGGAGACGGAGAAAGTACCTTAACAACTAAGGTATCCTTTATAACCACTTAAAGAGAAAGAGAACAAAAGTAGCAACATAAGGTGATTGGCTTGGTTTTGTTTGCTTGGTTTTCCAGTCCTCTCAGCCCACAGTATATAGAGATCGAGAAGATAAGAATATAGTTCAGACAGAGAGAAACAGAGATGAGGTGAGTTAATGTTGGTGCAGGGTTTTGGTTGGGAGGGAAGGAGACCTGCACCTGCAACCCAGCAGCTTGGGAGTATCAATCAAATGACATTGTTGTATTGACTTGGTGTTAAGATGAGAATATTTGATTTTTTTTAAATTATATATATATATATTTAATTTAGATGATCAATTATTAAATTTCTAAATTAGATGATTGGTGATTGATTGCATAAATAAATTAAGTTATCTCACAAAATTAATATATTAGTATATATATATATATATATATATTTTTTTTTTTTTGAATAAGTGGATAAACCACGAGTTTATTTAGGATAAGGTTGCATTACAGTGCTTGAGAAGTACAGGGAATAAGAGGAAATAAACATTTAGCCCACTCCATTACTACATCAAGCACAATATTTCAGACAATTTCCTTTTTCAGTTGTAAATTACGGTTTCCTCAGGCGATTCATACCATCGCCTTGTTGTCACGAGTGTAGTTCTTTGTGAATTCAGCTTCTGACTTTTCAGGGTTCGTAGAACTTCCGGAACTTTGTTCTCTTTCTGGTGGGCGCATCCAAAAGAAATAATGAGGAACGAGATATCACGAATGATTCTTAAGTAAACACGTTGTTTATCTTGGAAACACCCCTATTTCTCTCTCCCCATATGCACCAAGTAATGCCCATGACGACGATATACCATCCCTCCTGTAGGGTATTGTTCACCCTCGGGGGGGGAGTTTGTTGTACCCCAAAGTATCTGGAGATTGTCCCTTCCGGGCCTGACCCTAAAAAGGTTTTCGAAATGCTCCCATATTTGTCGCACAAAGGCGAGGGAGACCCGATGAAGTGTTGGGGTGATTCATTTCCGTTTTAAGCATAAGTAGCAGGTATGACGATCACCCCTCCATTTCCTTTTATGTAGGTTATCAAGGGTGAGGATCTTGTTTTCCTTTGCCAGCCATGCAAAAAGTTTTATCTTGAGTGGACATGGTTGCTTCCAGAAGCTTCGTTTGAGGTCGCTCCTCAGCCCGCCATCAATTCTGAACCGGTATAGGGATTTGACTGTGAATGTATTATTGGGTGTTGGTTTCCATTCCCTAGTGTCCCTGATATCAGATGTTGTTTATGTTAGGGTTCAAATGATTAGGTTTAGGTCTTCCCATTCCAATGCCGTGAGTGGTCCCGGCTTAAGGAGCGGTAGACCCCTTTGGATTCTTGTACGAGCCCTTTGGATTGTTAGGTTTTTTGTTGTTGCTAGTTCATACATCCCTCGGTGGGTGTTCCACAGTGAATTTCCTTTCCACCAGTTGTCTCGCCAGAAGCAAGTGGTGTCCCCAGGACCCGGTAGTACTCGAATATTGGCTAGTACCGGGGTTCTTTCTCGGCATATGCCTTTCCAGAAGGGGGAAGCTCTTCCCGGTGCTGGTTTATGGGGGTCAAAATATAAATTTTGATTATTTTTCTTCTTATGGGTTGCTTTTGATTTTCTGGTTTGAGGACACTGTCTATCTGCATTGGCAGGAGAGCCTCTGCATTTCATTCAGTGCATGCAAAAGGACTGGGCCTTGTTTTGTTTCAGGATTACTTGGTTGGGCTCCATCACTAATGCTTGGATTTGGACTAGCTTGTTTCCTTTATTATGGCTTATCTACTTCAAAATAAAAAAAATAATAATAAAATAAAAAAGCAAAAACTTGTTCTTGCTAGTGGGTTTTTATCAATAACATAAATTTATAAATATGTATGTATTTTTTATTTTAAAATTTAAAAATTAAACCAATAGATGAATCAGTTATTATTTATTTATTTTTTTTCCAAAAAGGAGTGGATAAATAAACTCATTAATACAAGGTAGTACTAGATGAGTTAGTTGTACATTGCAATAAGGAGTTAGCAGTAAAAAAAAAAAATCAGTTATTAAAAAATATTTTCACAGAAATCAAATTTAATACCAAAGAGTGGATATCCATATCCACATATTGTGATAAATTTGAAATATTATCCTAATTTTATCATAAAATTTAACATATAAAAAAAAATGGCTTTGGATGCTGGTTTTCAATTATTTGGATAAATTCAATCCATTTTAAATATTTTAAATGATGATATATTTGGCTTTATTTTAAATTATTTAGCTTTCTTTTTAAGCCCCTTGGTTTAATATTATTTACATTTAACTCCTTTTATCTTTTTAAGCATTATCACAATACCTTAGTATCATCTGCGATATAATTAATAAATAATGGAGGGACTTAAAGAATAAAAATTATTTTAAAATTATTGGAAGTTATCTTAATTTAAGGTTCCTTCACAAAGAGGAAAACTCTCCGTCTTTTCCGATCGGTTTCTTGGGCCTTTATCTAAACCCCAATCCAGCCCCAAATCAATCCATATTCCTTTCACCTTTCGTCTCTAATCGATCTCACAGGCGAGGATTTGCTCATTCTTTGTGGATTTTTCGTAATTCTTTCTCTGTTTATTGTGAATTCTTTAGGGTTTTTATTGATCATCTTTGTTCTCTATCGGGGATTGTGTAAATTTGGTGTGTGGGAATTGCAGGAGAGATAGCGATGGCAAAGAGTTCGTTCAAGTTGGAGCATCCGCTTGGTGGGTGATCCTTCCCATTGTGTTCTTTTTTGTCTTCAATTTATGAAGAAGGTTTTACGGTTTGGGAAACTAATATTGGTTTTCTTTGGATTTTATTTAGTGAAGTAGGGATCGATTTGTGTATATATCTTTTTTTTTTATTAGAAGAAGTAATTTTTCTCAGAAATTTTCAAGCCCTTTTTGTGGAATTAGAGCTGAACGATGGAAAAAAACCTATTTTGAGGGATGCCAATTGTTAATTCTAAAAAAGGATTGATGCAATATTGTTCGACGTTTTATTGAAACAATGAAAGGAGTTTTTTTTTTTTTTTTTTTTTCTCAAACGTGTTCTCTATATTTATGTTTGTCACTGTTAACTGGATTTTTTGTGTGCTTGGAATTGAGATGAAGACTGCATCCAAATTATGGGTAAACTGATGCTTGGTTGTTGCAGCTGGTGGTTCTCTACATTCTTAAAAGAATTGACCTGCTTGTCTAGAAATTTATTTGGTTTGAACTAAGAGCAGCAAATAATATGCACATAAGTTCAGTGAATAATGTTGCATTAGATTGGCAATCTCCCAATTGTAATATACTTTGTGTTGTTTTATCTAGATTTTACCTGCTTGATGTTATTTGTGATCTTGAATGTTAATTAAATAGAAGACCCGGGTAGCCTTGTGAATCTGCTGTTCCATCTAGTCAGGAACAGCCAAAATTCCAACCTTCTTCAGAGTTATCTAATACATTGGCTTGGCTTGGCTCTCTGCTGAATGTTTGAGTTGTGTCAAGTTTCTGTTTTGTCTAAGAATCTGGGTTCTGCATTACAGAAAGGAGGCAAG
Source organism: Dioscorea zingiberensis (assembly GCA_026586065.1). Taxonomy (NCBI): domain Eukaryota; kingdom Viridiplantae; phylum Streptophyta; class Magnoliopsida; order Dioscoreales; family Dioscoreaceae; genus Dioscorea; species Dioscorea zingiberensis. The sequence goes on along the minus strand of CM048819.1, from coordinate 67,049,193 downwards.
CTGAAGCTGCACGAATCAGAGAGAAATATCCTGACCGCATTCCAGTAATGATCTTTAATATGATACATTTTTTCCTTGACTGCATTCTGTGATATTACCTTGTTGATGGAGTCTATGTCATATTTTGCTCTTTTATGCATTTCAGGTGATTGTGGAGAAGGCTGAAAGGAGTGATATTCCTGATATTGATAAGAAGAAGTGAGTTAACTACTACTAAGTTGTTGGTACTCTGGTTAAACTCTTTATTCCCTGATTTATTTAGTTGTTTTGATTTGTGATCTTCAAACCAGATAGAGACTTCTTTGATCATGTATTTCTAGTTGTTTTTACATCTTCGGTAACTTTTTAGTTTAGATGTGTTATGAATTATAATTTTTCTGGATTCCTTTGTGATGCCATTTTATCATTGCTTTCATGGCTTTCTACCTAATTATATGTACATCTAATGCTATTTGTCTGGTTAGGTATTTTTATTGAATTATTGATGTTTGGTTGATTGATAGAGTTGTTTGGTGCTTCCAATTTTCAAATGTCTTTTGACCTTTATCTGTGCTGCCTATGGAGAGGACAACTTAACTTGCACTTTAGGGAAGATGTGAAAGGTTGTAATGAAGTTAGGAAAATACATCTTTCAAGTGTGATGATCCCTCCTATCATTGGGCCTTATTGGTTTAACACATGGCAACTTGGTATAGTGATTTGCATTCAAAAAGGTTTCTCATCCTTTAGGCAAAACCACAAAATTTCTGCCTATAAATTAACCTGTCTTGCATGAGACCAAGCTTCATAAATTACAACATCCTCACTTGGGTTATTTAACCCACTTGCTGGATATGTAATTTCTTCTCTGCGTTTCAATTGTGCAATATTGATTCTTTTTTCCAAAACAATTATTTTGGCTCATATGCTCAATACTTCCATCATCAGGTACCTGGTTCCTGCCGATCTTACAGTTGGACAATTTGTTTACGTTGTCCGCAAGAGAATCAAGCTTAGTGCGGAAAAGGCCATCTTCATTTTTGTCAAGAATACTCTCCCACCAACAGGTCAGGCAACTGACTGTGAATCCTAATCAGTTATCCTATGTTCCCTCTTTGCACTAACAGTAAACTAATCTACAGCTGCAATGATGTCTGCAATTTATGAGGAGAACAAAGATGAAGATGGCTTTCTCTACATGACCTACAGCGGCGAGAACACATTTGGTTCATTCTGAAGCCGATGGAAGGAGAATATGTAAATAAACTTGGAAAAAAATTGTATATTCTCGAAACACTCCCATCAGTGACCTTTTAGTCTTTAGATCTGCACTTGCTATTACAGTTACTACGAGCATGCTGATTGGAACTCATGCATATTATTTCTATGAACTTCATTACCAATATTAAGTATTCAACATCTTTGTTTATTCATTCTCTAATGAAGAACAGTTAACATATAATGTCTCATTTAGAGGAGGTTTTCTTGTTGTACTGGTTCTTGATCCACTTGATTCCCATGTTGGTCCCTGTTTTGACCTTGTGAGCTCCAACGGTGGCTGCAGCCTTGGCCTTGCCCAGACCCACAGAAGCAGCAGCTTTCATGTTCTCTGTCATCTTCTTCCCGGTGCTGCCGTCCTTGCTCTTCGTCTCACGGTGTGCATCGTTGTTGTTGGATCCTGATCCCCATTGCTCTGCCCAGCTTGGTGCCTCCGAACCCATCTGGTGTTCTATGAAGGTGATGTAAAGTAGTAAATGTAACAAAAAAAAAAACTACCAGATTTCAGGAAGCAATATAAGGACTACCTCTTTCTCTGTAGATGGAGGTGTTCTTGTCTGCCTTGCTTCAATATAACAGGTGTGATAAGATGAGTCTGAGGTCTTTCTTTATATAGGCCGAGTTGGTGGAAATGAATCTTGTTTCTCTATTACTTTGTATTGTTTTATCGGTGTGGAGAGAAGGTTGTCAGGGAGCTTTTATCAGTGCGCAGGAAAAAGAATCCTGTGTGATGGGTTGGACTAGTGATGATTTTAAGCTCCTCAGTGCTTGTCTCGCCTGGAAAGCAGGCATGCTTTCTTTGCACCAGCTCACTTTCCTCTCAGTCTGGACAAGTTTTTGATGATTTTGATTCATCATGGAGGCCAAGTATTTTCACAATTTGTGAAGACAGGATTAAAGTTTGAACTTTAATTCACTTCTTGACTTTTTGCATAGAGATTTGTGAGTTTGGTCTCAAGTCATTAATAAGTAACCTAAACAAGCAGGACCAACTTTTCTAGGACAAAGAAAGTGTTACTAGTTTACTAAGAATACACAAAGTTCACTCCATCTATTCTTCTTGTCCCTGAATTTCTTTGGGAGAGAAGGAAGGGGCATCAAACTTGCTGAAGGTTTTGTAAGCTGAAATCAGAGACAAAACCAAGAAGCAAACCATTGCCATGACATGAAGTGTGAGTGAAACATGAGCTCTATTACAGAACTTTTCATAGTAGTTGCAAGCTGAGCTCCATGAGACTTGGACATCACCTTCATGAGCTAAGTACAACAACTCCACCACTGTAGACATTGAGGTGACCATCAGATAAGCCAGAACCTGCTCAAAATCAAACACTAAACCCATTAAAGATGATCACAAACACCATTAAAGTCATCTAAAGAAACCTTAACCTGGTCAAAGAGGTAGAGAAGCCAGTCTCTAGTGGAGTAGTTGAAGAATGAGAAGGCAAGGGAGGCAAATGCATATCCAGCTGAAATGACATTGATGCAAACCAAGTACCTGCGAATATAGAACATGATGATTGAGAAGAGAGATGAAGAAAGATAAGAGTGATTGAGTGTTGAATTCATCTTACTTGAAGCCTGAAAGTTTGTTGAACTCCACCTTCCCATAACCATCACTGTACTGCTTGTTTCTCACCATCACCCAACAGGAGGCAGCTGTGAGAGGGAGTACTAAGAACCTGAGAAAAAGGTCCACGCTTCTGATGCCACACTGAACATTCATCCTCTCCAGTAACAACAATCAGAAAGAGGACAAGGATATATATGCAGTAAGGTTGAAGTATGAACAGATGAAGAAGAGATTCAGTGTGGTTGGTGAGTGTATAGAATGAATGACTTTAGTGGGCTTTGCTTTTGAAGTGTAGCAATCATGGCATGAGAGGTGGCAGGCATTTCTTTGAGGAAGTAATCAACTCATCATACAAGAGACAAGACAAAGATGTGATGAAAATTAGTCTTATTGATAGCTGGTAAAGAATGTTGTTGAAAAACCTCTCCCTCTCTTCATCTCTCTCAACTATTTCTCTTCCTTTGAGCTTCCTGGGATCTTCTCTAGTAAAATGGAAAAGGTCCCCTACACTCCTAAGAGGAATCCAATCTCTAATTCTCTATCATTCAAATACATACACTCTACACTACACACATTTTTTTGTATTAATACAACAGAGGTTGTTGTGGCTCATCAGAATACTGTATTCCACAGAGCATTTTCACCTTCACGCATCGTTGATGAACCGATCGAATCCTTTCAGCGGACTTGCAGATACCGCTGCAGCTCCAATCAAACGAAGCAATGCAGATGTTGCCTGCCTGGGCTTTCCACTCACAGTCTGCGGAAATAACTAATGGTGAGCTTCAATGGAAGTTCAAAAGTTAATCATGCAACATATTTTAAGGCCTAGAAGAAGGCTATGTTCAAGTTAGAACATTGATGTCAACTGGAAGACATAGATGACAGGTAGATCTAAAATGAAGGAAAAATCATACCAGGAGGGTACCACAACATAGTCTCCGATCATCAATGTGTTCCACATCCAACCCAATAAACCAAGATCCCAATGAAACATCCTCATTGGCATATTTGTGTAGCACATGCCTGAGATGATAAAAAATATTAAGGTCTCAAATGAGGTATGATCATTCATCAGATGAAAGAATGACTAAAAGGGAGAACTGAAAACCTGCTAACTGATGACCAAAGGACAAGTGTAAGTCAACTTACTGGTTTATGGAAATGTATGTGGCCAAATCTTTTGAGATGGCATACAATTGACCAGTAGCATGCCGAAAATACTTGTTCCCTTCTTCTCCAAATTTCCAGTATTCAGGTTCATGGTATCTAACCCCTCTGCATTGATGAGAACAGCAGAAATTAAATTAGCAAATGAATTTAATAATCGATCTACCATAACTTTACTACTGCAAAGGCTCACTTTTGTGCAAGGACAGGACGGACTTCATACATCCCATATATAGTCGAGGCTTTGAACGATGCCTAGCCAAAGTAGCCCCAAGTGTTGCTGAAATTTACAATCAAGAGGATTCAATATGGAGAACTTGCATACTATGAACATCACATGGCTTAACAGATGAAATTTCTTTTACCTATGTTCACATGTATATCATCGTCAACCTTAATATAGAATTCTGCATCCCACATGGAGACAGCAGTAGCAAAATATATTTTGGTTTTGGCAGACAATTCGAGGTATCCTTCAACATGATCCTGCATGCATTATAAAAAAATTTCAAACTATGGAAGTTCATTAAGAGCAATAAGTTCCACAATGTGCAGGACATGCCTAATATCATCATACTATCATATTAGGCTTGTAACATAAATGTTGTCAAGAAAAAGAAAGGTTGAGATATGAGCATTAGAAAGAACTAAATGCAAATTATTTTTTCAAAATTCGACATCTAACCAGTCTCATGAAGTCCCCATGTTTTCTGTCCTCGGCTTCAACTGCCTTATCTAGAATTCCACCTGATGTTGCACTGTTTACAAACAATTTAAGTTAGATTTGATAATGAATAAAAACAGAAATATGATAAATGAAATGAAGAATAGAGTAGTTATATTTGCCATGTTTAGTAATGCAGATAAGTTTTTTACTTCAGAAAACATAAACATGACTTCCCTTGATACCTGATTACAATTGATTAAACACAACACAATCCAATATTTACACTTAGAAGTATTTTGTTTGCATATAGCTCCAATTTCTGAATCATATGATTTTGTTGTATTTTATCAATCTCTCAAAGCCTTCCAAACATACACCTGCCTAGAACCAAACCATACAGATGGTACACATGCAGAACTGAAAATCATATTTCTCCAACAATCACAACTTATACTACATAATATACTCAATGACCGTTGCAACTACCTAGAACCCTGTATTTATTCCAAACTTAAAAACGGTCCAGTGATCTTTGGGGTTGTACTTCTGCAAAAGTTTTTAAATAATGACAGGAATAATACAGAACCTCATACATAAGCAGGCATGAATCTGCTTAATAGTATGTACTTGAGAGAATTAAAGTTAAACAAGGTTATGATATTTAACATGGTTTGATATTGGCATACCTATGACCAATGACAAAACGAATGATGATCCCCTTTTCTTTCTCCAGCTTCTCACGTTTCTCACCTGTTTTACACACAATAAGTAATTGATAATGAGATCTAACATAGCAAAGAACCTCAAGCAATTGTTAGTATAGAGAAAAATTACAAACCTTGAGGCATCCAAGTAGCACGAACTGAATCTCTGCGCTTACGACTGCTAAAAGCAGTGTTTATCCCTACTACCATGAAATATTTCCGTCTTCCACTCATTCCAGTAACCTTAACATCTTCTGATAATGGAGAGCTGCTTAGTAGAGATTCTTGTGCAGCCCTTGCAGCAGCTAATTCCATTTCTAGGTTTGATATCGTTTTATCCAGTGTCCTGCAAAATAAGATTTAAGATGCTCATTAGTTACACGAGATATCAAAAACACATGAACTCTAAAAAGTTAACTCTGGTCAGACTCACTGTATAGCATCATGAGTCTTTGATACTTCCCTAGAATGTCCTTTGGGTGTCGCTTCTCATCAATCTATACAAACAAGCGACAAAAATATGATGCTTATGCCATCAAAGATTAAATTTCATGTTCTAAACGACAAATCCTTAAGATAGAATTTGGAAACTTGGTACATCACTGATATGGATAGTTCTCTTCTCTAGTTCACTTGATGCAGTTGGAATGAAAAACTTTGATGTATAAGAAGACTAGAGCACTAACAGTTTTTGTACTGCAATCGCCTGCAAGAAGCTTTATCTTATCTTCTCCGACGCCCGTTGTCCTGATGATCTCTTTTGCTTCAGGCACTGTCCACATTCTGGAAACATTTGCAGAACTTATAGCATGCAAAATCTTCTCTTAATGAGACAAAGTACACAGAGATGCAGCACAAGTGAACAAAAGAGAAAGTTGTCTGACTAGTTCTGATGCTTCCCTTAGTAAAAGAAATGGAGATCTAAACATCATACAAAATTAATCTGCCAGTCATTTCTGAAGAATTTTTTTTTAAAAAAACTCAGCCTAATCATGCAAAATAAACAACCTAATGATCACTCATATAAACGTGTCCAGATATTGATCTTCATGTTAAAAATAAATAAATATTTGAAAAGCTATACCATATAAAAGACTATAATCATAAGCACAACCAGAAAGCAATCCACCAAAGTTATTTGGTCCTGATCATGGGATAGTGATACAAGTTTGCCAAACAAATGGAAATTTCTCTCGAAATCAACAGGAAAAAGTTCTGACGCTCCCCGAAATTATCAAACAGGATATTGCTCAATTCGAACAACAATCATATCGATCCCATCCATAAAACAAGAACTGATACAAATCTTCACCCAATTGGACAAGAAATCTCAGAAAACAGTGTCCATGGAGTTCTACCACCATCTCCCAACATAAAAAGGAGCAATCTTTAACAAAGAAAACAATCGCAGAACAAACCACAAGGCAAAATCCAATCTTGAAACCAAAAGATGGCAGGAGAGAAAAAAACACCCCAATCAAACGCGCTGCAATTTGAGTACCTATTGGTGAAGAGGAGACCAGCGCAGAAGCTCCCCAGGCAAAACAATAAAGTCCACTTCTTGGAAACCATCCCCCTTGCAGTCACCTCCCCTCCCCCTCCCCATTTGCTCTTTAAACTCATTGCTATCCTCTTCTTCTCCTCCCCTCTCATAGCATCATTCCCTTCACACCACCAGCCCCTCTTTGATCCCCGCTTCTCATTCAAACTTCTCTACAATACCAGGTGGATGCTTATGAAGGGGAAAGGGAGAAAGGGACGATTTTGACTACCAAGAGTTTGTGTATCTATACGGGTCTCTAGATGAACAGAATAAGACCCACCAACTCTGGAAAGAGCTGAGATTTACCTTGACATTACCTTATACAACCTCACAAACCAACTTTGGTCTTCCAATAAATGTTGTTAGGACAACAACTACTATTTTAATTATATAAGAAGATGAGTAAAGTAAAGGTTCCATCTTTTTCCATGCATATATATGTTCTATGCTAACACATCATGCAGTCAACTCTATATCATGTATGTATTTACAGTAACCTCTCCACCTTAGATTCACTGTACATGGTCTTCTCATGAATCTCATCTACATTTAATTAATTAAGAGTTCAAGAGTTCCACATGATATGTGAGAAGACTTCCTCCAAGTTCACGTGGTCAGATCTCTCAAAAAGCTCTTCTCTGCTTGAAACCCATACAAACACTGGCTTAACTTCCAACACTGAACGAACGCACCTCTGTATGCTTGGCTTGGAAACTACTCTCTGGTTCTGAAGGTGGATCAAGTGGGTGTTGTCCTGCAACTCCACGTGAATGGGAGGGCCCTAAACATGGGTTGTTGTGCTAGAGGCCTTCTCTCCAGCAAGCCAACATTGCCTCATCTTTACTTGCTGTCCATCTTGAATGCTAAAAAAACCACTTTGGATCAAAGAAAATGGGTTCAAGCATAGCAACAACGATCTTTGCTCTTTAAATGCTTTTGCAATAATGTTGCAATAACTTGGGCCACATGTCTGATGTCTCCATCGGTTGCAATCACTGTTCTCCATGCATGTCAGAGTACCATGTGTATCACATTGGCATGCCTCCAAACTTTGGGAACTTTAGTTCATGCGACTCCCACATGACAGGGATCCACTTATGCATGGAGTCTCATCATAATTAATCTTGAGCTCGTGCCAATGAGTATGTTTAGATGGAATGAATTAAACTCGAGTGGGTGAACGGTGCATGATACCTTGCCTCTAGATTTGGGAGAATAGATCCCAAAGCTTATATATATAGCAGCTTCCTTAAGGTTAAAACAAGGATCACGTGAGAAGATGTGAAAAGAACATGCTGATTCCGTACTTCAGCTTAGTTTGGGAAAGTGAGAGATAAGTTTTTCTAGTGACCTTTGGCTAAAGAACTCCTCTTGTTTGCCCCACTGTCTCAATGAGATGTGTCTCTGAATGGTAACAGCAACTGCTGTGGGCTGTGCTGCTTGGTAACACTTTCAAGAGAAAAAACAGAGGACTCTGTTCTTTTAGTTAGTACTTCAAAGTTAAAAAAGTATTTCTGGTCACTGGTCGGTCATCTTCCTCAATTTTAGTGTGCAGGTGCCTGTTATGTTATACCATTGCTCCATTACAAGCTGCTTGTGAACTTTAGATTCAATTTAACCAATAAAAAAATATGTGTTAGATTTAGAGCTAATAGTTGTTTAATTAATTAACTATACCTTATTTATTATTATTATTATTTTTTTATTTAGGCCCCCTTATGGATCAGCCAGGGACGTGCCCATAGGCTCCGAAGAGTAAACTCATTCGATCGCTCCTAACCTCTCATCATGCGCGCGTACAAACTTGAGGAGCAACTTGACTCAAGCTGCTCACCCCATTTATGGGATCAGACACTCGATCCCGAGACCTTTTAGAAGAATTTTTCAACACACAGTACTCGAAGGTTTTACCGCTACGCCATGAAGCCTTTGGTAATTATACTTTATTTTTCAGCTTGAACTTTTAGGTTGGATCCAGCCCGGTGGAGCCCATTTAAGCCCAATTGATTTACGGCTTTGTTTTGGATTTGGCCCATGGAGATCCGATAAGTCGTATCGCCCGAATCCGTTAAGAAGAATCCAACAAGCTCCCGCTTCGAAGGGAGCTCGAGAGGATTCATGGAGAGATTTCGGAAGCTAGTGGCGCGAATGGCGTCAACCCCTGATTCCCATCTCTCGGAGCTCCCCCTCCATGAGCGCGCGCTACTCCTTCCCGTCCTCTCTTTAGCTTCCTATATCTATCGCATCTCTCTTTCTCTTCGCCGGCAGCTCTTCCGCACCTCTCTCCTCCCCACTCACAGGTAGAAACCCTAACCCTAACCCTAATCTAGGAATCTATTCGTGTTATTCGTGGTTTTTTACTCGTAGGTTGCCGGTTCCAGTGATCAGTGTGGGCAATCTCACCTGGGGAGGCAATGGGAAGACCCCGATGGTGGAGTTCATTGCTTCCTTCTTCGATGAGATCGGGATTCCTCCTCTTGTTCTCACCAGAGTAATATGGGCATTGATTTGATTCTATTTTCGTTTTTTCTTTTGGTGGTATGGAGTAAAAAGTGTCTGCATTTGCAGGGCTATGCGGGCGGCGACGAAGCGAAGATGCTGAAAAGGCATCTTTTGCGGACTTCTACGATAATTGGAGTAGGATCGAATAGGAAAGCCACCGCTGATTCCCTGTTTGAAAGATATGGTTATATGGATGGCAGGTTGTGCTTGGAAAAACTCTCGTTGTCTGACAAGTCTGGAAATAGTTCAATGAATGAAAAGATTGGTGTTGTGGTTCTGGATGATGGAATGCAGGTATTATGATGTTTTTTTTCTTTACTAAGGTTTGTTTGATAATCAGTGCAAAACATGTGATGGTATTTGTTTTTATGCATTTTTTATGTTTTCTCCCTGTTCTTTCATAGGCAGCACTGGAATTTGTTTCGTGATGTGGAGATTGTTATGGTGAACGGATTGATGCCTTGGGGAAATGGCCACCTCATCCCACGCGGGCCATTGAGGGAGCCTTTGACTGCTCTTAGTTGTGCAGACATTGTGGTTGTTCATCATGTTGATTTGGTTGGTAGATCTTGGCTTCCAATTGGTCTTTATAAGAAAATATTCATATTATTTGTTTAAATTCTGAGTGATGCAACTATTAGTCCCATTACTTCCTGATGATTTTAGTAGATTATAATGTTTATCAAATGTTTATGGAGTTATATATAGTTATGTACAGTTAACATTGGATGTACTATCTATTTTTTATGCTTATCCAATCTTAAGAAATTTTATCACAAAGAAAATGCAAATGATTATCAATGTCATAGATTTAAGGCTGCCAGCTTCTGGTTTTCAATGCTGAATTAATAGAGTCAACAAGCAGTATATTTAAATTTTGTAAGGAGACAATTTTCTAGTTTTTGGAGGGAACGGAAAATTGTGTATTACTGCTGTTGTTGTTTTGTTGAAACTGATAGTTTGCGGCAAAACATGACATAAGTTTGTGTTTTCTAATGTTGAGATGGGCATGAGAACGGTAGGTTTGATAGCTAATTTCCTTATATTTTGGAAGTTTCTGTTTGGCTAGTTAGACCAGTGTTACTTTTGGAAGGAGAGATTAGGTTTACACTCCTGCATAATATATAGAATGTTGGCAGCTAATGGTGTTATAAGAAATAATATATAAAAAAAAAGGTTGATGATCAAGAAATCTTATTTCCCCATTTTTTTCTGATGAAAATCAAAATGTTAGATTTTGGAGATGCGCTGTTACAGGGCTCTCTGTGAAAGAAGTTGCTACTTCTTCGTGCCAATTCAATGATATAAGCATGGAGTGGAACTTGACCTTGACCACATGTTCGAATTCCATATAACTAGTGTTTTGAGTAGCTCTGCTGTTATGCAGTATGTACAGCAATTCCATCAATGTAGCACCTTAATCCAAAAGGAAGGAATGTGATACATCAACATTTTGACAAACCATCAAAATTTAGTCTGTTATTATTATTAGTGCCAGACTTTTTAGTTTTCATGCTTTTGACGGCTTCTCTCATTTTACTTTATTTCTCATTTTTTTCCCACCCTTGTTCATGCAATATCCATTAGTTTTTTTTTAGTGAATTAGTACCCATATAAATTATGAAGTATTTATTCCATTGAAACTTGAGATGAAATGGTTGGACTCTGCTTCTGTTATTAGTCATTCATATTTGCTTAAAATTGTAATATGCCTTCTTTTTCTGGCCATTAAATTTTATTATGAAATTAAGAACTGCTGTTCAGTGAAGTAATATCAACGTCACACCTATTTTTGGCAGGTATCTGATTCAGAACTCAAAAACATTGAGTTAACAATGCAGAAAGTTTGTGCATCCATTCCCATTTTCTTTAGCAGATTGTCTCCATCATATTTTTTCGAAATCAAGAATTACTCTACCAAATTACCATTAAGCGTAGTGCATGGTAAGGTGGCCTTGTGCGTTTCTGCAATTGGTTTCCCTGATGCCTTTGTGCAAGGAGTTCACAAGGTAACTTCTATAGAAAATCTATGTTATAATACTTGTCCTTGGTATTTTGATTCTGCTCTTTGGTATAATTTGTTGAAGTTTACCATTCTCCTCCCCTTTGATGTTAGTTTCAGTCTTCCTTTGTACATGTATATTTATTTTCTGCAGATGGGGCTATTGCATGTTGATAGATTGGACTTCACAGATCATCATCTTATGGCACCTAATGTGAGCTTCTCTTTACCTCTTCCTCTCCTTTTTAGGTGATCTCTGATGGATATCAGTTGAAGATGTGACTTTTATTGTACTGTACTTCTGATTTGTAGGCTAGAATTCTGTCTAGTCTGCAACCTCAAATGAGTTAATGAGTATAGTTTTATGTCAAATGGACTATGAATTTGAAACTTGTGCAATGTTTGACACATGAACCAAAAGACTTCTAGCATCATTTGTCTTCAAAAAATTGTATGAAAAAGATTATTTGTTTCAGGTCCTGGAAAAACTCTTTATGGTGGTAACCAGTGACACATTCAATTAAGTTCAATAATAAGTATTTCGTACTTCACTGAGATAGCAATTCGGTTAAACTTCTCTTGCTCAAAGAATATAATCAGATCTACTTTTCTAACCACAAAGCCCACTGTCCAGGACATTGCTTTAGTCAGAGAGAAGGTTAGAAACCTTGAGAATGAATTCAAGGTCAAAGCAGTCATCGTACTGACAGAGAAGGTATCCTCTCATTCATAGATAGACTGATACATTATTTTTATGTCAGGGTTGCAAACATCATCGTATTTCTTCTCTGTGCAGGACTATTATCGCGATCCAGTTATTCTTGAACAGCTCCATGATTTAGAAATATTGGTCCTCTGTTCCTCCCTTCAAATCATACCTACCAATGAACAGTCTGCTGGAGATTTTACAAGGAAACTGAGAAAGCTTCTTCAGAACAAATACAGAGAGGAGCCACCGACCTAGAATTCATTTGTCTGGCATAATATCAACCCAACCATTTGATGGTTGAAATTCATTTGTATCTTGGGGAATGTAACACAAGTCTCTATCCTTTAATCCTATTTGTGTATATTAGCTTTTGAAGATGATTGATATATACTCTGTTAGGTACTTTGAGGCATGATATAAGGTTTTTTGTTTTTGGATAAATGACACAAGAAATTTAAAATCCTCAATTCAAGATATTATTTTACTAAGGATGAGGCTTTTCATGGCATGGTAGGTTCCAAGTTATTATCCTCCATTAGAATGTATGGATATTGAGCTTCTACCATTCCCAAATGAAGACAAAGAAGTTGGAGAAAGATGAAATCATTATGAGCCGAACCAACTAACGCCATTAATGAATGTAAATAACACCAACACCAAGTCCTTTGAACGTGTTCTCTGACGCCATGATCTCACCCCTTTCCTTTGAGAAGCTACGAAAGTCACAAGATTCCCTTAAAATGCTCATTCCAGAGTGAGAGAAAGACATGAAAAAAACTGCTCAACAACTGCACGATCACATGAAATAAGCCCCAATCAGGAGTTGATGAAGGGTACGAGGCGTTCGAGGACAACACATCGGTTGTGGATGAGACTTTAGAAGATCCGAGGAGCAAGACACATAGTTTGGAAACTCAAACCAAAATTTCTCAAACTCAAACCGAAATTTCTTCTATTTTTATGTAATAATAAAAATATGATTTATCCATTTTTATAAAAAAAAAACTACACAAAGACATTTGACTTTTGACCTTCCGGAAAAATTCAACATTAATCTGAATCACAATCTTGATTAAGCCAAGCCGACAGAAACAAGAAGAAGTGGTTCAGTGATGTTAGGTGAAGAGTTAGTGTGCATGAAGGACGGTATTGCATGCATTGAAGGAGGAGGAGGAGGAGGAGGAGGAGGAGGAGGAGCAGCAGCAATGCAGCATGATGGCCGGAGCATGACAAGAAGGCAGTGGTACCAGATTCCTGCTGGCCATTAATGCTCTTGGGTTTTGGGTTGTAAGCATTTGGTTTTGTTTGTGAGCCTGGCCCCAACGCAGTTATTGCTTTACAACACCCTCCATCATCTCTTCCCAGTTCCCACCCACTTTTACATCCTTGTTTTTCTCTCTTAATCCCTTCTCCAACTTTAACAGGACCCCAGTGCATTTCATTTGGTTTTCTTACAAATTCTCAACTAACATAAAAAAAAAACAAAAGAGTTCAGATATAATATAGTGGTAATTAAAACCTTTTATTTTTTTTTTTAACTTTGCATTAATTTTTCTAAACATGTTTTCCTTCAACATGATCTCTGTATATGACAAAGACTATGAGTGAAAGAGAGTTTTAACTTTTAACTAAGATGGTGACCTCCTTAACAAAACGTGGTTTGCCATGAATCATACGTATTGAAGGTGGCCCCAGCTCAACCTCCCTTCTTTTATCTCCCTTCCCCCCTCCCCTCTCCTTTTCTGCTTCCCTTTGCGCAGCATTTGGAGACATGCAATTAGAGAAGCCTGGGAGAAAACATGAAAGCTCTCTTACAAAGTAAACAGGATCCTTCCTTCATACAAAGACTTCTCCAAGTCTTTGCATGAATGAATGAATGAATGAAGATTTATCCATATGTTCTCCATGGACTTGAAGATCGAACAGGAGGTATTGGCGTGCCTCAACCTGAAAGCTTGGTTAGTTGTTTCTCAACCATGCTATTGGATTGAGCCGCGTCAATATCTCCTTCGATACAACAACACTTAAAATTCTCAGGTAGTTTTCCAGGTATGCATTTGTTCATTTCTTCTTTCTGGTCAACTATATAGTTGGGGTAGTCTTTTCCAAAGGCTGATTTGGTATTCCAAAAAGAGTTCAGAAATGAAGCTCTGGAGTGGAGTCAGTACACTTCATATTATAAAAAGGTTTAGTCATTTGACTCTTTCATTGAAGGGTGCTATGAATAATTGGTGTTTGAAATTGAAACTATCATTAAACTTTCTTTTCTAGTGAAGATTCTAATTACTAAGGGATGAATCATGGATTGCTCTTAAAATGGTGGATGTAGAGTAGTTGGATGGAGGAATAAGAAGTCTTCAATGTCAGATAATGAGATGAAGACTGAGAACAAGGGATTTGATCTCTTGTTTCTCTCAATTAGAGAAAAACAAGTACACAATGATTGAGAGATCTAGCTATACAGCTGTATTTTAAGACTTTTAGATGGTACACAGAAACACTAGATTTGCTTAAACAATCAGAAGCTCCATGTGTATGTTTTGCTCTATCCACTTAGACGAGAAAAAAAAAAAAAAACATGTGAGAACTGGAAGGAAGCTGTAATAACAGAACTGAGAACTATCTTGAAGAATTTGGTGTTTATTGAATGAACATTTTGTAGGTGAGGAACTAAATTTTACAATTTTCAGATCAGAGAAACAAATACACTTGTAAATTTCAAGCTCACCCTTCCAAGTTCTATTGAAGGGAAATCATTCAGAAAATAGAACCGGTAGACGATGATATACTAATTAGAAATCATTCTGAGAAAGTGGTCCTGACTTTGGCACTGCTTGGTGAATCTTTTATGTTCTTTTATCCTCCCTGCAACATTTGAAATTAGTTGCTGAATTTCTCCTGGGGAAAGCATTTAGACATGTCCTTCGGATAGGAACCAAGAACTCGAAGAAATGCTGCAAATTCCTGTGAAGTTCAATCCAAAATTATGTGAGCAAAAGTTGTTGCTTTGATTGTACATATAATTGGACAAAGAGTATAGCTAAAAACATAAGGTTGCAGACCATTAACATAAAAAACTTGTTACATTATTAACAGAATAGATAGCACGAGATATCATAGCTACAAATGACAGTCCCCGTTAAAGAGATCAGTAAGAAGGTTTGAAAAATGGTAGGTGTAACTCCTCGGAGATTGAGGAAAGAAAAGGACTAGCAGGAAAAAAGTTTGAATTGAATGTTGAAGAGAAAGTTTGAGAGCACACCACTGATGCATGAAAACAAAATGTCAGCAAATCATCTGACAAAATGATCTTAAGAGAGAAAAGCTAAGCATGAAGACAGAATCCAGTCGATATCTGACCTGCGCAATAGCAAATTATGCCAAACTTATCATGTTCAACCTTGACATTTAGCATGTACTTCTTTGTCACTTGCTCCACAAATTAAGATCCTTATCTCTTATAAGATACACAGAAAAGTATAAAACAGATGACTTCTGAATCAAATTTTGCGTTTTCTCTGATTCAGAAAAGGCAAGTTCCATGACAATAACCATCCATTAATAAGAGGGGTTCTATATTTATATAACATGCTAGGACTTTGATCTATAAAAAGTAAATCAGAAGTCATTTAAGAACTGAAGATAAAGAAACAATAATTCATTTGATCATGAAGAACTATTACAAACCTGTAGGTGGGCCAAAGCATTTTGTGCACGATGTTCGACCATTGATGCTTCAAAGTCAATGTAGAAAAGATATTCAAAGTACCTATCATCAAAATTTGTTACGAAAACTTCTGAAAGGGTATAACTACAAATAAACTGGATTTAGTATCCTGACATATTAGATTGCTATTTTCTTCAACACAATTCTTATCAGCATGCTGAGAAAAGAGTATTCCACTAGGTGTTGGAGTTCAATAAACATTTTCTAAAATTACAAATGGATTGAAAACTTTTACTTGGCAGTCCCACGATTTGAGTCATCCACAACCCTTAGTGGCCGTTTCCTCTGCGGCCTGCTTTCAATCTGCACTTGCATGAGAAAAAAGATCAATGCAGCATCTGAACATGATCTCAAGTCTTCTAACTTCCAAAGAGTGCCAAACAACAAGTCAAGGAATCAAGAATTACATGATCTACCTTTGTCAAATTAATATTCCTCAAAGAAAATACTGCCAAGGCTTTAAAGAGTACCCCAGGACCTTCATCAAGGGTGAAGACTATGCTAGTCTGAAAAGAAATTGCCAATTCTAACTTCCCAATCCATATAACAAAATAGACTTGTTCCAAAATATCATGAAATAAAGAACCTTAAAAGGCCTGTCTGTTCCTGGAATTATAGGTTCCCTTGCCAGTATCAGAAATCGAGTAACATTGTCTGAGAAATCCTGCTTACCATATAGTACAATGTACAAACACAAGCAGACTGTGATCTGACAGTTGATATTAACACAGAAAAGTAGTCTGAGGTAATACAAGGTTGTAGAGAAATTGAATAATGCAACAATAATGCTCAAATGAGTATAAAGAATGCAATGATAAATATTGCAAAAAAGGTTGGATTACTTGGAGTTGAAGATTTGAATAGTGAGAAAACACAAAGAAATGAGAGTTATGCAATAAGAACATGAGTTCAATTCAGATTGATTGCCTGCATTCTTTCTTCAAGTATATTAAGCCCATATATTTCTGCTGCCTGAGCACTTGCAATTGCTCCAGCATCCCTTAGATTATCTGAGGCTATGATCTGGCAAAAATTGTCAAACATGAAAACCCAAGTAGAAAATCCCACAAATGAGATCACACAGAAGTTCTTATTGTTTTGAATTACCTGTGCAGCACCAGCTGTGTCATGCATGCTTTGCTGAATTGCTTCGAGCTCATTTAATTTAAACTCGCATTGAGCAAGTGCCTGCAAGTTATAAGATACCGATGAAAAATTTTAAAGTTTGACAATTTCGTAGTGAAGTAAGAAACAAGATAGGATTGACATTTGGATGGCTTAAAACTCGTTTTATCCCCTCTTTCTTTACTCCTGGTAACGCCATAAGACAGTGGTTAACAGCTAACTGCACTTCCCCCACGATGTGCAGCCTATGACAAAGCAGCAGGTCATAATTTCTATGGATACTTCCACCTGATGAATTCTCAATTGGGAGAACCGCTCGATCAACTACCCATAGTTCAACAGCCTGAAAATGGAAAAATTGCATGCTTTGAGTTGCATGGCAATCAGGACTTGTTTGACAAACCTGCAAAGTGACAGAGAGGAACAAGCTTAAACCTTGAATGCAACATCAAACTCTTCACAGGGAACAGTTTCACATAGAGGGTAAGCTTTGATAGCAGCAGCCTCACTGAATGCACCTGGTAATCCCTGCATTATTCAGTTGAAACAGCATTCTGACATGAGTGCAATAGTACACCTCTAATCCCAGTAATGTTTAAACAATAAAAACAGAGATAAACACGATTAATACCTGATATGCCACCCGCATATTTGAGCCCTGGCTACGAGCAACAAGATCAGTGGCAGATAACTGTTCTGCAATTACAGAGCTGAATGATCAACACGAGAAAAACTAACAATTACACAAATGAACATAAAGAGTAAGAAAATAGGCCTTAAATGATATCCTAGACAATGCTTCTTCATTTTCAGGCCATGTCGAAAAATCTTGATTCCTTTGCAGTCATTCAATGATTCATTGAAAAGAAAGATTTACAAGAATCCATCTCAGCTGCCATTAAAATCTTCCCATTGCTTAGCATGGGTCACTTGAATTGTGATCAGAAACCCTCAAAGGATCATGCCTAAAATAATTAATAAGAATCATATCATCCACAAACTTATTATGCTAATTCATCAACAATCAAAGAAACAAGACTTCCAAATAATTACTTGAGATTTTCATTGCATTACTCCATAAACATCATACTTATCAAACCCAGGACTTATCATTTATCAATAATGAGTGACTGAGGAATTGGAGCAAGAACTCACTTGGAAGAGTACTCAACTCTCGGTCCCATCTCCCTGTCTCCAATGCATCCGCATTCCCAGACACCCTGCTCAGCTCGGCAGCGGAAATCGGCACCGGATCACTCCCATCTTCCACCGGCTTGGCACAAAGCAGTCGACCAACTCCTCCATACCTCCACTTCAAACAACAAACCCCATGAGAGCTCCCAAGATCCCTCCTTTTCAATCTGAGCAATCCGCCACAACCGAAAGAATTCAAAGATGTCATCTTTCCTCCGTCAAACAACGAAAACCACCGAAAGAAACCAGGATAACCCCTTCACAGATGAATTCTTTCAAGTAGTTGGTGGGCCGCACGAATTGGGTAATGAAAACAATGGATTTGACTGCAAAGAGAGCAAGCAACCCGACCGCACAAGGTGACGTGTGGTCCGGAGCTTTGAATCTCCATCTGGGATTCGCCATTGGCTGACGAGTTGGAGAGGATGGTGGGCGCTGTTGCTGTTGGTCTCTTTCTCTCGTTTCGCTCTCATTTGTTTCTGGTGAAAAAAGACGGGATAAAACTTCATACTTCATCATGAAGCATGACGCATAATTGGGGATGTGAACGGGCCGATTGGGTCGGGCCCAGCTCCAGCTCCAGCTCGGGTATAAATTGCCTAGCTCGAAATTAGGAATTCCATTATAATTTTAAAATCTCAAATTTAAATTTGATTAGATTTAGCTTGAAATTAAAAACTTGCTTATATATTAATATTTAATAATATTTATATTATATATTAATATTAAATTTTGAACTTTCGAGTCATAATACTCCATCGAGCTCCGCATGAAAGATCGAAATTCTAAGTTTTATTGAGCTGATCTTGAGCTATTCACGAATAGTCGGATCATTTGGCTGCCCTACGCATGATGTTTGGTAACATTAGAATTCCGTCAAATTTCTATGAAATTTAATATTTTATAGAAAATTTTTATTAGGGCTGTTAAGTCAAGTTTTTTATAAGTTGAATTTCATAACAATATATATATATATATATATATATATATATATATATATATATATTTTTTGAATTTTAGTCTGACCTTTTTCTGGACCCGTGCATACTGGAGCTTTATAGCACCGGCTGCCCTTTCAGACCAATCTGCTTTGTTTGCCGACATTGGAAGATAGTTGGCAAACAAAGCAGATCAACCACCCAAAAAACTCTCTGATGTTTTACATGTGAGTTCAATGTGAACAATAACATATGAATGTATTTATCCTTGATGTTCACAAAGCAAACAAATAAATCAGGTGAAAAACTAGTGAACTTTTTTATTCATTGTAGTGAAACAATCCAAAAACAAAAAAAATCTAAAAACCTGGGAGATGCACCAAAACAAAGAAGACAACGGATTTCATTGTTGGTGAACAACCAACACAACAACCAACTTGAAGAAAAAACTGCTCAGACTGCTTATTTACATTTCACATTTAGGCAAACTGAACTTGGGAGAAAGCCTTTGGCAAGAAAATCTTTTACATGGAATCCATGAAACACAATGCTACAGGTTAATATGCCGAAGGCGTTCTTCGGTTGCTTGCCACCAATCATATAGTCTCACTTACATTCATCAACTAGGTTTTACTCACCCTGCCTCTTTCTGCTTCCCTTTTCTAGATTTGGATTTCATCATTCTTTGGCTCTTGGGAGTGATATTAGCCCATGTATATTCATTAGGAATAGAGAAGGGGTCTACATTATCTACCACTTGAGATGAATTAATTGCCTTTGGTGGAGTTGAGGTCTTTGGTGTCGAATTGCTATGCCAGTTCAGCCAAGAGCTTTTGGGACGCCCGTTCTCTGTTTTCTGATGCTCTTCCTCTTCAGGAAGAGAAAGGTGTCTAGGGCTTGAAAGTGGGGTGAAGAATTCTTCAGATGGCTGGAGATATGTGAATTTGTTGAATGTGATCACAAGTCTTACAGTCGGCACAATGGGAATGGCAACCTGTAGCGATAGGATCACATCAAAGACGATCAGCACTAGCACAATAACATAAAAATGTGATAAATTCTGCAGTACATGATTCTTGGAAGAAAACACACAGACAACTGGATTTTAATTGTCCATTGGGAATGGCAAAGAAGATCAGCACCAGCACAATAACATAAACATGTGATAAATTCAGGACAGTGTCTTATGAAGTAAAATTGTTTAAACTATAATAAAGACATCTTTTAATTATACTGCAGGTCAAGGACTTCCTTGTTTATGTTGACCCACTAATTCCTCAAGTGCTTCATGACCAATGACTATCATATATATATATTTGACAGATGCTCATATACTTAAACCCACAAATCTATATTACATCAATTTCACAATAATTAACCTTAAAAAACTGTAAAGTTATTAAATTGAGATTAGCTGTAATAACTTTACAATTATGGCATACAATTTATTTTTTCTTTGATTCCAAATATCTTGAAAAATTGTTTCAATTTTTTAATTGATGGCTGTACTTAAATTAAATTAAAATGGAGCACTAAATGCACATTAAAAAAAACAAACAATTAAAAAATTAAGATAGATATGCATGCCTTGAGGACTCATTTTTTACCCATTCTAAGCAAGTAGGAACATCAACTTTAATTCCTAACAAAAATTAACATTCAAATTTAATGTGCACAATTTCAATATATAATAAGGTAACAACCAGGTCAAAAGGATCAAAACTTGTCCACATCTATTTAAATAGATTTAACATTTTCGTATTGAAATCCAAAAGGATGGGAGCATTTTGGGATTAAAGTAATTTGACATCGGTATTTAAGAATCGAAATTTTTAGGACTAAAACATGCAAAAGACATGATAATCAATTGCATGCGTGATGTTAAAGTCAGGAAAAGAAAAGTCTCAATGTAGATTAACATTCAGTTGAAGAGTTCAACATGAAGGAAATAAATCATGCACCAAGAAAATCATCTCATGAAAATTTGGAAGAATAACAATAGAAATGGGCCAAATGGCTTGATTTGGACTCTAATCATAGACCTAAAAGAGAAAAATTCTCACCTCACATTCAGTAACACATTCAAATAACCTTAGAATTGTTAAGCCTAGTAGTAAGTTCACCTTGATTGTGTCTCCCCATCTCACCTTGCTTGTGCGACCATTTTCTCCATTCCAAGTCACTATCCTTACAAGCTACGCCATCCAATCGTCTATCATACATCTCCCACCTCACTACATATAACTGATGTTGATTGTAGAACCAAATCCTCCAAACAAAATAGATTTCAAATATGGCCTTGTATCAGTTGACAAATCAATTTAGACAACTGGTCACAAATGGGGACAATTTGCCATTGGGTCTGCATCTCGGTCCTCGACATCACTTAACAATGATTAACACACAAAACAATCTAAAGGTGGCAACTCACCCCCTGGTCAAGCTGTAATTATCATCCATGTTGATCAATCACACATATAAATTCTAGTCAAGGTGTAATCTTACAGATTCAATTTCAGTCAACTTTGTCTATGAGAACAATCTACAAATGTCCAAACTAAGAACTACGGTATAAGCAGAACATATGTCAGAGGAAATCAACAAGAGACAAAAAGGACCCAGCAGCATCAGAGCAAGAGAGCCCCACCATTTCTATCAGTATCCTCAGAAATGGAAATATCGAAATGCAGTACGACCATCAATAATTGGAAACAAATGATTGTAGTTTTTGGCTTACCTTAACCGGGAACGTGCCGGGCGGGAGCTTGGCCGTGAGTAGCTCCCGGAGCCGCCGCACTGCCTTGACCTTGTTCGACAAAATGTCTAGCAGCGGGAGGAACTCCTCCGTCTTCAATGGGAAGTCCTCAGTGAGCCACAGCGACGGCCGCAGGCTTTTCACCATCTCCTTCTCCTTCCCTCTTGCCGCCATTGAAACCATCTCTATTTATTCTCACTCGCTCCCGTGACACATCCACACTCCGCCTACCACCAATCTCCATTTTCCGGCGATGTCCCAGGTCGGAGCAGCTGTGCCGCGCGGGAAGATCGGGGATCTCAGCGACCAGGAACCCGTCTTCTTCGTCGAGGTCGAGAGGGAGGATCTCTTGGTCGTCGGATCCGTCGACGGGTTTGAGAGTTTTGAAGCTGAAGACGACGTTGTTGACGTCGTAGACGCGGGTTTTCCACTCGCCGACGGTCTCGGTCTTCTCCCGCCCGCGCCAGTTGGTCCGGGGGATGAGCTCGGCTTTGGTGACGTCGAGGCCAGGGCGGTAGGCGCTGGCGTCGGCGATGAGGTCGGTGTCGTCGGGAGAGGGGTCGAGCGAGTCGGCGCCTTCGAAAGCGTCGCGGATCTGTTTCTTGGCGCGGTCTAAGACGAGGAGTGAACCGGGAGGGTGGGGGGCGGGTGGGGAAGAGAGGAAGAGGAATGAGAGAGGGTGGCGGCGGGGCCTGAGAGAGGAAGCGAGGGAGGGGAGGGCGGAGTCGGCGCGGAGGTCTCCGGAGCGTTTCCAGAGGCGGAGGGAGTCGCGGGGGAGGAACGGGAGGAGCGGGGAGTCGAGGCGGAGGGAGAGCTCAAGATAAAAGTCAGGGAGGCGGCGAAGAGCAGAGAGAAGAGCGGGAAGGCGGCGGCGAAGCTTGGAGAGAGCGGAGAGGCGATGATGGCGGAGTAGAATAAGGGCAAGAGGGCGTCGCCGAAGAGAGATAGCTTCCTGAAGAGGGGTCCACCCGGCGGCGTTCTGGAGGGATGGATCATGCCAGCGGCGGCGAGGGAGGAGACGGCGGCGGGGAGGTTGAGGCGGACGGCGAGGTGTAGAGCAGTATCCCGGCGGGGAACGTCGCGGCGATCGAGGGCGGCGGAGACGATGTCAGCAAGGCGTGACTCGCGAGCCGAGTCGGACTCGGTGAGTATAGCCGATGGCGGGGCAAGCCGCGGAAGCGTCGCCAGGAAGCGCTCGAGGCGTCTCTTGTCGGAGAGCGCCACGGCGTAGTGGGCCGGGCTATGCGCGTAGTCCTCCACCCGAACGCGCTCCTCCATTTCCGTTTTCAATCGGAAACAGAGCCCAATAGAGAAGAAGATCGCTGGAGTGAGTTGAGAGCTGGTTTGAACAACGAGGGTGTTGGGTTGGTTTATCGAGGGAGTCACTTTATCGGGTTTCGGATCCGCGGTGGAGAGTTACACGTTCTTTAATGAAAACGTTAAGAATGGGGGGCCGTGTCGTGAACGTACGCAACGAAGGAGGAGAATGTTAAAGCCTTTGTTGTTGTATGGGAGGACGGGGACAGACGTTGGCTTGCCTCGAGATGTGGATTCGGATGTCGGGATCGGTGCGCCAGAGAAACGTCTTTTCACGGTTCCCAACTAGGGCTGGTGGAACCTTAATTAGGGGAATGGGTTAGAAACTAAGTACCAAATGATTCAAGATTAGGATAGGTGTGATTAGTAGACCTGATCTATAGTTAGATCTAATGAAAATTTTAATTTAATGTTTTAAGTTTTGGGTTTTATTTCTCACTGCCCCACAAATTAAAGCAATGGAAGGGACATGCTGCATGCATGCCAGGAGAATCATCTCTGAAGGTCAGTGTGCAGGGTAAAGCTGGTGATTCAATAGGGCCACATGAAAATTATTCATTGACCATCAAACTTTGAAAGGTCACAAGAGAGAATGGCAAAACTTAATTAACTAATAAAAATTGGCCAAAGGCTTTTTGATCGAGCCGCATAGTTTCTTACATAAGTGGTTTGACATCCGGAAGTCCTAATGTCAAATCTCCACTACAGGAGATGAGGGTATATGGTATGAGTCACCTAATGAGACAGTCCACACAAACACAAGGATTTTCTACAGATATCCCTTGGACAAGAAAATAAAAGATACGCCATAAACTTTCAATCAAGAAAATTGTTATGTGAAACTCGCTAATCGAAATTTCACGCACCCCATTTGATCCAAATTGGGAAAGGGGCTCTATTTTTAATAAAAAAAAAACTAATAAAAATTGATGGGAATATTACAAAGCAGTAGTAAATCCTGGCATGTTGTTCCAAGAATAAGAATCAATGCACCAAAGTTGAACCATGGAAGTGTCTTCTTGGGTGATGAGTGAAGGTTCCTGATCTCTACTGATATTGGTGCCCCAATTTCACCAAACTCTGGAGGAAATGAAATCAATGGATTGGTTGGGAACATATTATTATGAATTGTTGGCATGTCCTTTTGGGATGGATTCATATCATCCATTGCTGCTTGACCTGCAAATCAAGTGCAACTGGATATTAATAGTGTACAAAATTAAGTAGAGACATGAATGCAACTATGCAAGTAAATAAATGAGCCTTAATCCGTCCAAGTTTCCGGGCTTGCTGGAATATGTATTTTGTTTGATTTTTTAGTTTTATTTGCATTGTATGAATTGGTCAAAATTAGTCTCTTTATAAAATAAATTTTTTGTATGAATGAATATATAGTGATTTATGAGTAAAATATGATATAAAAGGAGGTTCTTTTTTATTGTAGCCCTTCTTTGGTGTGGATAAAAACTGAAGTTATTTTAATGATAAATAATGTGTTTTTATAAAATTCATTTGAGTTATTGATTTTTTTTATATTGTTTTGGTTTTCTACCATAAATATATAAAAAAGAGTAAGTTAGAGAACAGGGAGAATCATATAAAAAGAGTGCTTTTATAATAAAAACAAAAAACTCAACATCGATGCATTGCATGAGGGAAACTAGCTACCAAATGTAGCCTATTGAACAAACCATTCATCTTTGTTGTTGTTCCTGTCACATTTTTGAATGTAATGCTTATATATTTATAATAAAATATGATTTATCCATTTTTAAGAAAATAAATAAATAAAATATATATATATATATATATATATATATATATATAATAAAAACCGATATTTCTTTATTAATAAACTTCTCTTAATTTATAAAGTCATAGGGCCTCAATTTTTGTTTTATTATTAGAAAAATGTTTTTTTTAGTTTTTAATTAATGATATTATACTTGATATTTGATTTTGTAGGGAGGGGAGTTGAGTTGGCACATAGGATTGCATGCATGTCCAGGTGTCCAACCGATTTCCGTGTGTTTCCATACTTGGTTTCCCATTTATCTCTCTCTTTGAACCATTAATTATATTTTTATAGTATAAGATAGATAAAAGTTTTAAAACGGAAGAATATTTGAATTGAGTTGGCCCTGATATACATACACATGTACTTTAAGATCTGTACTAAAGATCAAGTTTCATCTTTGTTTTCCTGAATATAAACACACAGAAGGCAACTCTATTCACAGTGATTTAGAGGTTGCTGAGTTGCTTCACATTGATAGGATACACAAGTGGTGCAGCTCCATCAAAGATGGTGGTTGTGAGCAATCTATCAGTGGCCTCTGTAGGATGGAAGAGATCCCAGAACATATGACTTTTTCTGTTGTTGCAGTAGCTGGAGTTTGGCAGGCATGGAATGTTTGCATTCAGATTTCCATGTCCACAGCATGCAGCCTTAACTTCAGTAAATCCTGTCACCATAAACCAAACTGGTGTTTAGTTTCATAAGAGATTGATTAATATAGACTTGTAATTAAACGTTTGAATGTAGTATATCTACCATATTTTGCAGGATATCTGAGGTACTGCAGAAGAGCACCGGAGGCGTCAAGGAAAGAGTAACTCAAGTCACTGTAATTGGACTTCATATCATGCAAGAGATTTGATGCACCCTTATTGTACATAACTGAGAGCTGGTTTGCTTGTGCATCGCAGTTGGTTGAGTTCTGAGTCCTCTGTGATGGACAGCAGCCGATCGGTCCTGTGCCGACAAACACTACCTTCCGAGTTCCTAGAGTGTACAATCTCTGCAACCAAAAGGATCCTTAGTGTGTTCAATGATGCAAACTTGCAGTTGATATTGTGGACATGCTGTACCTGCAGTTGATCTTTCAGACTGGAGAGCATGGAATTCACAAAGTCCTGAGGAGTGGGCTTGAAAACAATTTCTCTGGTGTAATCCAGTATGTCATTGCTTCCAATGATGAAACAAAAGATAGATTTTGATAAATGATCCATTGCTGCATCTGAGCCTAGTGCATCAACTAGAGTTTTTTGCACTGTGGAGAAGTCATCAACTTGATCGGGGAATGTCAGACATTGACCCTGATGTTTCAGTTATTATGTGGTTAAGTTGTTGTCAGAACTGATGAAATCTATTGTTTCATGTACTTAATTACCTTATTTGTGGAGTCTAGAACTCCAGCACCTCCAGAGGCGAAGCTGACACCATTGAGGAATGCTTTAGTTTTGTTAGTGTCAGAGGATATGTTCAGATAAGGTGGGGATGTTGGCAATCCAAGCTTCTCAGCTGGCAGTTAAACATGTAGTTGTATCATTAGTTTCATGGTATCAAAGCTATGTTTTGCTGAAAGAATGAGTGAAATGATACCAAGGAGATCGGCGGAGTTTTTGCCGTTGCTGAACCGACCGGTGGCCTGACCGCCATTGTAGTCGACCCCGTTGGGAAGGAAATTGGCTTTCAGAACTGAGAGTGGCAGGTAGTCATTGTTCCCTACATCTGCCAGAGAGTCACCAAACACATACATGGCTGGAACAGTGCCATGGGCATATCCATGAAAGAACACAATGAAGCACAAGACTACACTGATTACATAACAAGGCACTGAAGAAGCCATTGCTGAGATTACAAGTCCTCTTTCTCTCTGAAGTGCGCCTTTTAAAGAGTTTGTATTTGTATGGTAAACAATGGCAACGTACGTATGTGGGTGTTAGAACCTATACGGCAATGAATGAAGTGGTGATAAATTAAATAAAAGTGGTTCAATTTTGGCTTGCTCTATTCATTCTGTTTTCACATTTAGAATAAGCCAATAACAACAAGAACATGTTCGAAATCTAAATGAAAGACTCAAGCTCATCAACTCAGAGGGCACTCAGTTGCCTTAGATTTACAGGAAAAATATATGGATGAGATCCATCAATGATAGTGGTGGTGAGCAAGGACACTGTAGCCTCTGTTGGATGGTTTGAGTCCCAATAGATGTGGGTTTGCCTGTTGGGACAATAGCTTGAGATTGGTAGGCAAGCAACCTTGGCCTTCATCTTGCCCAATCCACAGCATGCAGCCTTAACTTCAGTAAAACCTATGATCATCAACCACAATGAGAGTCAAGCTCTGCAAGAGTAATCAGGGTGAATCAAAAGATTAAGAGGATCAAGTACCATAAGTTTCAGGATTCCGAATGTATTGGAGTAATGCATTGAAGGTGTCGAAAAAGGAATAGCTCATGTCAC
Organism: Dioscorea zingiberensis; assembly: GCA_026586065.1. Taxonomy (NCBI): domain Eukaryota; kingdom Viridiplantae; phylum Streptophyta; class Magnoliopsida; order Dioscoreales; family Dioscoreaceae; genus Dioscorea; species Dioscorea zingiberensis. The sequence goes on along the minus strand of CM048819.1, from coordinate 67,021,759 downwards.
TGAAGTTTGATTTCATCTCCTGCAGTAGATTAGAAGCGGCATTGTTGTATTGAACCGAGAGAGAGTTTGTTTCTGGGTTGCAGTCCTCTGTTTTGCTTTTAGCCCTTTGAGATGGACAGCAGCCGGTAGGTCCTGCGCCAATGAAAACAAACTTTCGGGCGCCGAGGTTGTATAGTATCTGCTATCAAAAGAACTTGATGAGGATAAATTGAAATGAATGTTTAAATGTGTCACATATGAGCTCATCTGTTACCTGCAACTGAGTTTGCAAAGTGGAGACCAAGGAATCCACAAATTGTTGAGGGGTGACCTTGGTTTTGCTAGAAGGCTTTGATTTGGAGTAACTAAATATGTCATTGCTTCCTATGATGAAGCTGAATATGGATTTTGACAGGTGATTATGTGTTTTGACAACCCCAAGTTGCTGCACTAAAGTAGTGTACACTGAGGAGTAGCAGTCTATTTGTTTGCTAAATGTGACGCATTGATCCTAGTGAACATTTAATTGAAACACCAAGTGAGAAATCATGCTTTAAAATTGGAAACCAAGTTGTATTTTTTTCATGTTTGCACCTTGTTTGTCGAGTCTAATACTCCAGCGCCACCAGAGGCAAAGCTAACACCTTGGAGGAATGCATCAGTTTTGTTGGACTTGTAGATTATACTGAGGTATGGAGGGGAGGATGGTAAACCAAGCTTCTCAGCTGCCACAGTTGAAGTATAAATTGAATGCAATGTGTCAAACTATCCTATATATATAGAAATGTTCTTGAAGAAGAGATTTTTAATTTGAATGCATTAGAAATGAAATTCAAGTTATGGTGTAGAGGGAAGCAATAGTTTCCAAGCAGTGAGCATTAACTCCTTCCAACCATCAACTGATGAAACAAGTAATGGCCTCCTCTGTGGAAAGAAGATCATCAAATTATCTCTGCCAAACATTTATGGAGAAAGGCAGAGGTTTTTAATGGTTACAACTTACTTCCTTCAGTGAACTATTGCTTGATTTTTTTGATTTTTTTTTAAAGGTTTCAGAAAAACACTAAACTTACATTTCAGCCAGCTGTTCTTCATGTCAAGCATGACAAGAAGATGCTCCAAGAACAACTCAAAAGAAGTAGTTTATGAACAGGGATATCATATGAACACACAAACAAGGATGATAAAATGAATGAATACATGAATGCAACTGATAGGAAGGTGTGAGAATGGGGTACCGATGAAATCTGCAGCATTCTTGCCATTGCTAAAACGGCCGGTGGCCATGTGGCCAGGATAATCCATGCCATTGTGAGGAAAGTCAGCTTTTATAAGCGTGAAATCAAGGTAGTCATTGTTACCAACATCTGCCAAAGAGTCACCGAACACATACATTGCAGGAGCTAAAGCACAAACACAATGACTATCAAACAAGAAGGAAGACCAAAGCACTAGAAAGACCATATGGAGAAGAGGAACCAAAGAGGCCATTGCTAATACTTGGTTTTAAAGGGAGTGTTGGTAGACACACACACACACACACATATATATATATATATATATATATAAGGGGAGAGTGGGACTGTTCCTTTGATTGCAATGTGTTCATACTAAACCAATGAAAGGACTCATGTGAATCATGTTTTCAGAAGAATGGACTCACAAGCATACTATGTAGGAAAGTTTAATACTTTAATATGACTCTCAAGTTGATCATTACTGATCTATATTCTCAAGAAAGGTGGATGAATCCTGTTTATTCATTGCTAAGATAAAGACCGGGATACAGATAGTAGTATGATACATATTTGGATGAGGGCATCATCACTGATCTATAAATTGGATAACATGAGCATTCTCAGCATTGAGGCCACTAAGCTCCCTCACATTAACAGGGAACACATTGGGAGGCAATCCATCAAAGGCCATGCTCACTAGTAAGTTGGCGGTAGCCTCTGTTTGATGCCAACCATCCCAGAATACATACTTTGTTCTATTGGAACAATATGTAGCAAAAGGATTGCAAGCAATTTCTGCATTCAGGTAGCCCATTCCACAGCATGCAGCCTTGGATTCATCAAATCCTACAACCGTGATTCACAAATTCACAATCAGTCAAACATGGAGTATGTATCCACACACACACACACACACACACACATAAACATACCATAATTCTCTGGATGCTTGATTAATTTATCAAACACCCTGTAGGAATTGAAGAAGGAGTAGCTCATATCTGCATACTCTGACTGTAATTTCTTCAGTAAAAGAACAGCTTGCTCACTGTACAGGGATGAGACTTGATTTAATTCTCTGTTGCAATCTCCAGAGCTCTTGTTCAAAGCTCTTACAACTGGCCAACAGCCAATTGGTTCAGTCCCCATGAGTACCAACTTTCGTGCACCAAGTTTGAATATTCTCTTCAGAAAATTAAACATAGTCATAGGAAAATGAATTCATGACTTCTCACTAGTAATTTTACATCAATTGAACAATCTATGTTACCTTCAGTTCGCCTTCCAATGTAGATATCAATAATCTCACATACTTTGATACACCAGTTCCATCATAAACCAGAATGTCATTGCTTCCAATGTTGATCAAAAAGATGGAGCTTGAGATGAACCTTTGGACCTGGACAATGCCCAACTTCTCCACCAGAGCTCTGAGCACTGAAGAGTAGTAATCTATCTGAGTCTCCAGTGAGATGCAAAGACCCTGGAAAGTATTAATCAGATTTTAAGGTTGGATCAAACTCATCTAATTCGATATCAATCTTACTTGATGTGTAGATATGAGAATTCCAGCACTTCCGGAGGCAAAGTTAACTCCTTCCAGGAATTCCAAAGGATTGTCAGTTTTGGACAGACTGAGATATGGTTTTGGTGATGGCACTCTGAGTTTCTCAGCTGTAAGTAACATATATGCGTTATCCTAATATATCACAGAAACAAATACAAACTAATAATCTAACAGGAAGATATGTACCAAGGAAGTCAACAACATTCTTGCCATTGCTGTATCGGCCTGTCGGCTTGCCTCCGAGATAGTCAATCCCGTAAGGAGGGTAATTACACTTCTCAGTAGTGTTGATATAGTTGTTATTGCCAACATCCAATAGGGAGGCACCAAACACAAACATTGCTGGAGATGAACCCTGAGCTTCAACAGGACAGCTGAGCATGAAGCTGAATGAAACATGAACCAGCAACACATAAAGTGTCAAAGAATCCATTGTTGAATCTGAAGCTTTGTGTCTTCTATGGTATTTTGGCAATGGAGATAAAGCTGGTCTTTTCCACAGGGTGGAGGGGCAAGGAGCGTGCTGAGCCGTGTGTTTGCTTTCTTCTTAGGGATTAGACCACGAGTGCCGTACTGTGGGCAGCCCAAGCAAAAGCTTGTGTCTTCCATCGGCTATGCTAGGTTTGTCTGCTACATTTGAATAATATTTTTACATATAAAAGATAATTTTTTTATACAAAATAGTTAATTTTGAGAGTATAATTGTTATTTATTACAAATTACATTTGTATTCTTTTTAACCACTATAATTCAAAGTGAGAAGAAGTTCCCCCCAGTCATAAATCTCTAACAGAGGACCATTTTAGTGGTATCTTGGGTCTCATGTGTTGAATAATTGATTTAGTGAACAAAACTCTAGGTTCAAGTCTTGGCTCCTTAATGGAGGAAGCATTTTGGGCAATTCACAAAGCTTTCAAGTTCGAGGCCCTATCTCTATATGCGCACAATGAAAGACCAATGATGGTTATCACCTAAAACCACCTATGTCAAAAATTATTTTGATGTTGAGGATAGAATTCAAAATGAGGAAGGATATCATGGCTGGTCCAAAGATGATGGATAAGAAGGTTAATTTATCCAAACATATGTGATGTGGTGGACAAATTATTGAATTAGTTTTTTTTTTTAAAATGGATAAATCATATTTTATTTAATCATGATAATAGGTTTGCATTGCTTGGTAGATCAGGATTAAAATACATAGTTTATGATTGTCCCTCATGTTTGCCAACAATACACCCGGTCCTGTTCCTAGCTTAGGCTTGAACTGGGTCCTCCCCGGAGGAATCTCCACCTTCGTCAGCCCTCCCTGGCGTGTCAAATGTGAATTCCAAGCTTCGCTTCACCAGGTTTGCCGCTGCTTCCAGCTTTGGTATTTTCGCCACAGGAGCTGCATCTAACCAAGAGATAGTGAGAAAAGAGATATCATGAATAATTCGTAAGAAAACGTGTTGTTTATCCTGGAAACACCGTCTATTTCTCTCCCCCCATATACTCCAGATGATTGTCATTATGGCGATATCCCATCCACCTCTTAGGGTATTGTCCACCCCGGAGGAGGTATCCCTGGTACCCCATAGCCTCCGGAGATCCACTTCCCTAGTTTGAGCCCCGAACAGTGACCTGAAGTGGTTCCAAATTTGACTCATGTATGGGAATGAGATGAGTAAGTGATGAACCGTTTCATCCTCCATCCCACACAAATAGCAACTAGTGCGATCCCCTCTCCACTTCCTCTTGTGTAGGTTGTCGAGGGTGAGTATCCGATTTTCCCTTACCAACCATGCGAATAGTTTTGTCTTGAGAGGACATTATTGTTTCCAAAATCCCCGCTTTAGGTAACTTCCTATACAACCCATCGATTCTAAATGGGTAGAGTGATTTGACCGTGAATATTCTATTATTAGTGAGTCCCCATTCCTTAGTGTCAGCTGCATCTGGGTTTGCAACGGGTTCGGCAAGTGATCGGATTATTGTTTCAAAACCCTCAATTTTCCTAGTCGTCATTGGGTCTGGTTTGAGGAGTGGTTGACCATTTTGGATCTTGGTCCTCGCTCCTTGAAGTGTTAGGTATCTTGCTATAGTTAGCTCCTGCAAGCCGGGGTAGGAGTTCAACAGTGATTGCCCCTTCCACCACTTGTCCCTCCAAAAGTTGGTGTCGCTGCCAGAATCGGGTATAACGCTAGTGTTTGCCACCATCGGGGAGCCTTCTTGGCAAAGGCTTTTCCAAAAGGTTGATGCTTGCTCCGGTGCCCGTCTTCTCGGCAAAGAATATCAAGTACTAGTATGAGATCAATGCATCCATGCAATCTCTACTTTTTTAGAACACAAAGTACAAAAACTATATATATATATAATTTTTTTTAGCTTATTACATAGCTCACCGCCTGTGTAAAGTCGAGAACTCTGGCACCACCGGAAGAAAAGTTGACCCATTGAAAAACTCTTTAGCCATGTTGTTAAGACTGAGTGATGGTTTAGGTGTTGGTATCCCAAGCATTTCAACTAAAAAACAACATTAGTGATCAATGACCTCTTGGCCTATTAGTACCAGGTCCCTTGTGTATGACATAGATGGTTGAGAAGAACCTGGGATTGAACCCCGGCCCCACGATCATAAGATGAGGGTGTGCGTGTAGGGAGCCGCGTTGCCCGCTCCTGGCTTCCGCACGGGGGCACTTATCATCTTTGTAATAAGAAAAATAGTGATAAATGTGAGACATGTTAGATGATCCTTATCAAAGTTATTAATAAATGGGTGCTTGTCACCCAGGTCAAAAAGAAAAAAAGTTATTAATGAATCTGTATAGTATGAATGAGAGAGATGCATGAATATATACCAATGAAGTCCATGGCATTGTTGCCATTGGAGAAGCGACCGGTGGCTTCGCCGTTGGAGAAGTCGATGCCGTAGGGATAGTAATAATTGGCCTTGGCTCCGGTGGGGATATAGTTGTTGTTGCCCATGTTGATGAACTCAATCTTCACATTGATAGCATGCACACTAACATTGAGAAGACAGGTTAATGAACACACTCTTCAAGGGTTCTATACCTAGTAAAAGAAAGAACAAAAATATAAGTTCATAAATGGGCATATATACCAACGACCCATGGGTCTATTGGTACCGGGTTCCCTTGTTAAGGCGTTGGCCTCGACTTGCGTGTCTGCACGGGTGCGGCGCGGGTTCGAGGCTCTCGCCTTACAAGGTGATGGGGAAGGCGCTTGCACATGCGTCGCAAGCGCGGCCCCTCCTTGACGGTCTTTACGGCCTTTGTCAAAAAAAAATAAATGGGCATATATGTGGGTGAGAATTCAAAGCGCATCAAACAGTGAGAGTGACGAGTTCAACCAACCAGCTGACAGACTAATACAGTGAGAGTGACAAGAGTTCAACCAACTAGCTGACCGACTAATGTTGTTGCAAGCATCTCGTAAGACAAACTGGTCGATGAAAGTTCATAAATGGGCATGTGGGTGAGAATTCAAAGCACATCAAACAGTGAGAGGAACAAGAGAGTTCAACCAACACATGCTCTCCAAGGGTTCTACACCTAGTAAAAGAAAGAACAAAAAATAAAAGTTCATAAATAGGGCATGTAAGTGAGAATTCAAAGCGCATCAAACAATGAGTGACAAGAGTTTAACCAACTACCAACGGCCTCTTGGCCTATTGGGCTATTGGTATCGGATCCCTTGTATAGGGGTTTCATTAATTGGGACAATCCCAGGTTCGAACCCTCATGACCACAAGATGAGGGCACACACACACGGGAGTTGAGTTGTCTGCCCCTAACTGGGAGACGCTTGTCGCCTCTGTCAAAAAAGAGTTCAACCAACTAGCTAATAGACCATCGAATTTACAAGATCCAAAGTTGTTGTGAACAAAGTCCAAGATGAGCACAGATGGAGACTCTTAAAAGCAAATTCAAGATCTGGTCGAGCTTTGACCGAGTTGTGGCTAACCTGCTGGGATCTAGCATAGATGTGGCTGAGGTATGGCCGACCTGCTAAGAAGCATATATGAAATCTGATCAAGATCTAGCCGAGATGTGATTTAGCTGTAGTCAAACTCTGTAAGACCCGAAAATTTTAGGAAAATGAAAGCGGGACTTTTAGGTAACCAGTAAAGAGATGAGGGTTTTATTTGTAAACAATGGTTGAGATAAAATTGGAAGGAGGGCTTGTTTGGTGATTTAAAAAGACTTCAGGGATTATTTAATAAAAAACATGTGGATTAAGTTCTAGGCAACCGAATAGATCAGAGCCTTACATCTACTCTCATTAGATGAGACCAATCCAGACCGTCCATCTAAATTTTGGGATAAGTGTGAGGCACGGGATTTGATCTAAGCCCTCATCTATTCTCACCACACAAGAGACTCAACACCATGAGCTCTTTAAAGGACATCATCCCCAAACCCTAACAACCACCGTTGCCATTGGGAAACAAGAAGAGAGGTGAGAGGAAAGAAGAAAAGAGAAAAACTTGAGAGACTAGGATTTTTTGTTCAAAGGTATGTTGAGCATGCTCTATGTCTATTGCCATTCCGACCTTTTTTACAGTTGGATCGTGCTGATTTTTGGTGAGATTGTTCTTGACTCTTCATTCTTCATTTTGAACGTGAAGATTGTTTTTGGTGGCTGGGAGAGTAGGGTTCTGGGGTGTGAAACAGAACCTATCGCTGTTGGTTTCCTGCACCGACCAGTTTCATCATCTGCTTCAATCGGATAATCATTCCTAGTCTGATCGAGCTGATTTTTGGTGAGCGCGGTGAAGACTTGTCCTGCTCCAATCTGAAACATGGAGATCTGGTTTGGACGGTCAGTTTGTCTTCAGTGTTTGTCAACATCTATACTCGGTGAGTTTCTCTAAATTCCTGCATCTCAGATGTGTGTGGTGATAAATATGAGGATTCATGTATGCATGCATGCATGCATGGGTTATAAGGATAGATGGAGGACTGAATGAGTAAAGAATTGGTCCAAGGGTTGGAGTTTGACCTCCATGGGTGGTTTCATGAATTGAATTTATATACATGATCATGAGAAGTGTAAAACCAATCTATCCCTATCTTTGAAGGTTCATGAAAGCATGGATATGTAGTGAAGATTCATTTCCCTATTGCATAGTTTGGTGGACATGGAGGTTGAGGGATCTAGTGTGTTTATTATGCAGAAAGGATCAACTATTTTTGTTAGGTGGGATGTTATAGATTAATGATATGGTTGACACTTAATTTGTGAATGAGGGAAGGCTTCTGCATATGTTTGTTGGTGTGATGCTAACCAGTATTGAATGGGCATGTAGAGATGTTTTCTTTCTGAGGATAGCTACATGGGTGGTATAGGAGTTGCATGTGTGCCTTGTGTGAGGGTGGAGCTTTGATAAGGATGGGGATAATATGAATAAAAAAAAGGCATGGGTTGTGTCCTTGAAGGGGATGATCTAGTTTGATAGACCTCTATTGATACTATGGTGAATTACTGGTTTGATTTGGTGGATTTGAATACTTGAGGAGAGAGAGTTGTGGTTGGGTTGTGTCTTGGTTTGATGATGGGTTGGGTGGTCTCAGGTTTGAGTAAACTCTAATAATTATTTAAGTACCTATACATGGTTGTGAATAGGGTCTGGACATGAGTAACTTGAGGTTGCTGGTTTATGGGAACGATTTAAGGAGTAACATAGGTGTTGTTTGATAAGAGGGCTAGAGAACTTGGTTACTGTTAAAAGGTTATACATGCAAAGGTCAATAAATGGGTTAAGTTGATTCACTTTAAACCCGAGTTGGTTTAATAGCCAAGTAGTGAGATTAAAGAAGGTTGGGGTTTAGTCATGTTAGGTTTGATCAAACCCAATGAGTTGGGTCCATTGTGAAATCTAAATGACTTAATCAAGACTAATTAAGTTTAATGGACCAAGATTAGTCAAGATGGAAACAAGGAAGGGCCTGCAGTCTTACTGTCCACTTTGAGGGACAGCTGGGTAGTCTGTATTCCCCGATAGAGACATATAGTATACCGTTGGAAAGATGAGGAAAAGATCTTTCCAACGAGCTTTGGTTCACTCAAAAGGGTTTCGGGATCAAAAGTTATGAGCAGTTCTTTGGGACTGCGCATTAACTTCAGAAATTTTTTATTAATATTAATAGCCCACTTCGTGTTGGGGATGGTACTGAGTAGTGATTGTCATTACCAGATATTGACGTGGATGCGTCGGGAGGTGATTCCGTGGAACACTAGACTCTGTGATTACAGGTAAGTGCCTTTTCCTAGCTCCCACCCAGTGATGGGTTTCTTTGACCTTGCTGTTACCTGGATTGGTGTTTCTTTGTTGGTTTTGTGCTTGTGTATGTTGTTATGATGCCTTGGTCCTCTGATGTTGATTCCATATCTGTTGGATGGTTTATAGCTTCCATATTTATGGATTGGTTGCTTGTATAAGTTTGTTGTTGGATGCTCGCTGAGCATGCCACCATGGACCGGGACATTATTGTGAGACTTGTAGTGCTTGTGTTTAGGTTGGGTCGGTATGTGTCCGGATTGGGTATGCGTACCCATGGAGCATAGCCACCTGTCATCCGACACTTGACCACTGAGGCGCGCGGTACTTGTGCTGACCGTGGAGGTATGATTGGATGAGTTTAGGGGGCCCTATTTGATTAGCTTGTTGTGCTGACCATTTTTGATATATCTGTTTGACTATCTGTTGTTATCTGTTGTGGCATCATTGTGATTTTCTGCAGGGTACTTACTGAGCTTTCCTTTCGAAAGCTCATTCCACTTCTTTTCTCTCCCTTCCAGGTTAAGAGGGACAGATGACTCAGGATTTGGAGCTGCGCATGGGACTGGGACAAGTTGGAGAGGTTCGAGGACCTTAGGTTGTGTGTGAGAGTTTTAGGACCCTTGTAGGGCCTGATCTTGTATAGACCATTGTAGGGTATTTTGAACCCTTATGATTATTTTCCGTTGTATGACTCTGAGGATATTTATTTATGACATATTGTTTATTATTTGTTATCTGCTATGATTTCCTTAGGCCTTGTATCCGAGTGAGGTGCGCCTCTACTTGGGTAAGGCCGATCTGTTCACGCACTCGAGGTCCCGGGATTCGGGTCGGGGCGTTACAAACTCCTGGAAAGTAAAGGGTTGAGCTGAGGCTGAGCTGTTGGGAACCAGAGGATTGAGATGAGCTCCTAGATAGCAGAGGTGAGTTGGGAGCTCTTAACAAGAAGATAAAAAGGTAGGGCAAGAAGGAAGGGGAAAAGTAAGAGATAGAACAAGTGATCACACCATTTTGTTGTGGAGTGTGAGGGACAATTTTCACTATCTTGATGCCATTCTCTGCATAAAATCCATCAAAAGCACTAGAGCAAAATTCCCCACCATTGTCATTTTGCAAGCATTTTATAAACCTATCAATTTCTTTCTCAACATGGGTCTTGAACTTCTTGAAAGTTTCAAAAACTTGATCCTTGGATGCTAATGGATAAAGACAACACTTTCAAGAATAATCATCCATGAAAGTGACAAAATAAGAAACACCACCAAGAGACTTGACATTCATAGGGCCACAAACATCGAAATAAACCAGCTCTAATGCTTTCAACTTTCCATGAGATTCATGCCTCTTAAAGTTTACTCTATATATGTTGCTTGCCCATGATGCAATGCACACATATTTCAAGAGATGAATTCTCAAACAAAGGAATAAGCTTTCTATCTTGCAATACCTTCACTCTATGCTCACTAAGATGACCAAGCCAACTGTGCCACATATGCACATCATCATGTCCACTTGTCGTTGCGGACATACATCTTTGAGGTGAGTCAAGAAAAGTGTACAAACTCCTATCCTTTTGTCAATACCGTCATACAACCCTTAGAGATCTTCCCCGATCCACTGTCAAAAGTGACCATATAACCGGCCTCATCAAGTTGTCCAACGGAAATAAGGTTCTTTGTTATCTCAGGAACATCTCTCACATTAGTCAATGTATGCTTCTTCCCATTTGCTTGCTTAATAACCACATCACCAATGCCCAAAATTTTACAAGCACGATTATTACCAAGGTAGATATTACGACAATCAACCTTTTTGTAGGTGGAGAAAAATGATCAATCCAAACATATGTGAAATGAAGCACCGGAGTCCAACACCCAAGTATCTACGGAAGAAAAAACCATACAAGCAATGCTTAATGTGAGTCTATCATAACTTTGAGATGCTATGCTTGATTCATCATCAACTTGCTTCCCTTTTCGCTTACTTTTTGAGAGATTACAATCATTCCTTACATGACCTTGCTTCTTGCAGTACTAACAAGTAACAACTTGGCCCCGTGATTTTGATCTTCCCTTTCCTTGTGACTTGAACTTAATAGCTGAAGCATCATCTATTTGTTGAGACCTTCCTCTTTCACCGGCTGCTAGTGCTTGACTTGAGTCACTAGACATTTGTGAAGAAGTCCTTTTAGTCTCCTCACTACTCAAACAAGAAACAAAATCATTTAACTTGAACTTATTGCCCATCATATTTGCCACGGTAGTAACAAGAGTATCCCAACTTGGAGGCAAAGAGCTCAAAAGTAGCAAGCACAAGACCTCTTTATCAAGATTCACCTTTAGAGCTTTTAATTGTGTCATAATTGAGTTGAATTCATTCACATGCCCTTCATCTCTCTCTTGCTCTGTGTCAAAACCAACAAATTAACATAACCTTATATCAATAATAGATAAATCTAGACAATTGGATTAAAATAGATGCAGATTTGGCTTCGTCCCAATGATCAAATCACACAAGAATCAAACCATTATTTAACAGTTCGAACTCTCAACCTTTATTTATGTGAAAAAATGAGTTACCAATTTTCTTTGCGGAGATAGGTAGCATTCCACTAGAAGTCAAAAAATACAAATAAACACAACAACAAGCGAAGTACATCTGCATTAATGTTGTTTGACGACCAAGACAACAACATGTCAACAACAACCACCTTCAATATTGAAGATTCAAGTAGTGATCACCGAACTTGTTTGTTCAAGAAGGATGGAGATCTTTATTTAAATATTATATTTCCTTCTTGAATTGTTACTTCAAAGCCTAGTGGCCAGTGGTCACTCAATTGCTAGCTCCACATTCTTAGTATGCAGATACAAAGATGGGAGATCCCTAAGTTGCTTCACATTGATAGGATACACATATGGAGCTGATCCTCCGAAGGCCATCTTCATGAACATACCAGTAAATCTCTCTGTGTAATGGACATTATCCCAATATATATGGTCTGTTCTATTGGAACATGGGACCGTTCCAGGAGTGCAACGAATTATAGAGCCATTGAAAGGGCCAGTTCCACAGCATGCCACCTCACCTTCCCCAAATCCTGGCATCATTCAACTAAATTGCAAGTCAAGTTCTTCCCTAAAGACTCAAGAAAGATAAATACAAGAGATTAATCAGAAAGTGACAACAGTAATTCCTTACCAAGAGTTTCTCGACTTTTATATAATATTTCATGCGCAGCAAATAGGTCGAAAAACGAGTAATGGAGTTCACCAAAATAAGATTCTATTAATTGTAATTCTTCCATCAACGAAGCTAATCTTTTGTTGTACGCTTTGGCGAGCAGATTTGCATCTTTATGGCAGTCTCTTGTTGCTGTTATTGCCCTTAACATTGGCAGGCATCCTTGAGCTCCAGATGATATGGTCACAAACTTATGGCCACCAAAGAAATATATATTCTGTATACACATTCAAGTCATTGCTTAAATTTCTCCTTCATGTGTTCATGTATATATATATATATATATATATAACATGTGGTTTAATTTTTTTCTTCATGCAATCTGATATTTTTTGTGTATATACCTTCAAATTTGGTCGCAATGTGGAGATCAGCAGAGACGCATACTTGTCGGGATTGACACCAGTATCACTAGCAACAGTTATGTCATTGTTTCCAATGTTGATGACAATGAAGGAGTTGGAGATGTGTTGATATGTTTTCACAATGCCAATCTTCATAACAGTTTTTAACATCATTTGATTGAAGAGGCCTACTTGCTTACTGAATGGCATGCAATAACCCTGAGAATATCTAGTATATATATATGAGCTGGATCAATGCATGCATGGATGCAATCTCTAATTTCTAATTAAAAATATGAACACAAAGTACAAAAACTATATACATATATATAATGTTTTTTTTTTTTTTTTAACTTATTACATAACTCACCATGTATGTAGAGTCTAGGACTCCGGCACCACCAGAAGCAAAGTTGACCCCTTTGAGAAACTCTTCAGCCATGTCAGCCATATCGCTAAGACTGAGTGATGGTTTAGGTGTCGATACTCCAAGCATTTCAACTAAAAAACAACAGTAGTGATGAATGTGAGACATGTTAATTAGATCGGTGATTCTTATCATACTTATTGAATCTGTATAGTATGAATGAGAGAGATGCATGAATATTATATATTTATATACCGATGAAGTCCATGGCATTCTTGCCATTGGTGAAGCGGCCGGTAGCTTCCCCATTGGAGAAGTCTATTCCATAAGGATAGTAATTGGCCTTGGCTCCGGTGGGGATATAGTTGTTGTTGCCCATGTCAAGCACGGAGGAACCAAACAAATAGATGGCCGGTTCCAGTGCATGTGCATGGCCACAGAAGCACAAGATGCAGCACATCACTAGATACACCACATGACAATGATAGGAAGAGGTCTTCTTCTCCTGGATGAAAACATCAAATATATATATTCAAAATGATAAATATCACAAACACATGGTCACTAATAAAAAAAACTAAAAAGGAAAAATGAAGAAACATTAGTATGCAAATTATAGAGTTATATATCTATGAGAGATTTCTTAAAAACTAAAATACAACTTCTAAACGTTAAGAGAAATACAGAAATTAGACATACTGTTCAAATTGAACAAAAGAGCATATATATATATATATATATATGCTCTTTTGTTCAATTTGAACAGTAAATATATATTATGGAAAAGTGTGGTTGAATTAGTAAACCTGCAAGAGGTCCATGCATGATTCTGCTGTAATGTGAGAAAGGTTCTCACCATGTGATATATAGTGGCTAGGTATCACTCTGGTGCTTTGACAAAATTAATAGCCTGCTGAAACAGAACCACCTGCAGATCTTCCAATCAGATTTCCTTTCTTCAAAGCTAATACCGGTATAGATGTCGAACACGCACTGAAGACAGCTGATTATCCAAACCAAATTCCCACCATTCACAGTGACGAAGGTCAGGTCTTCACCTTGCTCATCAAAATACAGCTCAATCAGACTTGGAGTGGCTGTCCGATGCAAAAGAGGAAGCTGGTCGGTGTTGGGGACCAAAGACGACAGGGACTGTTTTCTCCTCAATACCCTGCTCTCCCGGCCACCAAAACTGATCCTCACCGTACAGAATGAAGAGTGGAGAGTCACCAACAAGTTCACCAAAAACCAGCACGATCCAACGGTGAACAAAGTAGGAAATGACAATGGAAGTAGAGAGTGCTCTCAGCCCAGAAAACAGAAGCTATAAGCTCTCCAGATGGCTGCTGCTCTCAGTCTCTGCCTTCCTGTTTTCCTGCAAAAAGTTATATATAAAGTGGACACTCAAAGATGCCCTAATGGGCTTTTGTGAGTGGGCTCCACACAAACAAATAAATGGGTTATTTCCACATAGGAGGGAACCCAAAAAAAACCCAACATGCTTCTCTTTCGCAGCAAACCCACAAGATGTTTATCAGAGATTTTAGGGATCGATGGTTTTGAGGATGGAAGGGATAGAGGACAGTGGAAGAAAAAGGATAGGGCCAGAGAATGGATCACCAACAGTGAACTCTAAAGTATGAGTACTCTCTTGACACAAAAGCCTTGCCCATGCCCACTTTATATAGGCACTCAATGGCACTTTTTTTTTTTGAATAAAAATGGATAAACCATATTCTTTTGTTCATAATAAGCGGTTATATAGGTGGACCCTTATCGGGTCCGGTACATTGGGGTTAAGAACCCCTCTATTTAATCTCCCTCCGAGACAAATGCTCCCCGAAACGTCGTTCACTCTGCCTGGGTGTCTTCAAATTCCCCTTCTGGTGAAAGTTGTTGCTCCCCCACCCTAGAGAAAGGGAGGCTTCTCTTTACTATGGACTCCATCGTCACCAGCTTTGGCCTCTTCAATGTGTGATTAGTTGCATCAAACCAAGCCAATTATGTGATCGAGGAAATCAATATCTTGGATTGTTTTTGAGAAAATACGAAGTTTATCAAGGAAACATCTCCTATTGCGTTCCATCCACAAGGAGCAGATGATGGCCATCGACAATAGGTTCCACTCCATATAGGAATCCCTGGGTAATGAGTGAGTGAGTGGAGTTTGAACCCAAATATGTAACCGTGATGGGGTTACTTCCATCTGCCAGAGCTGAGTGAAGTGATGTCAGATACATGCTGAGTATGGGCATAGGAGGAGTAGGTGTTGTACCGTTTCCTCCCTTTCTCCACACAAGTAGCAAGTAGTTCATGTCCCATTCCAACCTAGTTTCCTTAGATTGTCCAAGGTGAGGATTTTGTAACTTTTGTTATCCAGCGCGAGCCAGACAAAGGCTTTAATTTTAATAGGGAAGGGCATCTTCTATAACTTTTTTCCAAATTAGAAACAGACCATCCATTTACCAAAAATCGGTAATAGGAGCTTATTGTGAAGTTTCCTTGTCTTGTGAGCTTCCAGAGTCTCTTGTCTTGTTCCGCCCTCGGGAGCTCTTGGGTACCCTTCTAGCGAGTAATTCCATCTCTTCTTCCCCTCTCTCAGGGATTGGGCCTTCTAGCAGTATCGGGGAACCCTGGGTCAACTGTTGCCTAATTTCCATCACAGTGTGCATCTTTCCCCGAGCCATGTGAAACATGTACAATGTTCGAGGGGCCTGTCCTTCTATCAAGTTATCGGACCAGAAATAGATTGTTCCTCCTCCTCCTGCTTTGGAAGCCAAGTTGTGTAGCAATCCTGATTGTTGTTGGGTAGCCCCCTTCCAGAAGAAAGATGCATGTACAAGGGCTGGGTTATGGGGGTTGAATTCTCGTCCTCTAGAATATTGACACTTCAATAGTTGAGCATAGACACCCGCTTGCTCGGTGAGTAGCCGCTACCACCATTTACCCAGTATCTGGGTCCCTTATTAAAGAGTGGGGTTCTCTTGCGGAAGAACCCAGGATCGAATCCCCACTCGTACAAACTGAGGGTCAGGCTATTGATGTTCTCATGTGGACTAACACAGGATCGAGCTGCCTGGAAGCGCTTTTCACCTTTGTCAAAAGAATAAAATTAAATAAATAATAATCAGAAGAATTTCTGATTTATTAGATAGTGATCTTTTTTGAGGACAAATTTCCTTCTCCCATATTATTATTATATTTTTTTTTTGACAAAAGCAACAAATGTCCTCCGAATGTAGTCAGGGATGGTGCAGGCATGGCCACTTGATCCTTGATTAGTCCACAGGTAGGGCTGGCAAACGATCAAATTGTTCGCGAGCAACTCGAGTTCGATTCGATATTAGCTCGAGTTCAGTTCGAGTATTTTAATAACAAACTGAACTTGAACTCAAATTTGAGCTCGAAAAATAAATGAGTCGAACTCAAACTTCGAATATATATATATATATATATATATATATATATATATATATATATATATATATATATATATATATATATATTCTTTATTCTCATTTGATTTGATGGAACTTAAATCAGTATAATATAATATTAATATATATATATATCAAATCAGTATATATATATATATATATATATATATATATATATATATATATACACGTGTGTGCCAATGTGTGTGTGTGTGATGCTGTCAGCCTGTGAGCAAAATATATACGTGTGTGCTATTGTGCGTGTGTGCCAGTGTGTGTGTGTGATGATGTCAGCCTGTGAGCAAAATATATACGTGTGTGCCAGTGTGTGTGTGATGCTGTCAACCTATGAGCAAAACACAAAAAAGTTAGTTTCATTTTAGTCCCACATCGGACAAGAAAGGAAGATGAAGTTGTCAAAGTGCTATATAATTAGATGTTGAGCATGGTAAGCAGTGAGCAAAGAGCAAGCTACTCTCTTGCTTTTTACTAAAGAATCCCATCATTTGAAAAATTTGATGGTATTTAATAGTGTTAAATTTTATTTTTTTAATTTTGATTATTTATAATTAAATTTTGTGGCTAATATGAGTCGAATTCGAGCTGAACTCGAGCTGAAATTTATAGTTCGAACTCGAGCCGAACTTGAGCTCAAAAATTATCATTCGAACTCGAGCCGAACTCGAGCTGAACAATTTGAATTTCAAACCGAACTCGAGCTGGGTTCAGTTCGTTCAGGTTCGGTTCATTGCCACCCCTATCCACAGGAGAATAGCATCACGTTTGATCCTCAGCTTACAAGTGTGTGGATTTGATCCCGGGCTTGTCCATAAAAGAACTCCCATCTTAGCAAGGGATCCAAATATCAATTGACCCGTGAGCCATTGGTTATACCCTCTCCCATGTTGTGATGCATTGATGGGATCATGCATATAGATCAGGAGTTTGGTGCTGGTAACTTATTGCTGCATCAAGTCGATAAGACAAATGGTGTGTGTATGTGTTAGTCCGTGACTGTCAAGCCTCAAATTAAAACAGATTACCAGTAGCTGCCTACATTGCCCCTCCCAGCTCTCTTCATTGCCTCTAGAGAGACGGGTGCATCCTTTAGAAACACATCACCACGCATGGCTTAGGCCATCAATAATTTAGTGCATTAATTAATACGAAGTAAATGAGAACAAAGTAAAAGCATCATAAATGGCCACGTTGGTGTGAATTCTAAGCTCAACAAACTGTGAGTGGTAGGTATACATGCAACAAATGCAATGTGAACTTTTTGGATGTTAAGCAGGATCATCAAGAATATTTGATCATAAAATAATCAAGATTGATTGAATGGATCCATTTGCATGACGTTGCCATTCATGCATGCATATCCTCTTTAATCTACTCTTTATCATTGGTTATAGGTTATAATTAATAGAGTGATGTTTTATTTAGTAATCTTTATGTACATGTACTCTTTTACCGATAGATGGAGAAATACAACAGAAAATCATGCAATGATCATCTATGCATGAAGACGGACCACATAATCCCAAATAGAATTTAGACAGAAGAAAACATTGAAGAGGGCATTCTAATTAAAAAAGAATAAAAGAATGTGAAGGAGTGTAGACTGTTATAGGTAAAATATTTGGGCGCTAAGATGTATGCTGACACACGTGGTTCACTAGAATGATTTTATGTGGATTATGATAGGCGTGGAAAGCAATTTACATGTGGGATTTGGGAGATGATTTTGGGGTGATGGCGCTGTGGGATTCAGGAGAGAAAGGGGGGGACAGTTGAAGAAAGGGGATCTCACTACAAGAAATTGGATTTTTTGCGGCAGATATTAGCGGCGGATGTTGTATTTGCCGCTAATTTAAAATATATTGCGGCGGATATTTTTATCCGCCGCTATAGGATATATATAGCAGCGGATAATAATATCCGCTGCAATTTATAGCGGCGGGTATTATTATCCGCCGCTATATATATACTATAGCAGCGGATAGTTCTTTCCGCCGCAATGTAACTAAAGGGAAAGCTAATTTCTGTTAGTCTATAGAGGCGGATAATTTAATCCGCTGCTGAATTTCTCATATCTCCCGCCATCCCCCTTCTCCTGTAAGAAGCCCAGCGGCGACCCAACTGGACTGCGACGAGATCCGGGGGCGCAGATCTCCCATTTCCCAAATCAATTGGGCGTGTGGAGAAGATCCTGTCCATCTCCCATTTTCCTCTCCGGCGATCGAGCCCCGACGAGCTGAAGGACCGGGCGACCGTGAGCTACGATCGAGCTCCAACGGGCGAGGAGGGGCGGCGCTCTCACTCTCTAACACTACAGAGGGGCACGGTAACCAGGGCCGGCGACAAATTTCTCCAACCAAGGGGCAAAAGGCCCGGCCCGACTCCAGTTGCCGGAACGCTTAAGCAGGAGCACCGGGAGCTTCAATTGAATTCCGGTGAGCCTTAATTGTGGAAGAAATTGATTGATGAATGTATGGAAACTAAAATCTTGTGAATTTCTCATATGAAAGCATGAATTGTAAAATGGAGAATCCGTGAATACGACTGCTATATATATTAGTTAGATGCTTTAGCTTGCACCCCAACTGCTCAACAAAATGCTTCTAAGAAATTTGTCATACATACATTCAATTAATCACATCTGATGATTCAGTGTGTTTATGTCTAATGGAATTGGGATGCTATGGAACTCAGGTTATTATTTGCATGTTGAGAGGTCTTGTGTTCAAGCTTTGTTGGTAATGAATTATGTGGAATTCTTCTTCTCTGATATCTTTTTTTAATTAAAAATAATAATAAATAAGAATTTTTTATGAAGTATAAGCATTGAATTGCTTGTGTTAGCTGGGAAGGTAGTTAAACATTAGATCTAGTGTCAATGCACTCCATCTAAGTTGGGTTGCAAATATAGATTTCTTAGTAGTAGGTGGCTTTTTTAGGTTGCTCTTGGGAATAACCTTAATTCTTTAAAGCGTGTCTGTAAACGAATTTTTGTATCCATGAATGCATGCAGGTTGCAGTAAGGTGTTGTGTGCTTCATTCCTGTGATGAAAGTATCGGACTGAATTTTTGTGAATTAAAATTGTGGATGCTTCAGAAACTAAAACACCACAACACTAAAGTTCTAGCAATGAAACAGCAAAATAAGAAGGTAGAAATCCAAGGAAAAGGTCAAGTTCATGACTACTTGAACTCTGCAGCATCATCTGACAGTGAAGATATTGAAGGTGAGAAAACAAATTTTTGATTGGAATTGAAGGAGCTATGTTGCTAAATCTTTATTTGAAATTTCTTGCTTGTGTCATACTTTCTTTTCATTCCAATGTCAAAGTATAGAAATTGAATGTATGTATAATAATAATAATAACATACAAGATTGTGAGTTTTCTTTTTTTAAAGAGTTTCTTCAAAATAAATTCTTCAAGTTGTGCATTAATGGATGAACTTTTGCTGCTGGTTCTCAGATACCTGAAGACCTGCACTTTGTGCTGAGAATGAGACACATGTTTGAGTCACTGGGCTACCAAACAGACACAAGTTAGTCTATTACTTATAAATATTATGTGAACAATTTGAGTTGTTCATTGGCATTTTCCAATACATATTGTGTCATTGTTCTTGAGATATTATTGGCATGTATATTAGATCATTGTCTATTGATTCATAGATGCAAATTTGAATTATTCCAATTACACTAGTTGAGAGTTTGGTAGTAATTTGTTACTGAACTTTGTGATTTTTTGTGTTTATGAAGATGGTGTTCTGGTTGGTACTTCCAAAACTGATCAGAGAGGAAGAAATCTGCTAGATGAAATCTTTTGCTGATGAATCTTGAAATGTTATGTGAGTATGATGGTTGAATGAGAATTCTTATTAGTTTGGAAGAAATTGTTGTATGATTGAAGATGATTTAATCTTTGAGCTAAAGATGGATCATGGTCGTTGGGGAGGGTATTGAATTCTGTTTTAGAGATCTTTGATTTTTACAGGAGGGTATTGAAATATTTCTTTCCGTGTCTTCTGTTTTCAAATTTGGTGATTGTACATTATATTCTCTGCCAGGATCAATGCTTATGGCTTAGTTGAAGTGAAAGTCTCGGGTGATGGAAATTGTCAGGTCTGTTAAGATTTCATTAAATACTAGAATATCTATCTAGATATTAAAGTGTAAATAGCTGGAGCTTCTCAGTTCAACTGTTCATATGATTTGTTTCTCCATCTTGTAGTTCTGTGCAATATCAGACCAATTATACAGATCACCGGAGTATCACAAACATGTGCGCAAGGAGATTGTGAAGCAGGTGCTTATCTCGTGTCCCACTTAGGTTATTTGAGCTGCTGCATAGTTTTTTTAGGTTCCCTCGGATATCAGGAAGGCATAGTTATTTTCCTTGGGTTTTGAGGTTACGTTGATCTTTCTATGCAAGCAAAATAATAAAGTGTTGTGCATAGTACTCTCATTCCTTGCCTGAAGACGCTGCCTGTGCATGGTGGCAAGCCTGCATTGGATTCATTTTTTTAAAAATTTACTGCAAATATTCTTACATTATGATTCTTTTTGGTTTCATCATAAAAAATTCAGGTCTTTGTATGAAGGTTATGTGCCTATGAGGTACAAACACTACTACAAGAAAATGTCAAAGTATGACAGCTTACCCTATCTCAGCTTTCCATTTCACCTGGCTTTTCTGCTGCATTCCATATAATGGAAATGCTATGTGGTATGATTAATTTATTGATGCATTGAACCATATAGGATTGGTGAGTGGGGTGATCATGTTACATTACAGGCTGCAGCTGACAAGGTTTGATAGTTTCTATTTATCATGACTTGCTCATAAATGTTGTTGGTAGTGCCTCTGTCAATGTTGTTTTGGATGCATTGGCATCAGAGTAGAAAATGCAGTTCTTGTATCCTCGAAAATGTCACTGTTTTCCATGTTGAAAACAACACATTGGAGCATATACATCGAATTACTTACATTTATATCTAACAATATTAACTTATATTTTACAAGACAATTCTGTATTTAAGATTAGGATGGTATTTTTAAGGGGTGCATAAGACAGGAAACTTTGTTTTGGTATATGGTGTGAATTTTATTCATTGCTTGGGAGTTTTTATATTAACTAGTCTGCATTTCATGTTTGAATATAATTCTAAAGTTTAATCTCCATCAAATTTTTGTGCTAGGAATTGGTGGTTTACAGCTTTTTCTATTGAAAATTGAAGTGGACATCATTAAA
The DNA here is from genome assembly GCA_026586065.1 of Dioscorea zingiberensis. Classification (NCBI taxonomy): domain Eukaryota; kingdom Viridiplantae; phylum Streptophyta; class Magnoliopsida; order Dioscoreales; family Dioscoreaceae; genus Dioscorea; species Dioscorea zingiberensis. Next base: position 67,000,033 of record CM048819.1, on the reverse strand, counting down.
AAGTACAGGTGGGAAGGTTTCATTTGAATGATCTTGAAATTGAAGATAATGGAGGTGTGTAGATGTCTGCATAACTCATAACTCATACAGACAGATATATATAACCTCTCAATTCCATGAATGTTTTGTAACATCATGCATTCACCCATGATGGTCATGGGTGAATGGATTCTGAATCAGTTGAATGTATCAGTATTGCTGCTTATATATTCGATATTTCAAATTTGCTTTTTCTTTTTTTTTTTTTTTTTTTGAATAAGGGGATAAACCCCACCCAACCCAGATAGGACACGGGCAGGAAGGACCATCACGGGGCTCCGCGGTTAAGCGGCCCGACCCACGTGACTACCAAGTCCTGCGCCGATGCACTCCGTCACCACAAGGATTCGAACTCAGTTCTACTACCTGGATGCGGAGGACCTTTGCCGCTAGACCTCTCGGCCTTTGGCTTCAAATTTGCTTTTTCATTTTGTAAAATCAATAGTATTGAAGTTTCAGATCCTGCTTGTATATTTGCAGTTTGGAGCAAAGATATGCCTTCTAACTTCATTTCGAGATACTTGTTTTGTTGAAATTGTTCCACGACAGCAACCCCCTCAAAGAGGTAACATCAGCTTCTCTTCATTTTTCACATGATCGAATAGTAGCCCTCTGCTGATATTTTTTGAATATGGACAAGCAGAATTATACTACTACAAATTGATGACTTACACAGTACGCTCAAGTACGCTCAAGTTGTCTATGAAGTTGGTTGCGGTGATGTGAAATGCAAGAACGACAGCCTCATCTGGCTAGCAGTGAAAGCAGCCAAATCTGCAGATGCTACAGTGATCATCACTGGATTGAATCTTGACATTGAGTCTGAAGGGAATGACAGGAGTGATCTTGAACTCCCTGATTAACAAATTTGGTCTTTTCAGATATTATTAGTGTTGATAAAGTGAATACTATTGGAATGTGAATGTATTTTTTAATTAAATAAATTTTGTTTTTATTATCAATAAATTTGGTCTTTTCAGATATTATTAGGGTCATTTGTGTAATTATTATTATTATTATTATTATTATTATTATTATTATTATTATTATTATTATTATTATTACTATTATAAACCCTATAGCGGCGGATATATCCGCCACTATAAATCTCAACAGGACTTATAGCGGCGGATAGCGGATATATCCGCCGCTATAGGCCTCAACAGCTGATATAAGACTTATAGCGGCGGATATATCCGCCGCTATAAGTATTATATCCGCCGCTATAAGTATCTGTAGCGGCGGATATATCCGCCGGTAAAAGTGTACAAATCCGCCGCTTCACTTTCACCGACGGGAGATTTAGTGGCACACCTTTTATCCGCCGCTATGTCCTTATAGCGGCGGATAAGTACTCTATAGCGGCGATATATCCGCCGCTATAGAGTACATTTCTTGTAGTGTCTCTTCTTCTTCTCAAAGAAATGAGAGAACGTTTTATCTTCTCTTCTCCGTACAAAGGGCTCTCCTTCTCTATTGAGCTCCTCCAACCACCATGGCCGGACTACCATCATGAAGCAAGCTCCTCCAATCACCTATGAGGCATCTAGATCAAGCTGTCTTTTTCCCCAGCATCTCCATGATCGGCCACTAGTACTGCAAAGATGCTTCTCTCCATGGTCCACCGCACTACCAAGATGATCAAAACCTCCATTCTCCTCCACGCTCATCTTTATTGCTTGGAGATCATTCATAGCTGTACAGTTTATTCTTGTAATCAACCGCTACTTAGTGGATTTGCCTCCCGGCGGGGCACCGTGGGTTTTCCTCGGATTCACGGGGTTTTGCATGTATATCTCATGTCCTTTGCTTTTTTCGGTCTTTTTTGCGATCTAGTCCCCTAACTATTACAAATTTAACCGTTGATGTGAGATCGGACCCGATCCCGAGGAGGATACCAATTTTTCCGTCAACATAGACTACCGATGTTTCCTCTATGGTGAGGAGACAGATCACATTATTTCCTTTATGACGAAGCCCAAGAGATAGTCCCTTACCTACTCACCACATGCCTTTTCACAGAACTCATTTGGGCTCACTACAAATAACTGTTTGGTATTGTTGGTGTGAGATGAGTTACCCAAAACTACTTTAACAAAATTACTGGAGCTAGCTAGCAGAGGTTATTGTAGCAAAATTATTATAGCATATCATCCCAGGGGGAACAACATAGGTGTGTCAAACCCTGTGCAACTCTCTGTATGCGAGTACCATTGATTTCTTCTCGGAGATGAGCTTGAGGTCTGATCAAACCATTGAAGCACTCATTATAGTGGATTCCTTTGTTCCGTGCCCTTTGGAAATGTAGGCACGTTGCCGAACTCCACTTATATTGTTTGTCTTGTGGTTGTGAGTGTCTTTGAGAAGAAGCCTCACTTTCTTTGTTCTCATTTACTTTCTATTAATTAATGCACCAAATTATTGATGGACTAAGCATGAGTGGTGATGATCTTGTCACTAGTTTCTTGCATGATCTTGTATATTCTTGATTGGCAAGTATCAGACATCATTGTGTGTATGTGTGTGTTTGAGGTTCCGTAGTGGTGGAATTGTTTGTACTTCTATTCCGCAACAGATAAGACACCCAATAATGTAGTAGATTTATAGGGTGATAGCGCAATCCAAACATAGGTGGATAAGGAACGGAGACTCAGTTGAGTCTAGCGATCATGGCCATTATTTGGTGCATATGGAGAGAAAGGAACCAAAGTTGTTTGCATGCTAATATTCGGGAAATTACTTTCATAATGCTATCCTGGTTTGATGTAGCATACGTGTCCAAGAAGCCAAAGTTGGTAGCACTAGAAACTATTGCAAGGAGGAGCTTGGCTTTCACACGGGACGGGATAGACACTCCAACGGAGGATGACTTCGAGGACACTAGCTAGCCAGGACCCAAAGACCACAAGGGATGGGTAACAACATTTAGACCAGTACTAGACAATCTGATTGGTAAGGAACAAACAGCATTTATTGAGAATAGAAGCATTCTAGACAATATTTTCATGACTCAAGAATTGGTGCACTCATTAGAAAACAACACCCATAAACTCCCTATGATGTTAACTAAAATTGATATGGAAAAAGCTTATGATAAAGTTAGATGGGATGCCATAGCTACAGTCCTCTCTAAAATGAATTTCCCTAATCTCTGGATTAGATGGACAAGAGAATGTATTGAGACATCCACTGTTGCTTTCCTTATTAATGGAAGGGTTGGTCATTGGGTCAAACCTGAGGCAGGAATCAGGCAAGGAGATCCGATCTCCCCCTATTTATTTATTCTGGTCTCCCAAATCCTTACAAATCTACTGAACAAGGCTGAGCAGCTAAATTTACTGAAAGGAATCAGAATTGCTCCTCGTACCACTCTTAATCATATCCTTTATGCTGATGATCTTATGTTATGCTGCAAAGCCACTAGGAAAAATGCTAGAATTATTACCCACTGTCTCCAAATTCACTCTGATCTTACTGGGCAAAAAGCCAACTTTAATAAATCTGAGATTTTTTTCCCATCCTGGCTTAACAGAACACTTAGAAGATCCTTGCTAAGGATTCTTAACATTAAACAGGGTCAATTTCCTTTTAAATACCTGGGGAGTTGGGTTTCTCCAAAAAGACTACCATTGGGGATCTTCAATACCTTAATTGAAACTGTGGAAAGAAAGTTATCCAGCTGGAGATCAAAACAGTTATCCATGGCTGGAAGACTTACTCTTATTAACTCTACCATAATGGCCTTGCCAGTGTATGGTCTCAATACATATCCTATTCCTGATATGATCCTTGATAAGATCTCAGGATTAGCTAGGAGATTCCTTTGGGGCAGTGATAGTAGCAGTGGTGGCATCCATCTAATTGGTTGGAACATTGTGTCTAAATCAAAAACTGAGGGAGGATTGGGTGTTAAGGATTTGAAAAAAATGAAACTTGCATTGATGGCTAAACATGCATTAGCACTTATCAATCAAGAGGACAAGAACTGGGTAAAATTCATAACATATAAGTATGGAGATATTAATATCTGGAAGCTGCACAAACTTACTAAGGCCTCCCAAGCTGTTAAATCACTATATAAAGCAATCACCAGTATGAGGGGCATAATCAGGCCTGCTCATACATATGGTTGTGACTCTGTCTTATCTGATGCATGGTTGTTTGAAATGCCAATACAAGTCAAGCCAACTTACATTAACATGGACATGGATTTGATGAATGCAAGAATTGAAAACCTGACCCACAACCAGGACTGGGATGAGGAGCTGATCAGAGAAATTTTCCCTGGGTACTTGGCTCACTCAGTCTTGGAAAGAAACATTGTCTGGGAAAATGAAACCAGATTGTGGATTTGGCCACATCCACCTGCAGGAAGGACTCTAACAGGTACAATATATGACACTCTTTACAAAAAGGAGGAAAGGGAAGAATGGAAAGGTTGGAAGTGTTTGTGGAAACTAAATGCAGCTCCAAGGATCAAAACTTTTTTATGGAAGTTCTTTCACATTAAACTTCCTACCAGGGACTTCCTATATATAAGAAACATTGGCCCTAATGATCCCTGCCCCTTATGTTCACTTGAATGTGAGACAAGTAATCATCTTTTTCAATGTTGCAGGTGGACAAGGCAGGTATGGCAGGAATTGCACAGAGCTGGCTATTTGCAGGATTGGAATATAGTCACTGGTGATCTTCAGATTGGCTCCTGGCTGACTGAGGGCACCCTGGGAAATCACCAAGTCTCTGAAACTGAACAGATACTAATTGCTTATGTGCTTTGGCAGATCTGGAAGTCTTGATGTAATAAAATTTTTAGAGGAGAAAGGTTCAATCCACAGCTGGTGGCTAAGAGAGGTCTTATTGCCTCTGAGGAATATCAATTGAAGAATGCCCCCATTGAGGAAATGTGCAGCAAATTGCAAATCAGATGGAGCAGAAAGACTCATCAATACTTATTATTTTCTGACGCGTCATGGAATCCTGAGGTATGTACTGCTGGTCTGGGATTCATCATAATCACTAACAAGGGTCAATTCTGTACTGCAGGTGCTAGAGTTATGGAAGCTGAATCAAGTTTTGATGCAGAAGCCAAGGCAATGAAGGAAGGCATGAGAGAACTAGAGAGGCTTGGATGCACCCAAGCTGTGGTACATTCTGATAATCTTAATTTGGTCAGAATGTTACAAAGAGGAAGAGAGGCAGAGCATGGGCAAACACTTAAGGAGATCACGGAATGTAGAAGACAACTGAGAAGCCTTCAGAACTGGGAAATTTTCCATATTCCAAGGGACCACAATCAGGCTGCCGATGAGCTCTCAAAGATGGCAAGGAGTACTGAAAGGAACTGGTGTTTTGATAATGTGGCAGTAATGCCAAGAAAATTGTATGACTTAGTCTTGGAACTCTTGACTTATGTTAGCTAGTTAGCTCTTTGTTTACCAAAAAAAAAAAAACATTAAAGATGTCCAACTAAGGATTCACCAGGGCAATTTAAATCTCTTGTAATGCTATGTTTTTTCTCTTATACATCATAAACCACTTTTATCCTAATAATAAACATGACTTATCCATTTGATTGTTATCTCTCAGTAGTACAGTAATGGTTGATCATTCAACCCCTACAATTTAGTTAGGGTTTGTAAATACAAGATAGGGTTTCACATCCTCCTCATACATTAATATTCTTACAACACGTGAAATTAAACAACATGATGTGAATATATATAAATTTTTTGCTCCAGGACATCAATATATATCAAACTGTGCATTAACTAAAAGAGACAATGTAGGTGAGAATTTAAGATTCATTACAACAGTGAGAGTGACAAGAATCTTAACCTGACCCCGATGTTTAGGATCGGCCCAAAGCATCATCAATATATTAGGCCATTAAAAATTTTGTGGCCTATCCTGATTAAAGGCCATATGTTTTTTTAATAAGATGAATAAATCATAATTTATTAAAAATAAGATAATTATAATTAAAAATTAGGAAATATGAGACAATATGCGTTCCAAGCTGATCCGTTTGTCTGTTCATAAGATTAGAGTTGACATTAGATGAATAGATAATGTATATATGATCCCATGTAGGAGAGAATTTAAAATTCATCATAGATAATGTATATATGATCACAATAGTGAGAAGTGACAAGAATCCTAATGTGATCAAACCACAATGTTTAGGATCGATCCAAAGCATCTTCAATATATAGCTTGAGATTGGTAAGCAAGCAACCTCACATTTCAGCGAGCTGCTCTTCACGTTAAGCAAGAGAATTGCAAGAAGAAGATGCTTGGAGAACAGCTTAAAAGAAATAGTTTATGAACATGGATATCATATGAACACACAAACAAGGATGAAAAAAAATAAATGAATGCATGAATGCAACAGGTATGAAGGTGTGAGAATGGTGTACCAATGAAATCTGCAGCGTTCTTGCCATTGCTAAAACGGCCGGTGGCCATGTGGCCAGTATATATGACTATGAGGAAATTAGTTGGATTTTACAAGCATGAGATCAGGGTCTTCATTGTTATAACCAACATCCGTCAAAGAGCCACTGAACACGATTCCCTCCTAAGCTCTGAAGCTCTGAAGCTCTGGAGCTCTGGCCTAGTGAACTTCGCTCTCAGAACTCCCTCCTAAGCTTGCTTCTCCCCCACTTGCATGGCGAGTGGGGGCGGAGTGAACACTGGCAGGACTCCTAATCCGCCGGTCCAGCAACACAAGTCATGGGTTCGTGTTGTCTCAAGCGACCCTAGGGAGCAAGTCTTCGGCAACGAAACTGTCAACTTGAAGGAGCATCATGACCGACTCAAAACCCTCAATCACCCATGATTCAGGCCAGATGCTGACTTTCGGCTTCGTGTGCATGAAAGAATGAAAACTGTGCTATATGGCAAATTTCTGGGTAGAGCTCTACCCCTCGATCAGATCTGCTCAACCCTTACCAACTTATGGAAGGATTATGGCAGCTTTGCTATATCAGACATGCCTAATGGTTTCTACATCAGATGCCAAACCCAGGAGATGGCTGAGAAATTAATGTGGGAGGGGCCATGGACGGTGAGTGGTATGGTTCTCCAACTCATACCATGGAGAGAAAACTTCCAACCGGCATTCGAGAAGCTGGAAACGGCAGCCGTATGGATTGAGCTGCATCACTTGCCAATGGAATTCTGGGACATGGACTCCTTGGAGAGCCTGGGATCGATCCTTGGTACAGTCCTCAGGATTGATGACCACACCAAGAATGTAGACATTCCTGAAGGGAATAATGGCAGAGCCAGGTATGCCCGTCTGTGTATAGAACTGGATCTATCTGAACCTCTTGAGCGAGGGATTTGGGTAGGAGAAGATGGGGATGAAACTCTAGTCTCAATTCTATATGAAAAGCTTCCCTCCTTCTGCTTCCGATGTGGTCGTATAGGGCACGTTAGCAGCACTTGTCAAATGATACCCTGTAGCCAGCTAGTAGAAAGGGCAGCCGGTGCATCCTCATAAGCTAGTCGGGGGGAAGACTCGCAGCCCATGCATGTTGACGGGTCGCGGGTGGAGGATAATCCAGAAAATACTCATTCGGAGCCCCTGATGACAGAAGCAGAAAAACCGAAAGAAACAGAATTCAAATGGCTTATTGCCGGTCCTCGACGTGGCAGCAGCCGGGGCCGCGGCCGTGGACCTCCGGCTGCACCTCAGAGACCTGAACAATCCCATGTCCACTAGAACGGAGGCCGTGGGCAACAGCACGTGACTCCCTATACACGTGGCAGTTCAACGCATGGAGGACGTGGTGGAATGACTGGTAATAGAGAGTTTAAGTCTCGGGATGGAGTGAACACCAATCACGAGGAGGGCTATTTGGGAGGAGACCTAGCACTAGTTGTAATCCCTAATCCGGAGCCCCCTTTTCCAGCACCAACGAAGCTCACCAACACCATACCTTCAGGCCTGGCCGGAGGCAAAGGCAAGCAGCCCTATTCTCCCGTTGGGGATTTGCAGGATGATATGACATTGTTACCGTTGGAAGCACATGGCAGCACCTCGAGGAAGGATTCGTGTGGAGCTGAAATCCCGACTCTCCGACTTCCCATGGCACGTCTTGTCACTTCCCAGAATAGGGATCTCTGCAGCCACGATCAATGTTTTTAAAACCGGACCGGGAAGCGAACCGGTCTCATAACTGGGTCACGGGTTAGTCGGTCCGACCGGATGACCCATTCCGGTCGGACCGGATGACATCATAAATAATATATATATATATATATATATATATATATATATATATATATATATATATATATATATATAATGATGGAGAAGCACAAGTATGGAAAAACAAATCAAATTAAGATTAACCACTTGTTAAAAAACCACTCCTACCCATTTGTTCACTAAACCTGGATAAACAAATATAATCTCTAAAACCTGATCTTAGTTAACAAATGAATTAAATTAATCAAATCCCACCATATAATCTAACAAATGGCAGAAATATGCCTACAAAAAAAAAAGAAAAAAAATTGAAAACTCTTAACAATCAGAACAAGTCATTCCAAGAATCCAACCATAGGCTGTAAAAGCATATAAAAGAACATCCATTTGACATTAAGCTTATCTAATCTAACTCTTAACTTCCATCACACATTAAGAACATTAACATTCATTCAGTTATCAAACGCTGACTTCAATCATATAGGAACATCAACATTCAATAACATTAAATTTATTAATTCTAACTTCATTCAGATACCAAAAGAGTAAAAAAAATCCAACATTTGCATAAGCTACCTCCAAAAACATGTCAAACAACACTAAGCTCAATAAATAAGAATCGATTAACAGATGTATGCAAGAATTGGAAAGCAAAACAACTCATTGTTTTGATAATGGACGTCTCGAAAGGTGGAGGAGGTTACTGACGGGACCGGATGGCGGATGGCGGAGGAGGAGGTTCTTGGCCAGGGACGTGTAAGGCGGACGGAGTGGGGAGGAGGTTACGGACGGGGATGGCGGTAGGGATGAATCGTGAGGGATGAACCGATGAAGTTGCCATCGTTCACCGCTAGGGTTCTCAGTCTCTCTTTTGATTTCATATTTTCAATTTTGAATTGAGATTGAGGGTTTTATGGAAAAAAAAGAGGAAATTAAAAAACCGGGTTCTACCGGGTTCCGGTCCGACCGGCCGACCCTGCCGGGTCGGCTGGGTTTGACCGGTTCAACAACCGGTCAACTTTTTGTATAAACCCTGACCGGCCTGCTGGCCGGTTCCCGGTTCTTCCGGTCCAACCGGCCGGTCCGGTCCGGGTTTAAAAACATTGGCCACGATCCTGGCTCATCCCGTGATCCACCAGCCCCATGTGATGCTCATGATATCTTGGTTGTCCGCGTTTCCCAGGCGCTTGGATCCCCAGCTCAGGAGCAACAGATGGCAGATCTGGACATGGAGGATGAGACACAACAGGAAGATGGAGGATAGAGTGAGCTTTTTGACGATGAAATGCCACTTGTGTATGTGCAGAAGTTTGCTAAACTAGAATCGTTGGCGAGGAGAGGCAAAGTGGATGCCACTGCTTGTCTAAAGAAGGGGAGGCTCCAAAGCCTTACTGAGGATATCTGATCCTTCTTCCAATTTTAATTTTCCTTTATCCCTACTATCAAGTATTAATGGACTGTATTAAGTTTTTGAGTTGGAATTGCAGGGGAATCTCAAATTTCAAAACAATCTCCAGAATTAAGGACCTAATGAGGACTCTCCAATCTGATTTTGTATGTGTAAAATCCAGGATTTTAGGGGTTAAATTTTGTTTTGTTTACTAATTAATTGATTAATAAATGAAAGTCTTCAAGGTTGGTTTAAAATGAATTTTTTAAATTCTTTAATTAATTCCCCAAAGTTGATTTTATGATAAATGGAGGATTAAGGTGGCTAATTCCTTAATTAGAGATTAATATGGCAACCGAGAGATTTGTATAGAAATCTATAATTCAAATGTGAACCTTAATGAGTTGATGGGGGGAGTAATATAATATATCTATTTATATATAGATAAGGATGAGATGATTAGAGATTGATAGAATAATATAAATGTTTAAATGGTTTGAATGAGATAAAATAAATGGTTAGTATATATATGGTCAAATACCCAATTTAGTCCCTCTATTATTACGATTTGTCCCTTTGGGTCCCTCTAATATAAAACGTGCCTTTTTGGTCCCTTTAATTTTACGTTTGTGCCTTTTAAATCCCTCCCTTCGAAGTTTATAGGGACCAAAAGGCACGAAAAACATAAATAAAGGGACCAAAAGGCCAATAAGGATTTAAAAGACACAAAAATAAAACTAAAGGGACCAAAAAGGCATGTTTTATATTAGAGGGACCCAAAGGGACAAATCGTCATAATAGAGGGACTAAATTGGGTATTTGACCTATATATATTAAAGTTGATTTAATAGTTACCATAAGGTGATGCTTTAGAAAATAAATAAAATATATATATATATATATATATATATATATATATATATATATATATATATATATATACCAAATATGATTGTCTTGAATTCAAAATTCAGGCCACAACGCTAGAGGTGGGCACGGGGCCCACTGGGCTGACTCACGGCCCGTTGCAAGAAAATCCGGAGGAATCGCCCGGTAAGTTAACTCAACCCGGGTCCGACAGTCACGGTCAAAGGTGACCTAAGAACCGGCCAGTCAGATGGTAGAACCGACGGGCCGGTCCCAACCGGCCGGCCTGCCGGTTTTTCAATTTTTTTTAATTTTTTTAAAATATGTAAATGTATATTAAAAAATAGTAAAAAAATAGCAAAAAATGTTAAAAAAAATTAAAAAAAAAACTATAATATTTTGATATAAAAATAGAATGAGAAAAAAAATTTTAAAAATTGAAAACTCTAAAATTCATTATCCTACACTCATTATTCAAATATTAAGAAAACCAAACAAAATTATAAAATTAAAAAAAATATATAAATGACAAGCTACTTAAATAATAAGGAAATAGTCAAATAACCATAAAAAACCCTTCATTATTGACAACTAGAGAAGGCAAAAATATCTCTTGAAGGGAAAAAATCAACTATAAAATTCATTATCCTACACTAATTATTCAAAAATTAAGAAAATCAAAAAAATATAAAATCACAAAAGAGCATATAAATGGCAAACTACTTAAAATTAAGGAATTAACCATAAAAAGCCTTCATTATTGACAATCAAAGAAGGCAAAAATCTCTCATGAATGAAAAAAAATCAATCTATAAAATTCACTTATATACTAATTATTTAAACATTAAAAAAACCAAAAAAACTATAAAATTCACTCATATATTAATTATTAAGTTAATACTATAAACAACGTGCCGAAATCAACTCGAAATTCTATTTTTTTATCATAAAACCCCCAAATTTCTCCAAATTAAATAGAGAGAGAGAGAGAGAGAAGGGGGTGTAGAAATAGAATGGGAGAAAAAATTTGAGTGAATTTATGGAGGAATGAGATAATTAAGTTTATTAAAAAAGAAAACCTTAATTATTGCAACCTTAATTAAAGGATCGGTTTGATTGAAAAGAAAAACAAAAATCATAGTTTCCAATTTTATAAGTTTCCAAGAATATTAAGTAATAAATTAATAAAATAAATAAATTTTTAAAAAGTTTAGGTGAACTAGAATCCAACTTTTTATAGTATTAAATTACTACTATAAACAATGGGCCGAAATCAACTCAAATTTTTCTTTTATCATAAAAACCCATAAATTTCTCCAAATTTAATATAGATATATATATATATATATATATATATATATATATATATATATATATATATATATATATATATATAAAGAGAGAGACTGAGAGAGGCCCAATTGGGCTCAACCCGACGGTTCAACCTGGGTGACCTGGCGGGTTGAACCTGCGGGCCAACCCGGCCCGACCCTGCGGGTCACGGGTTGGGATTTCACGGGTTGGGAAAATCCCAACCCGTAACCGGCCCGCCACTGTAGCGGGCCGGTTACGGTTTTCCGGCCCGGCCCGCCGGGTCACCTGACCCGACGGGTTTTGCCGGGCCGGTTCTGGGCCGGTTCCTGGCTCAAAGAGGCCCGTGCCCCCCTCTACACAACGCCATGGATGTGCATGCTATCCACTCTTTAATATTCAACGGCTTGGATAAAAAAAAAGAAAATCTCTCCCAACACCCATGCACGTTATCGTATAAGTGTATATTATATATAATATAATAATATATATTATACTATAGTCTAAGAACAACTCACGTTGATGGATTTATCTATTATGTAAATAGTTAGGCTAAGTGCATTAAAAGTGGGATTTGACTGATGACAGTATATATATAATAAGATATGATTGGATAAGAAATTGTTTTGGAATAAAATAAAAATATATGTGGTGATATCCATTGAAATACAACTCAATGGTTAATGTTAATACACGAGAAAGCTTCTGTTTCACCAACACACCACCGCGAGCGAAGAGGTTGTCTCCGGAGATTTCATGCCGCGTCTCCATTGTGTGAGGATCTTTCCGTGCTGCTTATCCGCCTGCAAACCCCTATAAAAGACCAGCCTTCTCCCAAACCCTAACACCGCCATCGAAGGGAGAAGAAGCCACAGCCGCCGTCACCAAAGAGGGGTAGAAAGGAGGAGCAGCGGTAGACCGCCACTGGCCAGTGAACAATGTCAGGCATCCAGATTACCACGGGCACGCTGAGAGGAAGGCAGAAGGTTCCGGCGATCGTCGGAAGGCACGGAGGGACTCCATAGTAGTACCACGGGATGACGTTGCTCACCGATCTCGACATAAGGACTCTTCAAGAGGAGATCCCGTGGGACTCCGAACTTCGTGAATAGAGGTAAGTGTCTTTGCCTAGCTTCCACCCAGAGATAGGTTTCTTTGGCCCTCTTATTACCTGGTTTGGTATATTCTTGATTGTTATCATGATTGTGCTTGTGGCTATGATATGGATATCTGTTGTTGATTCCCGGTATACATGTTTTGTTTGATGTTTTCCACATCTGTGATTGGTTGCTTGGACAAGTTGTCTTTTTGGATGCTCACTGAGCATGCCACCGTGGACCGAGACATTACTGTGGGACTCGTGGTGCTTGTGTTTAGGTTGGGTCAGTATGCGTCTGGAGGGGTATGTGTACCCATGGAGCATAGCCACCTATCTTCCGGCACTTGACCACTGAGGCACGCGGCACTTGTGCTGACCGTGGAGGTATGATTAGATGAGTTTAGGGGGCCCCGTTGTTTGGTTTCTTGTGCTGATCTGGTTTTTTTCTTGATATGATCCATGTCTTGACTGATTGTCCTGATTTGTCTATCTTGATCCTTTGGACGGTGCTTATCGTAATTTCTCTGCAGGGCACTTACTGAGCTTTCCTTTCGAAAGCTCACTTCGCTTTCTTTTTCTCTTCCAGGTTAAGAGGAACAGATAGCCCTCAGGATTTGGAGCTGTACGTGGGTCTGCGATAGGATGGAGAGGTCCGAGGACCTCAGGTTGTGTGTGAGAGTCTCATTTGTAGGACCCTTACAGGGCCTGATTTTGTATAGATTGTTATAGGATTTCTTGAACCCTTTATGACTTTAAATTCAGCTATATGACTTTGACATTATTATTTATGACATTTTAGACATTTTAATTCGTTATATGTTATATGCTCTTATTACTTAGGCCTTGTACTCGAGTGGGGCCCATCTCCACTTGGGTACGGCCGGTCTGTTGACATGCCCGAGGTCCCTGGATCCGGGTCGGGGCGTTACAGTATGTCTCGTTGAAACCAGAGCAAATGAGGAACGTGCAACCAAAGTCTGTGCAAAATTCAACAACAATTGGGAATGGGCTTTCATCCCAGCTATGGGAATGTCTGGAGGTATCATCATCCTTTGGAAACAAGGGGTTGGTAAGGTCACTCCTATTGCCCACTCTCGATTTTCCTTGCACTTAGTAATTTCTTCTGATAAACCCAAGGAATCAGTGATTTCTGTGATTTATAACTCCCAAAATACTCTCTTTCAACGCGCTTTATGGAATGATTTATCATCTATTTCCATGTTAAATTTGCCATGGATTTTGATGGGGGATTTCAATGCAATTTGTAATTCAAATGAACATAGGGGTGGAAACTTTGATCATTACTCTGTTAAATCAAGGCTTTTTGGTGATTTTATCTCTCAAAACAACCTTTTGGATTTAGGTTTTTATGGCACCCCCTTCACCTGGTGCAACAATCAGGGGGGTTTGGCCAGAAGATGGGCTAGACTGGATCGTTTTCTAGCCAATAATGCCTGGTTAACCAATTTTGATTCTTACTACAATAAACACTTGCCTAGAACATCTTCTGACCACTCTCCACTTTTCCTTTTTGCTAAACTGTTTTCTCATACAAAAAAAAGAGTCTTTCGATTTGAAAACTTTTGGTTTAAGCACCAATCTTGCCATCAGTCGGTCTGTAAGGCTTAGGAACATAGTTCAGATACTTCACCTATGCATGCCTTCAGTCAGTCTATATCCCGTACCAGAAATTTCTTGTCCAAATGGAGATCCTCTGGCCTAACATCCCTGGATAGGATCCTTACTAGAACTGAGGAAGATATATCCACTATTGAAGTATTGGAACCTACCTAGGTTACTCTTGTCTCAGTACTATAGCCCTTAGAGGCCTCTACAATAAACATCATGCCCTCCTTAGACAGAATTCTATTAAGTGGGCCCAAAGAGCTAGGCTTATGTGGTTAAGACACGGAGATTATAACACTAGGTTTTTCCACAATCAAGCTAGAATTAGGGCACATAAGAACAAAATTTCAGCCATTACAAATGAGCAAGGACAAATCTTCTCTGATCACTAGGACATTGGAAGAGTTTTTTTTTTCTGATTTCTATGCTACATTGTGGGCTTCTACAAATAGGGAAACCATGGATGAGCTTACTTACAACCTTCCAACTGATTTACCTACCCTTAATGATGAAGAAAGCAATTTACTTATCAGACCTGTCTCTCCAGCTGAAATATTTCAAACACTTAAGTCAATGGCCACGGGCAAGAGCCCAAGCCCCGATGGACTTAATGTAGAATTCTATTTATTTTATTGGGATGTGGTAAGAGATCCTTTAGTTAAAGCAATCAATCACTTTTTTAGTACATCCACTATTCCAAAATCCTGGGGCAGAACGTACATTGTCCTCATCCCTAAAAAGGATTCTCCCAATAGGGTAACAGACTATAGACCCATTTTTCTATGCAATGTCTCATATACAATCGTGTCAAAAATCCTTACCAATAGACTGAAGGGAGTCATGCATAAGCTAGTGGGTACTGAACAAAGTGGTTTCTTGGCTGGTAGAGCTACCTTTGATAACATAATTGCTGTCCAAGAAATTGCCCATTCTCTAGAATTTGACTCTCAATCCCTCCCTAGGATGATAATTAAAATCGATATTGAAAAGGCTTATGATGCCTTGGAATGGAATGCCATCCTTGCTACCCTTAAAGTCATGAGATTTCCACAAATTTGGATTTCGTGGGTTAAGGCTTGTATTACCTCTTCCAGTTTCTCTTTCTTGATTAATGGGAGGCCTACATACTGGTTTGCTAGCCAAAGGGGGATTAGGCAAGGAGATCCTCTATCTCCCTTCCTTTTCCTCCTTGTCTCACAAAATCTTACTGCCCTCCTTAATCAAGCTATGAGGCTTAACATGGTCCCTGGATTTGACACTAGACTGGAAAAAAATTTCAACCATCTCATGTTTGCTAATGACCTCATCATCACTACCAAGGCTTCTAGGAGTGCTGCCAGGAGCTGTAAAACATGTCTTGACATTTATAGAGGCTTGACAGGATAGAATGCTAATCTAAACAAGTCCACTATTTATTTCCCAAGCTGGATCAATAGAAGAATTAGGGATTCCATTGGTTCCATACTGGGAATGAAGGTTGGGACCTTTCCCTTCAAATATCTTGGTGTCCAGATATCCCCCAAAAGAATTACTGTGCACCAATGACATGATTTAGTTGAAAGGACTAAGCACAACTTGAATGCTTGGAATCCCACCTCCATTTCCTTGGCTGGTAGGGTTGTCTTAGCTAACAGCTCTCTGATGTCCATCCCTACTTATTCTCTGTCCTGCTGCTTAGTTCCTGATACAACGCTTGACTTGATATCCAATTAACTAGAAATTTCCTTTGGGGGTGTGGCAATGCTGGTGGCAACTTCCATTCCATCAATTGGAACATTACTACACTTGGAAAGTCTGAGGGAGGATTGGGAATTAAAAATCTCAAACATGCTAAAACATCACTAATGGCTAAAAATGTCTTTGCTGTGCTAAACCAGGCTGACAAGCTTGGATTCAGATTTTACAACTTAAATATAGTGTTTTTAACTTATGGTCCACTTCTCCTTTGAGTAAAGTATCATGTTTCTATAGGAGTCTATGTACAGCTGCAACTGTTATCAGGTCCAATATGTCTATTAGCACATGTAATTATGAGACAACTAGTTTCTTGGATGATCCATGGATGTTTGATATCCCTATTTCACACAAGCCTACTTTCATCAACATGGAATTGCCTGTAGAGAATCTTTGTATTGCTGATTTCTTAGAGGAGACTTCCTTGAATTATTCTGAACTTGTACATTGTTTTGGTAGCTCTTTTGAGTGGAATAGGTTGAACAAAATTTTGTTTGACCCCTTATGTTCCAATCAATGGATCTGGCTACCTAAATCAAACAATGGTAGAATTGCCAACATTGTGTACAATCATCTCAATCAGAGGCATGTAAATGACCTTGAAAATTGGGAAGGTTGGGATAGAATGTGGAAACTGCCAGTGGCTCCTAGGGTTAAAACTTTTCTCTGGAAGATGCTACATGGCAAACTCCCTACATTTCCGTTCCTCTACAATTTGAATATTGGGCCGCAAATGCTATGCCCCTCCTGTGAATTAGAGGCTGAGACCTTGGAACACATTATGATTAACTGCCCTATCTCTAAACAATGCTGGGAGCTTGTCTCTCAATTCATTGGTATTAATAGCAATGTTTTCAACAATTTGGTGGATGGCCAGTGGATTATGGACCAATGGACCAGTGGGAGCACTAAGAAACATGCAAAGGCCCTGGTTGCAACGTGTGCCTGGAATATTTGGAAGGCCAGGTGCGGCCTGGTTTTCAACAACAAAAGAATCCAACCTTTGCAAATATTCCAACAAGCTGTGGCTGCAAATCAAGCTTACATATGCAGGAACCCGGGACAACTCAGGGAGTACCTTAACAACTCTGTTCATAATAATTTTCTAACTGTCTTATGTGACGCGTCATATCAGGAAAACTCCCCCTTATGTGGTATTGGTTTCATTGTTATTGCAAATTTGCAGGTACTGATAGAGTGATCATGGCTGGGTACACCGCCACCCCTGCTGAATCTAGTCTTAATGCAGAAATATTGGCAGCAGCTGTGGCAATGGAGCAATGTATAAGCAACAATCTGAAGCCCAATCAGTTGTGCACTGACTGCCTTACTATCATCAAAGCACTTAGGGATGCTGATGCCCAGATAAGTTGGCAACTACAAGATGACTTGTTACACCTGAAGGAGATCCTCTGGCAGAACCCCTTCGTTGACTTGAATTATTGCCCTCGGGAGATCAACATTGTAGCAGACTCTTTAGCAAATTATGGCAGGATGAACCCGGAGTTGTCGCTGTTTCACAGGGGTGCTGATCGCCCCGATGGCTGGACAATGTGATCTCTGAAGCTGGGCTTCAGTTCTGAGGCTCTGTAGTCCTGAACATCTCCTAATTTGGCTGGCTTTTTTGTTTTTTCTGAGCAATGTTTAGCTCATTCTGTCAAAAAAAAAGAGAGCCACTGAACACATACATTGCCGGAGCTAAAGCACAAACACAATGACTATCAAGTATCAAACAAGAAGGAAGACCAAAACACTTGAAAGACCATATGGAGAAGAGGAGCCAAAGAAGCCATTGCTAATACATGGTAATAAAGTGAGTGTTGGTAGATACATATATATAATATGGGGAGAGTGGGTCTAGCTGTTCCTTTTATTCCAATGTGTTCATAGTAAACCAATAAAAGGACACATGTGAATCAGGTTTTCCGAAGAATGGTCAAGTATGACTCACAAGTAATACTATGTAAGAAAGTTTAATATGACTCTCAAGTTCATCGTCACTGATATATCTATATTCTCAAGAAAGGTGGATAAATCCCGTTTATTCATTGCTAAGATAAAGACCGGGATACAGATTGTAGTATGATACATATTTGGCTGAGGGCATCATCACTGATCTATAACATGAGCATTCTCAGCATTGAGGCCACTCAGCTCCCTCACATTAACAGGGAACACATTGGGAGGCAATCCATCGAAGGCCATGCTCACAAGTAAGTTGGCGGTAGCCTCTGTTTGATGCCAACCATCCCAGAATACATACTTTGTTCTATCGGAACAATATTTAGCCAAAGGATTGCAAGCAAATTCTGCATTCAGGTTGCCCATTCCACAGCATGCAGCCTTGGATTCATTAAATCCTACAACCATGATTCACAAATTCACAATCAGTCAAACATGGAGTATATATCCACACACACACACACACACACACACACACACACATAGACATACCATAATTCTCTGGATGCTTGATGAATTTATCAAACACCCTGTAGGAATGGAAGAAGGAGTATCTCATATCTGAATACTCTGACTGTAATTTCTTCAGTAAAAGAACAACTTCCTCATTGTACAGGGATGAGGCTTCATTGATTTCTTTGTTGCAATCTCCAGGGCTCTTGTTCGAAGCTCTTACAGCTGGCCAACAGCCAACTGGTTCAGTCCCTATGAACACTAACTTCCGTGCGCCAAGTTCCAATATTCTCTTTAGAAAATTAAACATAGTCATAGGAAAAGGAATTCATTACTTCTCACAAGTAATTTTACATCAGTTGATCAATCTATGTTACCTTCAGTTCGCCTTCCAATTCACATACCAATAATCTCACATACGTCAATACACAAGTTCCATCATAAACCTGAAAGTCATTGCTTCCAATGTTGATATAAAGGATGGAGCTTGAGATGAACCTTTGGACCTGGAAAATGCCCAACTTCTCCACCAGAGCTTTGAACACTAAAGAGTAAAAATCGATCTGAGTCTTTAGTGGGATGCAAAGACCCTGGAAAGTACGTATTAATCAGATTTTCAGGTTTGATCAAACTCATCTAATTATATGATATCAATCTTAATTACTTGATGTGTAGATGTGAGAATTCCAGCACTGCCGGAGGCAAAGTTAACTCCTTCCAGGAATTCCAAAGGATTGTCAGTTTTGAACAGACTGAGATATGGTTTCGGTGATGGTACTCTGAGTTTCTCAGCTGTAAGTAACATATATATAGATATATATCACAGAAATAAATACAAAGTAATAATCTAAGAGGAAGATATGTACGTACCAAGGAGGTCAACAAAATTCTTGCCGTTGCTGAATCGGCCTGTCGGCTTTCCTCCGGGATAGTCAATCCCATAGTGAGGGAAATTACACTTGGCAATAGTGATGAAATAGTTGTTATTGCCAACATCAGATAGGGAGTCACCAAACACAAACATTGCAGCTGGGGATGAACCCCGAACTTCAACAGGACAGCTGAGCATGAAACTGAATGAAACATGAACCAGAAACACATAAAAGGTCAAAGAATCCATTGTTGAATCTGAAGCTTGTGTCTTCCTTCTATGGTATTGGCAATGGATCAGGTAAAACGTGTCTTCCTTTATATAGGCAACAAAGTTCATTTCTAACAATTTTTTAATAATTTTTTTTCTATCAATCATCCAAAATACTTTATAAAACATGTTCTGAACATTTCTATATACGTGGGCTTTAAAGCGACCTATTATTTGGATCTATACCAGTACAAGACTACCAACTTGGACCAAAAGGCAAGAATCATGTGCACAAAATTTAAGTTCATCAACCAACACTAATTATATATAGAAGTCCATGCTCATTTACTCCTGATTAGTCATTACTTCTTATATGAATTTTAAAAGATTTTCTAGAGATGGGACCACAATCCGGTGGAGTGGCCAGATCGGTAGGAAGAAAGAAGTCGAAGCAAGCTGCCGGTTCATATTATCCGGACACAGCTAAGTATCTTGAGGAATTAGCCACAACGGGTAAACTTAATCTTGAAAGAAATAAAGAAAAAGATGCATTTGAAAGACTGAGATTTGAAACACTTCAAAAAGATAAAGAAAGACGTATACGCCAATCCGCATCAAAGATCAAAGGGATCGGTAGATTACCATGGATCTTCTAAGATTTACTCCGGATCTGAAAAAAGTTTTGGAAAGTAGAACGAATGAATATTATGAGAAAAAGAAGCCTTTTTAATGAAGCCACCCCTAATAACATGAATGAAGGCACCCCTAACAATGTGGATGAAGATCATACATCAATAGATTGGTTTGATTAGATGTCGATCTATTTGTTTAGATTATCATGTTTAATTAATGTACTTTCTTTAAATTTTAATTAATGTATTTTTTTAATTAATCTACTTGTTTTGTTTTAATTAATGTCATTTTTTTAATTAAATTTATTATAAATAAAAACTAGTATTTAATTTACTAAAAATATAAAATATATTTTTAAATAGTAATGGTCCGGGCAATTGAGGGGGAGGGGTGCAAGTTTTTTTTTTTTTTTTTGATGAATAAATTGCCATGGCAATTTTTGCCCTAGCAATTGAGGGGGAGGGATGTAAGTGCTCTAATGCAAATAGAACATGTATGCAGACTTGATCGTTTTCGAATTCAATTTCGAAATAAGCCTAGCTCAAATTTCGAAATTAAAATTTCGAATAAGTTCTTCTACATTTCGAAAATTTCGAAATTAAAAACTTAATTATAATTATAAATAATTTTGAAATTAAAAACTTATTTATAAATTATTTTTTTTATATTATATTATATATCAATACTAAATATTAAATATTTTATTCATATATTATATTTTTTAATTAATTTTTAATTAATATATTTATATATTAATATTAAATTTCGAGCTTTTCATTTCGATCAATTTCGAGCTCGAAATTCGGCTCGAATTTCGAAAATTTCAAAATCCGGTTTCGAGCTTTTACCGAGTCGATCTCGAGCTGCTCATGAACAGTTTGATCGTTTGACAACCCTAAATGCAAAGTAATAATCTAAGAGGAAGATATGTATGTACCAAGGAAGTCAACAATATTCTTGCCATTGCTGAATCGGCCTGTGGGCTTGCCTCCGGGATAGTCAATCCCATAGTGAGGGACATTACACATGGCAATAGTTTTTATATAGTTGTTATTGCCAACATCAGCTTGGGAGTCACCAAACACAAACATTGCATCTGGGGATGAACCCTGAACTGCAACAGGACAGCTGAGCATGAAACTGAATGAAACATGAACCAGCAACACATAAAGAGTCAAAGAATCCATTGTTGAATCTGAAGCTTGTGTCTTCCTTCTAAGGTGTTGGCAATGGAGATAAAGCTGATCTTTTCCAAAGGGGCAGGGGCAAGGAGCTTTCTGAGCCATGTGTTTTGCTTTCTTCTTTATCACAAAATTGGGATTGGACCACGTGTGCCATACTGTGGGCCAGCCCAATCAACAGTACGATGTAACTTGTGCCTATTCCATTGGCTGTATGAATTATGAATGCTACATTTGAATAATATTTTTATATATAACAAAAGGTTAATTTTTTTTTTACTCACCATGCGATTTAAAATAAAATACATACTCGGCATCGTGTCGGTGTAAAGACAATAAGCGAAACATCGAATCACAAATGTCATATTTGTTTAATTATTATGGGTTCTTTTATTCTTAATAGAAGCAGGTCTCTATTATTAATTACTTCGAAAATAGTTTTGAGAACCTCCAATTAAGGGTATAAGTAAACTAAAAGCAATGAATAAACATAATTTATTGCATGATAATTTATTACATATAAATATCCTAATGTACATATGAATATTTTATTTTATTTATTTATTTTTGACGCCATCTATACTTCGCTACTTTGAATTTTATGTCGCTTTAATCATCTCAAAATGCTGATTTTGCCGCCGCCTTGAGATTCAAGCCAATTTGAATTTCATCAGTCGATTCAAGATGTGTGTTTTTAGCATCGTCTTGAGATGCGTGCTATTTCAAAATCATGAATTCAAACCCTCTTTTCCTTTCTTTTGTATATATATATATATATATATATATATATATATATATATATAGAGGGTGATGCCATCCCTGGCAAATTTGTTCATTTACTTGGTCAGGCGATTTGTACGGAGTATGTTTTAAGGATTTTTAGCAGTATGGATGGGAAGATCATCGAAAAATAAGTTAAGCGCATCAATTTTCATATTATTTGGGAACTTTGTAGAGGTCTTCATTTTAACGGATCAAAATTTATAAAAATCCGAATCGAGCCGAAAATTTCAATCGTTAAGTGGGAGGACCAAATCTGCTACCAAATTGTATTTAAAATCGACAAGGGTAAATTTTATTTTAAAGCAGATCTTCCCATCCATACAAAAAAAAATCTTTCAAACATGCTCTAGGGGTGATAACATGCTGTTGGTCGGATTTAAACAGTGACCCAGCCGGCCGCATGTTATCATTGCTGTATATATATATATATATATATATATATATATATATATATATATATATATATATATATTATTTGACACAAAACCTTTTTGTGACATGTGGTAAATGATCACATGTCACCATTTGATGGTGAAGTCACATCTCAATAAATACGGCTTGGTGGACCCATTTTCATATCCTTCATAGACCGTAAATGATGTGAAAAACTCCAAGCCAATTGATATCTTTGCCCTTTAGAATGAATTCAAGAGTCCATTAGCCAACCAAACTTCAACCAAGGCCAAGATTATTATCACTATTATTATTTTATTTTATTATTATTTTATTTTATTATTATTTTTTACCATCAAATAAAGATGATTTAAAACAAAAGGGAAGCTTTATGTTTTGTTTCTCTGGATCTGCATGCCCATTTATGTTAATATGATTATATTTCATTGGTGCACAATGATTTTTTTTTAATTTTTAATTTTTATATTTTTTTTAAAATGACAGCCATTATTGGACATTGCTCTCGTTTTCTCCATATCATTAGTCAGACCACCCCATTACATTAGATGAGCCACAGGACTCTGACTAATTGTCTTAATCAAGTACAATAGTAAGTTTAGGCTTTCATGTGCCTTTGTTCAACCTCCAGGCCGGAGCAGCTTGCAACACAACCATCTTTTACTTGACTAGAGCCTCCATGCATTAATATATATATATTTTTTTGACATGACTCCATGCATTAATATTTAGTTTATCCTAATAAATAATAATAAACATGACTTATCCATTTGATTGTTATCCCTGAGTAGCATAGTAATGGTTGATCATTCAACCCCTACAATTTGGTTAGGGTTTGTAAATACAGGATAGGGTTTCACATCCTCTTCATACATTAATATTTTTACAACACGTGAAATTAAACAACGTGATGTTAATATATATAAATTTTTTGCTCCAAGACATCAATATATATCAAACTGTGCATTAACTAAAAGAGACAATGTAGGTGAGAATTTAAGATTCATTACAACACTGAGAGTGACAAGAATCTTAACCTGATCAATGATGTTTAGGATCGGCCCAAAGCATCATCATCAATATATTAGGCCATTAAAATTTTTGTGGCCTATCTTGATTAAAAGCCATGTGTTTTTTTAATTAATAAGATGATAATAAATCATAATTTATTAAAAACTAAGATAATTATAATTAAAAATTAAGAAATATGCGACAATATGCATTCCAAGCTGATCCGTTTGTATGTTCATAAGATCGGAGTTGTTGACATTAGATAAATAGATAATGTATATATGATCCAATGTAGGAGAGAATTTAAAATTCATCACAATAGTGAGAAGTGACAAGAATCTGTAACGTTTCCTCTACCTCTCTGTATGAAGACTGATGGAGAACGTGACATTGGAGACGTGGAGGAGAAGGGAGCAGGTCTATCGCATGGTACGCCGACCAACATGGAAAGCAACAAAGGGAGAAACAAATCAGAAGATGACACATGGCCAAGGGAGCAAAGAATCATGCACAGCAGGAATGGTTGAGGGGACCAAGACACGTGTCGCCACAGCACGCGTCAGAGAAAGAAGAATAGCCGTTTAGAGGATTTCGTGGTCATGGGTGGAAAGAAAGGATAAAGCTAGAGGTGGGGGTGCTGGGAGAGGGTATGCATGCATGAAGAAAAGGCTGAAACCCTAACACCTCCCTGGTGGCGGCGTCCGGAAGAGCGCGATTCCCATTGAGTTCCAGCTTGATGGAGATCATCTTCTAGTTATGTTCGCTTCTTACTATTGCCATGTGTCCATGTTTGATGTTTGTGTTAAGACTGCAACTTATTTCTCTTGTTTAATGGCTTATTAGTATGATTTAGAGTATCTGTAACTCTGTTGATCTGGTCAGAGTGCTATGAAGGTTGTTTAAGCCATAACAGAATCCTAATGTGATCATCAGACCACAATATTAATGTTTAGGATCGATAGAAAGCATCTTCAATATATTAGGCAATTAAAGTTTTTTTGGCCCGTCCTGATTAAAAGCCAAATGTTGTTGTTGTTGTTTGAATAATTAAAATGAATAAATCACAATTTATTGAAAATTAAGATAGTTGTTAAGATATGGAAAGACAGATATAATGGGGGGAAATATAAGACAATAAGCACTCCAAATTGATCTGTTTGTCTATCATAAGATATGAGTTGATGTTCATATGAGTAGGTGTTGTATATGTGATCTAATCCAAAATCAAATTGATTAACCAATTCAATTGGTTCAATCAAGATTAAGGTTCTCACTTCACTTGCTCCAAGCTTGCTTCTTGTGAGAGGAAGGATTTTCTGTCGGTTCTTTCTTGTTTTTGTAGCCTATAATTAAATATTTAATTTGACAATTCTATAAAACAAGATCTTCTATTAAAATCGTTATAGAATTTGAACCACAAATCACTTGGAAGCTTAAACGAATTGAGACTTTGGTCAACCAAATCAAATTCATCATCTAATAGTGTTTATTTGGATGTAATTTCACAAGCATATATATGTTTTATTCTGGTGGAACATGTCTAGCCCTGATTCACTTGCTCCCCACGTCCACTTGGATTTTACAAGCATGAAATCAGGGTCTTCATTGTTATAACCAACATCCGTCAAAGAGCCACTGAACACATACATTGCCGGAGCTAAAGCACAAACACAATGACTATCAAGTATCAAACAAGAAGAAAGACCAAAACACTTGAAAGACCATATGGAGAAGAGGAGCCAAAGAAGCCATTGCTAATACATGGTAATAAAGTGAGTGTTGGTAGATACATATATATATAAGGGGAGAGTGGGTCTAGCTGTTCCTTTTTTTTTTGACAGAAGGAGCAGGTGGTCAAGTGACCACCTACTAAGTCTAATCAAAGGACGGGGCACATGCGGGATCGAGTCACGGCTACAAAGTGTGGGAGACAATTCGCTCACCAACCACAGTGCGGAGTGCACAAACTCGCCTCACGAGGCCCCCCATGAGATTCGAACCGGAGACCGGGTGAAAGGCATGGAACCTGAATACCATTCGGCCAAGAGACCTTAGGTCTAGCTGTTCCTTTGATTCCAATGTGTTCATAGTAAACCAATAAAAGGACACATGTGAATCAGTTTTTTTGAAGAATGGTCAAGTATGACTCACAAGTAATACTATGTAAGAAAGTTTAATATGACTCTCAAGTTCATCGTCACTGATATATCTATATTCTCAAAAAAGGTGGATAAATCCCGTTAATTCATTGCTAAGATAAAGACCGGGATACAGATTGTAGTATGATACATATTTTGCTGAGGGCATCATCACTGATCTATAACATGAGCATTCTCAGCATTGAGGCCACTCAGCTCCCTCACATTAACAGGGAACACATTGGGAGGCAATCCATCGAAGGCCATGCTCACAAGTAAGTTGGCGGTAGCCTCTGTTTGATGCCAACCATCCCAGAATACATACTTTGTTCTATCGGAACAGTATTTAGCCAAAGGATTGCAAGCAAATTCTGCATTCAGGTTGCCCATTCCACAGCATGCAGCCTTGGATTCATTAAATCCTACAACCATGATTCACAAATTCACAATCAGTCAAACATGGAGTATATATCCACACACACACACACACACACACACACACACATAGACATACCATAATTCTCTGGATGCTTGATGAATTTATCAAACACCCTGTAGGAATGGAAGAAGGAGTATCTCATATCTGAATACTCTGACTGTAATTTCTTCAGTAAAAGAACAACTTCCTCATTGTACAGGGATGAGGCTTCATTGATTTCTTTGTTGCAATCTCCAGGGCTCTTGTTCGAAGCTCTTACAGCTGGCCAACAGCCAACTGGTTCAGTCCCTATGAACACTAACTTCCGTGCGCCAAGTTCCAATATTCTCTTTAGAAAATTAAACATAGTCATAGGAAAAGGAATTCATTACTTCTCACAAGTAATTTTACATCAGTTGATCAATCTATGTTACCTTCAGTTCGCCTTCCAATTCACATACCAATAATCTCACATACGTCAATACACAAGTTCCATCATAAACCTGAAAGTCATTGCTTCCAATGTTGATATAAAGGATGGAGCTTGAGATGAACCTTGGACCTGGAAAATGCCCAACTTCTCCACCAGAGCTTTGAACACTAAAGAGTAAAAATCGATCTGAGTCTTTAGTGGGATGCAAAGACCCTGGAAAGTACGTATTAATCAGATTTTCAGGTTTGATCAAACTCATCTAATTATATGATATCAATCTTAATTACTTGATGTGTAGATGTGAGAATTCCAGCACTGCCGGAGGCAAAGTTAACTCCTTCCAGGAATTCCAAAGGATTGTCAGTTTTGAACAGACTGAGATATGGTTTCGGTGATGGTACTCTGAGTTTCTCAGCTGTAAGTAACATATATATAGATATATATCACAGAAATAAATACAAAGTAATAATCTAAGAGGAAGATATGTACGTACCAAGGAGGTCAACAAAATTCTTGCCGTTGCTGAATCGGCCTGTTGGCTTGCCTCCGGGATAGTCAATCCCATAGTGAGGGAAATTACACCTGGCAGTAGTGTTGATATAGTTGTTATTGCCAACATCAGATAGGGAGTCACCAAACACAAACATTGCAGCTGGGGATGAACCCTGAGCTACAACAGGACAGCTGAGCTTGAAACTGAATGAAACATGAACCAGCAACACATAAAGAGTCAAAGAATCCATTGTTGAATCTCAAGCTTGTGTCTTCCTTCTAAGGTGTTGGCAATGGAGATAACTCATGTGTTCCTTTATATAGATAACAAAGTTCATTTCTACTTTTTCAAAAACAAAGATCATTTCTAACGATTTTTTATTTTTTTAATTATTTTGTCTATCAATCATCCAAAATATTTTATCAAACAGAACATTTCTATATACGTGGGTTTTAAAGCGACCTATTATTTGGATCTATTCCATTAAAAGACAACCGACTTGGACCAAAAAGGCAAAAATCATGTGCTCAAAATTAAGTTCATCAACCAACACTAAATATATATATAGAAGTCCAAGTTCATTTACTCCTCATTACTCCTTATATGCATTTTAAATAATTTTCTATAGATGGGAGCACAACCAAATTTATGAGCGAATTAATTCATATAAATTTACCGGTGAAGAAAAAAATCATAGAAATAGTTTTCATGCGAAATATTCTGGAAATCAAATTTTCAAATAATTAAATTCTTTCGGTTTGATACATCTAATGCAATCAAATGGCCCAAGATGCTTAGCCCATGTATCCTATAATTATGTAACTTTCTTTTTAATCTCTAATGAATGTGATTCGTCTACTTTTATATGTACAAAAAAATATACAGCAACTGAGCATTTTTTTGAGACTTGTTTACCGATATAAAACTGAGAGCTTATTGATTTGCTTCACATTGATAGATAAACATATGGCGCTAATCCTTGAAAGACAAGCAACTTGGATAGTTGGTTGCTAGTTTGAGGACAACTGGGTGATAGCCTGGATGTTGTTAGTTTGTAGCTTTCAATATATTCTGAGGCATTTTGGAAGCTATTCTCCACTATCGGATGACCAAGTGGTTATGGTCCAGGCATTTGTTGGTTTGAGATCATGCCACATGTCCTTTGACAATTTTCCATATATCATAGACTATAGATGATAAGGATTTGTTTATGTTCTAATTCTTCTCTCTGAGCAATAAATCTTACGGTGATCGTTGGCACTGCAGCTTGGGCCATCTATCTTCTCTCGTCTTGAAGTCCTTGGCACCTTCTCTTAGTTTATCAAGTTCTTTAATTAAACATGTGTGTGATAGTTGTAAGCTCGGCAAATCATAGAAATTGCTTTTCGCACGTTGTACCACTAATTCTACTACTCATTTTCACACATTACATATAGTGGTATTCGGGGGCCCTCCCTGATCTCTTCACTTGATGGCTTTCACAATTATTTGGTTATTGTTTATGAATGTTCTCTCTTCGCCACAAATCTTAAGTTACTGATATTTTTATCAATTTTATCAATTTTATTCGGTGCCAGCATAATGCACTCGTCAAAGGTGTTCAAACTGATGGCGATGGAGAGTATTTAAGCTCTGCTACATTCTTCAAATCCAAAGGCATCTCACGCATCATGTCTTGCCCAGGTACACGAGAGCAAAATGAATTTGCTAAGCCCGAGTATTGTCATATTGTGGAAATAGGACTCACCCTGCTTTCTCATGCCCATTTATCCAATGACTATTGGCAGTTTACCTTCTAAACACTCGTCTACCTTATCAATCAGCACCCTCCAAGACTTTTCTTGGTCGCTCGCCTTACAAAGCTAGATTTATGTGAAACCAGATTGTATTATTCTCATCTTAGAGCTTTGGGTGCATCTGTTGTCCTTATACAACCCTTTGGGTGGGACAAATTGGACTTCAAAAGTGTACGATGTATATTCCTTGGTTACAGTGGCAGACATAAGCGATATTGTTGTCTTGACCCAGCTTCTGGCAAACACAAGGATTTCATTGTCTTAACCCAACTTTTTGGCCAACTTTATGTTCCACAACATGTGACATTTGATGAGGAATCATTCAGCCACAATCCCAATCTCCACAAGCATCCAATGTCACGCCCCGACCCCAAAATCCCGGGCCTCGGGCACGTGAGCAGACCGGCCGTACCCAAGCAGAGATGAGCCCCGCTCTGATATAAGGCCTAAGTGATCAGAAAACAACAACACAAGTGCAGCGGAATAATAACAATAAGTCAGATGACATAAATCAGAGTATAATATCAGCGGAAGATAAGAACCTAGGGTACAGGCACCCTAATAGTTAATACAAGTCTGATCCTATACGGATCCAAATAGGATGTCCTCACACATAAATAAAAAATGCATAAGAGGTCGCCAACCTCAGCTATAACCCTGCCCCACGTACGATCCGGGTGGCTCACGTCTGCTACTCCGCGAGAACTGAAAAGGGATGAGAACAAGTGTATGAGCTTTCGGAAATAAAGCCCAGTAAGCACCTCGCAAGGTAGGTGAGCAAGTCATGAATGTCGAGTGATAAGTAGATAAGGCAAATCAATATAACAGAACTGAGCAAGCACACGGGGCTACACCCCGCACAACCAAGCATCTAGGAGTCTCGGAAACAAGCAATGACTAGGACTCCTAATCTCAACTACGGCCTCAAAGCCCGAAGATCATCCAATGGAAGAGCTATCAAAGTATCCCCCGATTAGCCTTCAGCCTCAGCTGGAATCGTCCCGTGGTCAGGAATTCGGCAGCGCTACCCTTATACATGTCGACACGGCCAGTGTATCGTCCCATTGACAAGGCTGGACGGCCAGAGTATCGTCCCCTTGGCATGGATGATAGAACGCCAAGGTGTCCTCAGCCCTAGACGCTCCAGGTTGGAGCACCCACACTCCACTGATCCGGGCGGAAAGGTAATATATAACACACATCCAACAGATGCCAACAACCAACATACCAATGCACATAAATATGGAAAAAATAATCCAATGAAGTCATAAAACAGACATGTGCATATCATCAAGCGATAATAGAGGAATATGAACTAGATAATCATACCAGATCACATCATCAACAAGTAAGGGGACATGATAAGCAATTGCACTTGCGTGCGCAACCATGGATATCGAAAGAATATCGAGTAATGCCAATAAAGCCCATGTTCGGGCAAAAACTAGGCAAAGGCACTTACATTAAGTCGCTATCCAAATACCGTCCCGTACCCGTCCCGATGAAGCTCCGCGCTCCTCGACAATATCTGGCACCCGTAACACTAATCTTAATATATGTTCTAGTAATTAAGAATGGTGACTAAACAATGCAATTCAAACTCAAATGGGCCCAACACCTTACTAAACCAAGTTTTCCAACCCGCTCATCTTAGCCAGGACCAACATCAATAGTCTAACCACTTGAACACTACTTGGCTCTACCCACCCAACACTACTACTGAATTCTAATTAACCTTAAGGTCCAACAAACCAGCAACTACCCACAGGTGCCCTCTAATCAATTGCTATTTTAATAGTAGGGACACCCTTTCTTCATTCACACCCGAGCCTCAAGCCATCATAAAAAAAAATCAAACAACTTTCCATCCACTGTAAACCTCTTCACGGAACTCATATACATAGTACTTAACATTCTGATACTTAGTTATCAAAGCCTAGCTGATTCAACTCCTGTTAATACAGTGAATCCCACACCCCCTCTCACCATCTCTAACACCCTTATTCACGGGCCTTGAAACCTCTCAAACATGCACCAAATGCCCATTTATCATAGACAAACACGAACACCAAGGTAGTCCCAATTAAGGAGACTTCTCTTCAGCTCCTAGCACACATAAACTATCAACAGACCAAGGTGTCCATACTAATAGTCAATTACATCACAAACTTGTGAACTTAACCCTTCCCAGACTCCTTCATATATGATCACCAGAACTAATCCTCTCTATCTCAATATAATACATGCATTACTCTCTCAAACATAACACCACTGACCTCCTTACAAATCCTCTCTAGTATGGATGTATGCTTCTCTCTTTTCACTAACCACTCTAGCTAAGGTTCACGTTCATCGAGGGGTATAGTTACAGTCACCATCATCCTCAAGCATGCCCCCCTCCTTTCTAGCTCCGACCTGCACCCCCCTCTCTCTCTCTCTGAGATGCATCTCCCTAACTATCTCCTTGTCTCTCCATCTAACCCTCAACATCGTCACATAAAATCATGACTAATCTCCTCATCCTTGACAGCCTCCTTTTTCCTCATCATGCCCTACTCTTCATGAATATATTATATATGTGATGAAACATGGAAACCAAACGGAGCACCCAACTTCCTATGCTCCCTCTCCTTCCATGTGAACCTAGGCCTATGCATGCTGTGAACTCAAAGGGTCCCATTGAACTCCCCTTTCACTACATGCACACAGCTACTCATGCTCTACAGAGTATATAATTAGTTGAAATTATGCTCCTAGAGTTTAGAGACAAGCTTACCCTTCCTTCCTCGTGGTAGCGTGTCTGACTTCGTGCCCTCGCACCCGGCCGGCGTTCCTATGAAACGGAGCCTCCCTGCAGCTCCCCTCGCCCTCGGACTTCCATGATGCTTCCAGGTGGTATGAAGAGGTCAGCAGTTGGAGCAGTGAGAACGAGCTCCTTCTCTTACCCTTTTTAGGGTCGTGAACGTGGTGTGGAGAGCTCGAGGTGACGCTGATGGAGTGGACTACTCCCTGCCAACCGCCCCTTCCCTTGCGCAGCTGTCTCCTTGTAGCCCTGTCGAGTGCACGACCTAAGGATCCGCCAGTGCTGCGAATCCGATGGGTGTACGTGCTTCTTTAATGCTTGAGGGGCGACGACGAGGAGGTTGAGGTGACCACGGACGGGACTGGACATGGCTACTCCCCTATCATCCCGGAACAGTGTGCCCGTAGGCGTGCAGGTCCGTACGCACGGGAAGATCCGGCGAGATGCGCGCTCAGAGGATTGAGAGATCGGGCGGAGTGGCCTCGCGATCATGCTCGCTCCCGACGAGCGACGGAAAGAGCCCCACGTTGCCAGGTGGGGAATACACGAGCGTTGCCTCGCTCGCGACCGAGTCCCACCGTTGATCGCGCCACGTCATCTGCCAACCGTTTATCTCCACCCTTGGTTCCTCTCACGTCCGTGACCATGCATGTGTGCATGGGGTTTTTATCAGATGACCCCCTGGCTTTTCCTTAAATTTTGGCTATAGAGTTGGTTAGAGAGGGGATTATTATCCCTTGGCCCCTAGTCTTCTCTCTATTGCCTGATAGGTCCTCATAAAAGGCTTTCTTCCCTTA
This sequence comes from Dioscorea zingiberensis, assembly GCA_026586065.1. Taxonomy (NCBI): domain Eukaryota; kingdom Viridiplantae; phylum Streptophyta; class Magnoliopsida; order Dioscoreales; family Dioscoreaceae; genus Dioscorea; species Dioscorea zingiberensis. Next base: position 66,967,356 of record CM048819.1, on the reverse strand, counting down.
GTATTATTATAATTATTCTCATCATTATTATATATATATATGTATAAATATATATATACACATATATATACCTGTATATATATATATATATATATATATATATATATATATATATATATATAAAATTAAAGGTCATCTCTGGGAAAATAAGTGTTTTCCTTAAATTAAGAAAAACTATGGCTTTTACATCCAAGGTCTTACCAACATTTAGGCTTCGTTACTTTTTGACCTCCTTGCTTTGCTGTTTGATGTCTCCCATTGGCACTCCCTCAACTAACCCGGGTTTTGTCTCAATTGACGTTGCATCTCACTCCTTGTCGAATGCAACTATTGTTGTCACTCCACCATCATTTCCAGGTCTATCTGATGTTGTGCCATTGCTGACCAACTCAAATCCTCTCTTGGCTGCCTCTACAGTGCCCAATTTGCCTTTGGCGTCGCCTCCTATCTTCCAGGATGTCATCGTCGCTTCACCACCTCCGACGACCAATCTTCATCCAATGATCACTCGGTCTCATGATGGAACTCGACGCCCTAAGACTTGGTGTGCCACTTAGCACCCCCTTCCCCATGCTCCTCACCCAATCTCTTCCTCGAGAACCTTGCTCATATAAGGTAGATGCTAGTGATCCGACAATGTACCACAACTATGGATGATGAATATCAAGCCCTACTTCACAACAAGACCTAGTCGTTGGTTCCAACTCATCAGTCTATAAATATTATTGGTTGCAAGTGGGTTTATCAAATCAAATTAGTCACAAATGGATCTATTGAGCGCTATAAGGCTCGACTAGTGGCCAATAGCTAGAATAAACGTTTTGGGTTTGACTCTGATGAAATGTTCAATCCCATGGTAAATCCCGGAACCATTTGGCTTGTTCTCTCTCTAGTACTCTCTTGTTAAGCTTCTTCATCAACTTAATTGATATTAAAAATGTCTTTCATCGGGGGACTTACAAGAGACCGTCTACCTCTAGCAACGATCGAGTTTTGGTGATTCTGCACATCCTTCCTTTATTTGTAAGTTGCATAAGGCCCTTGATGGCCTGAAGTAGGCCCCAGTCGTGTGGCATATCAAGTTTACTTCCTATCTTCTTCAATTTAGCTTTCAGGGATGCCCCTCTAGCATGTCCTTCTTTACTTGGCATTAATGTGGGCAGCAAACTATTCTTCTTCTAATCTACGTTGATGATCTTATTCTTACTGGGAGTAATGCCACCCTCCTTCAACATTTTATCTCTCATCTCTCTTAGGCATTTGATATAAAGGATTTAGCCCCCCTTCACTTCTTCTCGAGACTCCTCTTCGCACCTACTCTCTCAAACTAATTATGCAATACATTTACTTGAGAAGTTTAGCCTCTCTAGATGTAAGACTATAGCTAGTCCCCTTGCCGCTGGTTTGCACCTCTCAGCCTGTGACTCTACGTACTCTTCTTCCTGACCCAACTCTTTATCGTCAAATGGTGGGCTCTCTATAGTATCTCACTCTCAGTTGGCATGATATTGCATTTGTCGTAAGTCATGTATGTCAATTTATGCACAAGCCCACTACAACCCATCTTGAGGCTGTAAAGTGAATCTTTTGATATATTAAGGGAACCATCTCACTTGGCCTCTCCTTTCACTCCAATCCGTCACTCTCCTCGCGAGCCTTTTTTTATGCCTATTGGGTTGGGTGCTCGGATAGTCATTGCTCCACCACATGTTTTGCGATATTTCTTGTACCTAGCTTTGTCTTATAGGGTGCTATGAAACCGTCAACGATCACTTGTTCCAACTCGGAAGAGGAATATCGGGCCCTAGCTAGCTTCTACCACTGCATAAGTAATTTGGTTCATTCACCTCCTTTGATGTCTGCAAGTCTCTCTTGTTGTCCCTCCAACTCTTTATTGCGACAATGTTAGTGCTCTTCATATGTACAAGAACTCTGTGTTTCACAGTCGCACTAAACATATTGATGTTGATGTCAACTTTATTCAGGACAATGTTCTTAATGGTACAATTCGGTTAGCCCATGTACCTAGTTTTCATTAAATTGTCGATGTCTTCACCAAAGTCACTTCCACGTTCTCATTTTGAGGCTCTTCATGGCAAGATCATGGTTTGGGAGGTACTTCATTGAGCTTGAGGGGGGATATGATGAGCGATATTAGCGGGGAATCACTCAGAATGAGATTCAGACACCAATATAGCTTTATATATATGTTTCCATATAAGGAGGGATATCAATCTTCCGTGATTGATTCAGTTTTCTATTCAAACGGAATTGTAATCTCATCAAACTTGTAAAATGTATATCAATCCTCTGTGATTAATTCAATTTCTTATTCAAACAAAATTGTAATCTTATCAACTTGTAAAGTGTAAATCTATATATATATATATATAGTGGCGGAGCCAGAAATTATTGATAAGGGGGGCAAAAAAATTTATAAAATTTAAATACTTAAATTTCAATTAACCCAAATCCAACATAAGATCAAAGAAAAATTAGAAAGATGCGAGAGAATTGTATCATGAGAACCCTAGTATCTTGATAACCAAAAAAACCCTAATTTGAACCCTAATTGGAGGCAAAGATGAGAGAAAGATGACATATCAATTGAATATTCATACTAAATCCATATAAGATTATCAAGAGTTATCATCTAAATCTTTTTTTATATCAATTCTTTCAATTCAAATTGAATAACCAAACTAAATTTATACAAATAAAACCCTCCTTTGAATGTAAAAGATAAAAAATCAAATCAAGCAACAAAGCAAAGGAAAAACAAAACCACCACTGCCTACTGCGTGAGAATCAAAAAAATCCTATCCTTCGTGTGTATTGGGAATTGTGATTTGTGAGTTAAAATAAGTATTAAAATATTATTTTATTTTCAATATTATTTTTATTCATTATTTTATTAATTTATTTATAATTTAAAAAAAAAACAGATATTGCACAGCCACATGGCATCAGATCTTAGGCAATGGGGGGTAATTTTAATAATAAAATAATATTATATAATAGAATATGAAATATATTATATTATATTAAATGAAATTTTGAATGAGAAGGCTCTCCTCCATGTAGCTCCGCCCATATATATATATATATATATGAATAAAATGAAGAAGATACCTCTGAATTCTTCGTAGAAGTAATGGTTGATCATTCAACTAGGGGTGTAAACGAGCTGAGCGGCTCGTGAGCTACTCGAGATCGGCTCGGTTAATGCTCGAATTCGACTCGAAATTTCACGAGCCGAGCTCGAGCTCGAGCTCGAGCTGCTCGAGTAGTTTTACGAGCCGAGCTCGAACAACAAAGTACTCAGCTCGACAGGCTCGCGAGCTTAATGGAGCTTTGTATATATATATATAGAGTCTTGATTACATCAGGCCGGCCGGAAATTGTAAATTTCCGGCCGCCTGTTGATTCTGGGCCCTGGAGCATGTTTGAACAATTTTCAACCGTATGGATGGAAAGATCATCGAAAAATAAGTTAGCCTGTCAATTTTCATACAATTTGGAAACTTGTAGGGTCTTCATCTTAACAGATCAAAACTTATAGGGATTTGAACGATCCAGAATTTCAACCGTTAAGTTTTATGGGAACCAAAGCTGCTACCAAATGTATTTAAAATTTACTGAGAAATTTTATTTTTAGCAGATCTTCTCATCCATAAAAAATACTCCGCCAAATGGGCGGCCGACCTAAATGAAATGATTCTAGTAGGTACAGAATCAGCCCTCTATATATATATATATATATATTTATAATTTTTTATACATTAACCTTTATTTTTCCTTAAATTACATATTTACCCTAACTATATAAACAAAGTTAAAACCTGAAACCCTAAACCTAAAAATGATTCAATTTCCCAAAAGATTCAAGAAGTCCAGCCGCCTTCTTGTTCTTGGCTCTTCTCATCCGTCGCCGCGAGTCAGTGACACCCAATGCGAGTCCGCGACACTGCGACACCGTGACGCCGTCCGTGAGTCCGTGTCGCCTGAGATTTAGGGTTTTTCTACCCCGAAGCGGAGAGAAACGGTAAGCCCTTTCAAGGGTACAAACCCTAATCATATATAGTTTAAATCCTTGTATTTTTGTTCTCTCGATGTTGATCTTTGAGCTCTTTTTTGATATTTTGCTAGTTTATGTAAAGATTTACAATCATATTGAGTATCGATCCCATTCGTTGGTCCTTATATTCTACTGTTTGCTTTTGGTGTTAATCTATGGATGTTTGTTATGTTTATGTTTGTGATCTTGGTGATTAGTACTGATTCTTGAGTTGATGGATATGTTTTTCAGGGAAATGGTGGTATTATCTTAAGGATTTGCTTTCTTTATAGTGCCTGTGAGCATATTTCAATGGTTCCATGATTTTTCTTAGTAAGTCTTGAGATTGTATAGTTTCAGTGAAGTTTTTGTTTGATCAATTTGATGACTCTTTTAGCATTTTTTTATTTAAAAATTTAGCACCGATTTTTAGGTTTCTTTATTTAGTTGTTGAGGCAGTTGTTGGTAAGTAGGATTTTGGTTGGTATTCATTTTGGACCATGAATTTGATGGGGTTTTGCTTGTTCTAGTTGCTGGAGAAAGACATGACCTGAGTCTTTCTTGAGATTAGATGGAATTGATTTTTAGTGTTTCACTTAATTTGTCAGAAACTTTAGTTTTCATTAGGATTTCTATTCTTGGTAATTTTTTTGAGTATGTTTAATTTGGTAGTATTCTGATTGGGCATTAATCAAATTTTGATTTTGATTTTGATGATACACATGTAAATCAAGTAACCAACCATAAATATCTTTAGTCCAACTATATCATATTTGATTTTGATGATACACATCAACTTACTATACATGAGGATAAATAAAATAAGCAAAAGCTAAGCATCTGTCTAAAGTTATACAATTGATAAATGAAAGCGCATCTTATTCTTAGCATCACACACACCACACAACCAATTAATACTTGTCCCTATTGACCAAACAGCCCTGTACTAGAACATTGTCCCAACAGTAGACAGAAAATGCTTCATGATACACATGAAAGATAGTCTCTTGTGCAAATATATATGGACTCAGGTAGATTGGTTAGGCATTTGCGCAATATTTATTAGTGTTTTAGGTATTAGTATGTATAAAGATAAAGGAACTGAATAATTCCTACTTATTTGGCTATTATAATTGGCTGGATGTCACTTCTTTAGCTTTGATGTGGATGGTATGAGCTTGTCATACATATATAAATGTAGATGATTGTTAGTTTAAGATGCAGTAATATTATTTAGCAATCTATCTTAAATGTGGATGGTATGTAGTAATATTATTTAGTAATCTATTTTTACCAATGTCATTATTAGTAATATTATTTAGGAATCATTTAATTTATAATGTCTCCACACTTTTTTTTTTTTTACTACAGATATCTTCTACAATGGATGTTTCTTCTCCAATTTCCATAACCGGTCCACAAGAAGATTGCTCTCCCAATGCCACTACTAATACCACCACCAATACAACAACAAATACGGGAGAGCATAGAGAGGTTGAATGTGCACTTCAAAGGAAGAAGAAGGCAAAGACATCAACAGTGTGGGCAGAATTTAAAGATGTTGGTAATGGGTCTAATAAAAAGATGGTATGATGTCTAGCTATGATTGTGAGCATTCCACTTGTAAATAAATAGATGTAAGCATTCTAATTCTTGTTGTAATTAAATAGATTTGTTGTCAATAAATAGATGTGAGCACTTGTGAAATTGTAAATACTATTTTTTTGGGTTTTTTAAGTATATATTTTTTTCATTATTTTTTTAATTTTTTTTAAATAATTTGGTCAATATGGTAATGAGCTGAGCTTCACGAGCCGAACTTGAGTAACTCAATTAATACACGAGCCGAGCTTCACAAGCTTGAGCAATTCAAGCTTCACAAGTTTGATTTATTGGTAATTCGAGCTTCACGAGCCGAGCTCGAATAGCTCGATTAATACACGAGTCGAGCTTGAGCAAAAAAATTAAGGCTCAAACGAGCTCGAGCCGAGCTTCGAGCCTCAAGCTTTATTCACAAGTCGAGCTTGAGCATGGCAGTATTCGGCTCGGCTCGGCTCGTTTACACCCCTACATTCAACCCTTACCATTTGGTTAGGGTTTGCAATGTAAGGGATAGGGTTTCACATCCTCTTCATACATTAATTAATATTTCTACAACACGTGAAACATGATATGTATATATATTTTTTGCTCCATGCCATCAATATATATATATATATATATATATATATATATAAAACTTTTCATTAATTAAAAGACAATTATGTAGGCCAGTGAGAGTGACAAGAATCCGAACTGACTGGACCACGACCACGATGTTTAAGATCAATCCAAAGCATCATCAATATATTAAGGGGAAATTTCAGAAAACTACCACGTATGGTTTTGCATAACTTTCTCAATTCGGACCATATTGATCCTCAACCACAAAGACCCTGTAATTTAATTGTTTTAGGGGATTTTGTGGATTTTTTTTGATTTTTTTAGTTTTTAGGGGATTTTGTCGATTTTTTGGGATTTTTGGCACTTTTTAAATCTTTTTTCAGAATTTTATAAGTTTTTCCTAGGGTTTTATAAGTTTTTCTATTTTTTTTATTTTTTTGAATTTTTCATGCCACGTCAGCAAATTTATTAACGGAATTAAGTGTTTTGGTATCTCTTTGTTAACGGTTAAATTACAGGGTATTAAAGTGATAAATGGTTAAATTATAGGGTTTTTGTGGTTCAAAGTTGAACCACAGGGATCAAATTGAGAAAGAGGCAAATCACAGGATAGTTTTCTGAAATTTTCCCATATATTAATTAGGCCATATTAATGCTTTTGTGTTATGTTCTGATTGAAAGCCATATGTTTTCTCCTTTTTTTTTTTGGGAATAAGTCGGACCAAGCACAATTTATTAAAAATTAAGATAGTTGTTATAATATGAAAAGACGGATATAGTGGAGGACATATGAGACAATTAAGTACTCCAAACCTGATCCGTTTGTCTGTCCATAAAGTCATAGTTGATGTTCAGATGTGTAGGTGTCTTATACGATCCATTGCATAAACTAATATGAAATCAAATTATTGATTAATCATTTCACTTGCTCCTTGCTTGTAAGAGGAAGGATTTTGGGCAATTTGTCAAAATGGCCCTGGTCCATTATTTTATTATTTTTTGACCCTAGGTAGAAAATATTTATCAAAATGGTCATACAACTGCTCAATCAGCAATCGCCCTGCTGACTAGGATTAAAAACGGTCTTTGAAAGGCTGATTAGCTCGAGAGAGGTTAGTTCGAGTTAATCGGCATTTGAAAGGCCGATTTGCTCCATACTTCATGAAAAAGAGCTCTATGGAGCTAATCGACATTTGAAAGGCCGATTAGCTTCAATGAGTTCCTCTTCAAGCAAAGTGAGTTGAGCCAATCTAAGATTGAAAAGTAGACAATTTCCAGAGCATCATCTTTAGAAATGACGCAAGATTTGAAAGACCGATTATTTTTATAAATTTTTTTTTATATTATTTTGCTATCCTAATCAGTAGTTTGGTTGCTGACTGGGTAATTCCAAGGCCATTTTGACAAATATTTTCAACTTAGGGCTAAAAAAATAATAAAATAAATTGACCAAAGCCATTTTAGCAATTTGCCCAAGGATTTTCTGTCAGTAGTTCTTTTTGGTTTTTCTAGCTCATAAATATTTTGACAATTCCATAAAAATAGTTATAGAATTTGAACCACAAATCATTTGGAAGCATAAACCAAGTGAGACAATATTGGTCATGAAGCAAATCTGGCCGAACATGTCGGGCCCTGATTCACTTGCTTAATTTCCACATCCACTAGATGCTGATATTGATGTGTAATCTATTGTGGCTCACACTTGACTTCCTATCAGAGCTTATCCAAGCATGACTCATGCATAGCAAGTAAGACAACATTAATTTTCCCTGTTTACACATTACATGATAATGGTGGTGAGCAATGGAACTGTAGCATTCTGTTGGATGGTTTGGGTCCCAATAGATGTGGTTTTGCCTGTTGGGACAATAGCTTGAGATTGATAGGCAAGCAGCCTTACATTTCAGCCAGCTGTTCATGGAGTAAGCATGACAAGAAGAAGATGCTCTGAGAACAGCTCGAAAGAAATAGTTTATGAACATGGATATCATATGAACACACAAACAAGGATGATAAAGTGAATGAATGCATGAATGCAACTGGTAGGCATTGGTGTGAGAATGGGGTACAGATGAAATCTGCAGTGTTTTTGCCATTGCCAAAATGGTCGGTGGCCATGTGGCCAGGATAATCCATGCCATTGTGAGGAAAGTCGGCTTTAATTATAAGCGTGAATGCAAGGCAGTCTTCGTTACCAACATCTGCCAAAGAGTCATCGAACACATACATTGCCAGAGTTAAAGCACAAACATAATGACTATCAAGCAAAGAAGAAAAAAGACAAAAGAACTAGAAAGACCATATGGAGAAGAGGAGCCAAAGAAGGTAATAAAGTTAGTGTTGGTAGATACATATATAATCGGAGAGTGGTTTTGTTTTATTGCAAAGTGTTCATACTAAACCAATAAAAGGACTCATGTAAATCAAGTTTTCCCGAGAATATTGGTCAAGTATGGCTCACAAGTATACTATGTAAGAACGTTTAATATGACTCTCAAACAAGTTTATCCACCTTTTCTATATTCTCAAGAAAGGTGGTTAAATCCCGTTTATTTGTTATTGCTTAGATAAAGACCGGGATACAGATAGTAGTATGATACATATTTGGCTGAGGGCATCACTGATCTATGACATGAGCATTCTCAGCATTGAGGCCACTAAGCTCCCTCACATTAACAGGGAACACATTGGGAGGCAATCCATCAAAGGCCATGCGCACAAGTAAGTTGGCAGCAGCCTCTGATTGATGCCACATATCCCAGAATACATACTTTGTTCTATCGGAACAATATGGAGCCGAAGGATTGCATCTAATTTTTGCATTCAGGTAGCCCATTCCACAGCATGCAGCCTTGGATTCATCAAATCCTACAACCATGATTCACAAATTCACAATCAGTCAAACATTGAATATATATATTATGAGCAATATCAATGGAGATCTACAAAGCGATTATCCTAATCAAGCTGATCAACAAGATTAATGGAAATCTGAAGCGAACCAAATCAATCATAATCATCACTCCATGATTCAAATGCCAATATAGTTTTATATGTTTTCATATAAGAAGGGATATATACCAATTTTCGTGATTAATTCAGAATGATCACTTAGTGATTCAGACACCAATATAGTTATATATATGTTTCCATATCAAGAGAGATATCAATCCTCCGAGATTGATTCAGTTTCCTATTCAAACGAGATTATATTCTTGTCAATCCTCTAAAGTGTAAATCTATGTTCTTTATTTCATTCTTCTTTTTTTGATTAAAGTGGATAAACTACATTCATTTATTGAGTATGTAAATCTTTATTTCATTCTTCACATGTCTATATCCACACACACACACACAGGCATAAACGTACCATAAGTCTTTGGATGATTGATGTACTGATCAAACACCCTGTAGGAATCGAAGAAGGAATAGCTCAGATCTGCATACTCTAACTGTAATTCCTTCAGTAAAAGAGCAGCTCGCTCACTGTACATGTATGAGATTTGATTATATTCTCTGATGCAATCTCCAGATCTGTTGTTTATAGCTCTGATACCTGGCCAACAGCCAATTGGTTGAGTCCCCATGAACACTAACTTTCGTGCGCCAAGTTTTAATATTCCCTTCAGAAAATTAATTAAACATAGTCATAGGAAAAGGAATTCATGACTTCTCACTAGTAATTAATTTTACATCAGTTGATCAATCTATGTAATTAATTACCTTCAGTTCGCCTTCCAATGTAGATATCAATAATCTCACATACTTTGATACACCAATTGGATGATAACTATAAGCAGGTATGTCATTGCTTCCAATGTTGATATAAAAGATGGAGCTTGAGATGAACCTTTGGACTTGGAAAATGCCCAACTTCTCCACCAGAGCTTTGAACACTAAAGAGTAAAAATCGATCTGAGTCTCTAGTGGGATGCAAAGACCCTGGAAAGTACGTATTAATCAGATTTTCAGGTTTGATCAAACTCATCTAATTATATGATATCAATCTTACTTGATGTGTAGATGTGAGAATTCCAGCACTGCCGGAGGCAAAGTTAACTCCTTCCAGGAATTCCAAAGGATTGTCAGTTTTAAACATACTAAGATATGGTTTTGGTGATGGTACTCCGAGTTTCTCAGCTGTAATTAACATAGGTTAATCCTAATATATATGCAAAGTAATAATCGATCTAACAGGAAGATATGTATGTATCGAGTCAACAGCATTCTTGCCGTTGCTGAATCGGCCTGTTGGCTTGCCTCTGGGATAGTCAATCCCGTAGTGAGGGTAATTACACTTCTCAGTAGTGTTGAAATAGTTGTTATTGCCAACATCAGATAGGGAGTCACCAAACACAAACATTGCAGCGGGGGATGAACCCTAAACTTCAACAGGACAGCTGAGCATGAAACTGAATGAAACTTGAACCAGCAACACATAAAAGGTTGACAAAGATTCCATTGTTGAATCTCAAGCTTGTGTCTTCCTAGCTCCTAGCTAGCTTCTATATATGGTATTGGCAATGGATCAGATAAAGCGTATCTTGGAATTTCCTTTTGTCGGTATCTTGTAATCAACAACTAATTTCATAAATAAAATGTGGTTCATCCACTTTATAAAAAAAAAAAAACAAAGTTCATTTTTAACATTTTTTTAAGGGTTAAAGCCATTTTTGGTCCCTAAAAATGGGACCAATGTTCATTTTCATCCCAAAATTTAAAATTTGTTCAATACGATCCACATCAGCATATACTGCCACTTATTACTCCACATCAGCAAAATAACGACCAAAACATAATAATAAAAAGATTATATGCATTTCATTAGTATTCCACATGGCCGCCATGTCAGCAAATGGGACCAAAAATGCCAAAATACGGAATATATAGGCACCCAAAATGTCAAAATATGCAAAACATAGGGATCATATTGAACAAATTTTGAATTTTGGGATGAAAATGAACATTGGTCCCGTTTTCAGGGACAAAAAATGGCTTTAACCCTTTTTTCAATTATTTTTTTTATCAATTATCCAAAATATTTTATAAAACATCTTCCAAAACTTCTATATATTATTTGGATATATACCATTAAAAGACTACCAAAACTTGGACCACAAAGGCAAAAATCATGTGCACAAAATTAAGTTCATCAACCAACACAAAATATATACAAGTCTATGCTCATTTACTCATTACTCTTTATAGCCATTTAATAAACTTTTCTAGAGATGAGACCATAACCAAATTTATGAGTGAATTAATTCTTATAAATTCTACTACTTTTTACATGTCATACCACTTATTCTAGTATTTTTTTCACACATTACATAGTGATATTTGGGGACCCTCTTTGATTTTTTTCATTTGATGGTTTTCACTATTATTTGGTTATTGTTGATGAATTTTCTCGCTTTACATGTTTGTTCTCTTCGCGACAAATCTAAAGTTATAGGTATATATTTTTATCAATTTTATCAATTTTATTTGGCATCATTAAAATGCATTTGTCAAAGTTGTTTAAACTTGAAAGTTCCGACGGGTCGGTTGTGTGGTTGATTGTAGTGAATATTGCAACACTCTCTCACTTTAACTCTCAGGAACACACAACCTCACACGCTCAAGAAAATCAATTCAAACAAGACAAAATGAGACACAAGATTAGTAACCCAGTTCGGTTATTCAGGCCTACGCCTTGGGGCCAAGCTCGGAGACAACAATCCACTAAAAAAGAAGAGAATATATGAGTACAACTCCCTTTTCACTCATCTCACTCATACATCAACAACAATCCACTACCTAAACTCCCCTAGGTCTCTCTCTGGTGGCTTTTCCTAAACCCTCGAGTTGGGTCTCTTATATAAATGCTTCATGAGCCTAACATATCACCTTCCTCTTTTAGAATCTCTCAAATCTCCGTGAAACTATTTTTGGGCACCTTCCAAAAATAGTTGTTGTAGATCCTGACGCACTCGATCCTGCAAAGTGGCCCAGTCCGCTAAACTGACTAAGGCTGCAGCTTTGCGTTGCTCTACCAGCTCAGACCGTCCAATGCTCCTGGTCGATTCTCAGTCGACTTCGTCTGATCCTCTCGATCACGACCACGACAACTGGCTGGAACCTCCTCATAATGTCTCCCGGCGTGGCACCACTCGACGCGTCAACATAAGATGATTTCCAAACTTGGTCTTTGACTCACTCAAGTTTGGTCTTCATAATATCCTCAAATCAATCTTCTTAGCATATTTAGTCTCCCGCCAAAATATGGCCTTCAATGAATCTTCAAATAGGTCTTCAAATATCTTTCCAACTCAGACCCGCGATATATTTAGTCTCCTAAATATACGCCTCATGATGTCTTCAACTCCACTTGGATCCTTGTTGTCATAATGAGTATAACCGCCTTCCAAGTTGGTCTTCATTAGATTTGCTCTCCAAATATATCGCGCCTTCCAAACATGTGCTCTTGCTAGACATATCATCCTTCTAAAGATAGCTCCCAAAATATCTTTGCACTTGCATAGTCAGTCACTTGCCAACCTTATCCTTCACTCATGCTTGCTCATCAAGTTACTAGTGACTTGCTAAACATAGCACTAGTGAGATCTTCTAGAGACTTTCCAAAGTTATTTTACTCACATGTGTAATACTTCATCTTTTGGACTTTGTCAACTGAGCCTCATCATGCCTAGTCACGTGTCATGTAATCCAGTCTCTTACTTCATGCTTTATCAGCTATGCCACGCCACCTTTAGCCATATTATCCTTATCATGTCTTCGTTGTTACTTGTGTCACATCCATACTTGCAATGACCTCCTTGGCTGTGTAATCTTATGCCTTGTCATCTTGTGTCATGCGAGCTTATGTCAAGTTGTATCTTCATTTGCCATGTCATTGCATTGTCAAATAATGCCAACCTAAGTGCCTTTTGCACTAACAAAGTTGATGGCAGTAGAGAGTATTTGAGCTCTGCAATATATTCATTCTTCAAATCCAAAGACATCTCACACATCATGAAATGAAGAAGATAACTTCGAACTCTTCACCGTAGTAATGGTTGATCATTCAACCCCTATAATTTGTTAGGGTTTGCAATGTAAGAGATAGGGGTTACTTCCTCTTCATACATTAATATTTTTACAACACGTGAAACATGGTGTGTATATATAATATATCAAACTATGCATTAATTAAAAGGACAATTATGTAGATCTGTGAAAGTGACAAGAATCCGAACCTGCTGGACCACGACCACAATGTTTAAGAGCAATCCAAAAAGCATCATCAATATATTAGGCCATTAAAGCTTTTGTGGCCTTTCATAATTTCACAAGCATATTTTATTCTGGTGGGAATATGTCTGCCCTGATTCACTTGCTCCTATATTGTGGTTCACACTTGACTTCCTATCAGAGCCTATCCAAGCATGACTCATGCATAGCAAGTAAGAGAACATTTTCCATATATATATATATATATATATATATATTACTGTGTTTTTCCCATTTGAACATACTAATATATATAATAATAATATTTTTAAAACACGTGAAACATGGTGTGTGTATATATAATATATCAAACTATGCATTAATTAAAAGGACAATTATGTAGATCTGTGAGAGTGACAAGAATCCGAACCTGCTGGACCACGACCACGATGTTTAAGAGCAATCCAAAAAGCATCATCAATATATTAGTGTAACGCCCCCAAATCCGGGAGCTCCAGATTGGGTGCGTTAATCCAAAAACATAACGTAAACATACATAATCCTTACATACTTTATTACATCCCAAGATCATAATGATCAAAAGTTTAGGAGTTTAGGAGTTTAGGACACCATATACATTATTACAACCTTTTATACATAGGCAAATACTAATCACATAAACTTAAATTCTTGAGCAGCCTAGCGTCCTATTACGCCACTCTCCTCCTTAGACCTCTAGCTCACCTGGAGTGGGGAATCAAAGAAATAAAGGGGTGAAATTTGAAATAAGTGAAGAAAGTAAACATGAACTATGCAGTAAAAACATGATCTGTGAAAGTAGAGTCATTGAAATAACAAAGTCATGGAGGTACTAAACATCAAACATAAGCATCAAACAGGTGAAAAGATATCATGAATAGTCTGGATGTCATAAAACTTGTCAAGGCTAACCGCTGTGACTTCATTCTTACTTTTCATAAGTGTGTCAGGGCTAATAGCCATGACACCATACTTACTATCCACTGGGTCTACCAATTCCAGGGATATGCTTTACCCAATGCATTGGAGGGTTGTATAATTCCGGGCCCACCAGTCAACATAACATTTATCCAGACTTAAAAAGCGGAAATAAAGCATTGAATCCCAAGGAAAATAAAGGATTTCAAATATTCCTTGTTCATAAGGAGGCCAGAAGCCATAAATTTTAAAGGAAACATGCAGATATACAACCTTTGTTCACAAAGTTTTTGAAAAATAATTCGTCTATTACTCCAGAAAGAGATGACAAGATCTTGTTTCCAGTAGCAAACTTGCACTAAAAACAGACCAGCAGTCCCTCTTTGGAAAATCATTAAAAACTGGATTTTTCATGAAAAAAGTCTAAAAATTTGCAGTCACGAAGGAGACATCATGATCTACAACCTTTGTATATTATGAAAAAGAATTCGTCTATTGCTCCAGAAAAGAGAAAGACAGTAGGAATACGATTGATTGTTAAAACACATTTATGTTCCTCTATGGAGATTAAAAACCTTTGTAAAACTCTTCATAACATTGGAAAACTTATTCATATGGATGGTTATGTGTGTAAGAGATGAAAAACCATTGTAAAACTCTTCATAGCTCATTCTTATGGATGGTTATGGATGGTTATATGTGTAAGTATCAAAGAAAGTTTGGTAAAAGGAAAACTTAATACTTGAAGACTCTTGTTCTTTGAAGAGACTCTTGATTTATGCAGGGCTTCACCAATGGAACTTAGAGGATGAAGAAGAGAGCAAGAGAGCAAGAGAGCAAGAGAGCAAGAGAGGAACATGCTAAGTATTGAGTAGTAGAGGTGTCTATTTATAGAGAAGGAGGGGCATGGGTATTTCAATGTTTTTGAGAAAAGATGAGGGCAACATAGCAATTTAACAAGAGAAGGAACTTCCTGGAAACATGTGATCTAGCGGTTAAGAGAGATTTTTTGACATTTTGCAATTTAACCCCTATAACATCCCAAATTGACATTTTGCAATGTAACCCCTATACTTCAATTAAATCCCAAACCTCCTTTCTCTTCATTAAATACATAATTAGTCATTCTTCTTTTCTTTTCTTCATCTTGTTCAATCTATCATTCCACTTAGTGATTTATTGAAGTCGAAAAAAAATCAGGGTATTATAATTAGGCCATTAAAGCTTTTGTGGCCTTTCATAATTTCACAAGCATATTTTATTCTGGTGGGAATATGTCTGGCCCTGATTCACTTGCTCCTATATTGTGGTTCACACTTGACTTCCTATCAGAGCCTATCCTAGCATGACTCATGCATAGCAAGTAAGAGAACATTTTCCATATATATATATATATATATATATATATATATATTACTGTGTTTTTCCCCATTTGAACATACTAATATATATAATAATAATTTATTTAATCACATTCATAAGGAGATTCGCTTAATTAATTGCTTCACATTCATGATAGGGTACAGATTCATAAACATATTAGTAGCCGCTTTTCCTGGTGGATGGAGCAAAACCGAAGATGTTTTTATAACAAACAACGTATTTATATGAAAATAATTTGTTATATCGACTTTCTAGCTAACACTTTTTTGGTTTGATGCAACTCACATGTCTAAACGCTGAAGCTGATCACAATGGAATCCATTATCAAGAATAGCCTATTTTTCACACAGGAGAAGCCAACACAAGGCTCCCCAGGGGGTGGTTTTGAAGACACCCGAGACTGATAGAAGACTAGACTGAAGGGGCTTATTACTCATGATGTAATCCACCCAAGGATCTTATTTAATTTATGTACCCATTTACAAATGCATAAATAAAAAGAATGTGATTTATCAACTTTAATCCAAAAAATTAGTAGTTGCTTCAGTGTAATAGAAAGCTAAGAATAGGCCTCCATCCATTGAAGGTGATTCACAAGTTAAATAAACTTTAGACACTTGGATATTATTAGTGTTGAAGCACCTTGTTGGCATCATTTGACAAAATACTGATATGGCATCATTTGACCCCGATTGATGTTGTTTTGGAATGCAAGCTAGGAAGTGATTGCATGTTCAACAAGATTGATTGAAGGCTATATTAAGCAAGAGATTATTGAATATTTGATTAAAGAAGAGAGGTGATTGAAGGCCATATTTATGTGGGGCTAAATATGGTATAGACTACTAGATCTGATGGAATAAATGAAGACCCCAAATATGGATTGATGGAAATCAGATTTGGGAGATGATTTGCACACCTTGGTGAGGTGCAAACTGTAAAGAGGGTTGCGGGCGTGATGGAGAGGAGTCCAGCCAGTTGTCGTGGTCGTGATCGGGAGAATCCGACGGAGTTCGACTTAGACACAACCAGGAGGCCGGTTGGAGGGTCTTGAGGTCGTGGTGCAACGGAAGTTGAAGCCTTAGTCAGTTAGCAGTCGGGCCACGTTGTAAGTTTGGTTGCAACAGAAGTTGCAACATCTAAATTTGGAAGGCATCCAATTTAGTAGCCGCGGAGATTATGGAGATACTAAAAGAGGAAGGTGACATCTTAGGCTTGTAGAGAATCAACAGAAGGCCCTGCTAGGGAAGATTGATAGCAGACAGTAGGAGAAAACCTTGAGGAAGGGGTTAGAGTGGTGATCGGAAATTTGAGGGACAAGGTGATGTTGTTGTGAGTGTGTGAGTGGTACTTGTTTTTACTCATGTTTTTCATCCTCTTTTAATAAATTTTTATCTCCAGGCTTGGCCCCCGAGACGTAGGCTTGGAAGTCGAACTAGTTACCAATTCTTGTGTCTCCTTTATGTACTGTGGTATGCTTTGCTTGTGTGTGAATGTGTTAGTTTTTCTTTTTCGAGAAATTTTGTGAGCAAGAGTTGCAACCGGTGTTGTTGACACATTATACAACAGACGGACAACCCAACGGAACTTTCAGATATAAATAGAAGTAATATATAGAAATTAATTATAATTTGTGAAGTTGCAAATTCTAACATATAACAATATAAGAACATGAAATTGAGTATGGTCTAACAAAAAAATTAAAGAATGACAGACAAACGACAATAATGTTTTTGATGTCTTCAAACTTTTTTAATTCTTCAAAGAGGATGGGGTTTTTACATAGAATATTATATATACTCCTTGAATTGTGATCTCTCAGTTGCCCTAGATTGATAAGATGATGAGAGCTCGCTTAATTGCTTCACATTGATAGGATACACAAATGGTTTGATCCTTGAAATGCAAGGTTCATAAACACCTTAGCAATCTCCTCGGTGTAATACAGCGCGCATGTCCCAAAATATATGGTCTGATCTATTGGAACAAGGAACTGTTCCAACATCTGCACTACATGCTCCCATTGAATTTGTCTGTTCCACAACATGGCACCTTGCCTTCAGTAAATCCTATAAAAATTCAACCAAATAAACAGTCAAGTTCCTATATGAGGATTCGAGGAAAATAAAAGACAAACTCACAAGATAGGGTTAAATCCTTACCATAAGTTTTGATTCTTGTATGATTCTTTAAACGCAATGTATATGTTGAGAAAAGTTTTGTAAGAGATGATAAAAACAATATGAATATGCTTAAAAAATACTACCATATTTATTTTATTTTATTTTTTATTTTTTGATAAAAGTGGATAAACCACATTCCTTTATTTGATTGTTAGCATGATACAAAGGTCCCTTGTTGGGCCGAGTGTTACATTAATCCCACGTGGATTGTAGGAGGGGGGTGGGATTGGTCCTTCAAGGTCATCCTCTTCAAAGTCCATTCTAGGGGGTCTTGGCACGTGCACTTCCCTAGTGAGGATAAGGTTGTGAATATTGATGAGGGTTCTCATTGCTTGTATTGCTGTGTCTGTTGGGTAGCATAGGCACTATCAAGCCATGAGAGGAAGTGGAAGTCAGCTTGTCAGATGAGTCTCTTACAAACGCGACGTTTGTCATTGAAACATCTCCCGTTCCTTTTCATCCAGAAGTTCTAGGTGACAGCCAACACCAGCATGATACCAACCTTTTCAGAGTTCTTTCTATAGCCTTTGGCTAATCATTTGCCTCCCCCACATATCATATATCTTATTAAGTAGGACTCCGATCCCAAGGAGTTGAGCATAGTATGACCACACTTCAACTGCATATTGAAATCTGATGAATAGATGGTCGGTACTCTCCTCGTAGTTGTTGCCCAGGTAACAATGCATACTTTCCCCTAGCAAGTTTCTCTTTGCTAGGTTTTGTAGCGTAGGGAGCTTTTCCTCCCATGCTAGCCAGGCGAAGATCTTGATTTTAAGGAGGGTCGCTTGCTTCCAGAAGGGTGCCAAGAGGGAGCTTCTCATGTAGCCATCGATTCTAAATTGATAGAGGGATTTGATTGAGAATTCCTGAGCTAGGATCAATCTCCATTTCCTTTCGTTTACTTGTTGGGTTCCTCCTTGGGAAAAATGCTCTTGTAGCCCTTACCACATTTCTTGCGCCTCTTGTGACAGGGGCCCTGGTCTAAGAAGTGGTAGACCTCTTTCCAGGAGTTGTCACGCCTCTTAGATCGTATGCTCTGCCTTTGTCCAAAGAGTTTGTAGTTCTAGGAATAGCCTAGAGGGGCTACATCCATTGATCGAGTTGTCGAACCAGATTCTAGTTATTTCCCTTGTTCTTGGGATTGCTATAATGTAAAACCCATGGCTTTATTTTTCTTTGGTTATGAATAATTATGGGAATTTTCTTAGTTTTAGATATTTTTATTAATTGGAAAAAAAAAAATTCTCTAATTTGGTTTAATTGGAGAAAGGATGAATAAAAGGTAAATAAATAAAAAAAATAAAAAAAATAATAATCTGAGGACTTTATGGGAATTCTAATTCTCTCCCAAGGAAAATTGACACATCCCTCATGAAATAAAAAAAAAACAATGAGGGGTTTGTATATAATTTTAAGTAGAGAAAGGACTTAAGTGCAAAAGAACATGATGTGTTGTGATATTGTAATTATTATAATATATATAAATCATAAGAATTCAAATTTAAATAAAGTGGCTGCAGGATATGGCTGCAAGATTGATGGGTGGTTAAATTGTTATTTATATATATATAGTTGTATACGAATTAATGATTGGAGCCATTGATAAGATTCAATGAATGTATATATTTTTATGAATATACTTGTTTATTAACTTAAAGAAGGGACATGATTTCAGCCGCCTCTATCTCCCTTGATTTTGTCTATCTCTCTAACCAAAGGACTTGCATGCACGGTTGAAAGAACTGGGGGGTGTTAGAGCAAAAAGAAAAATACCACATGAAACTATGCAGCCTCTCAAATGAATGGATAAGTAGTTAACAAATGAGATTAAAGTAATAGAACCGCGTGAAAGGATAGGCTCCTCTTCAGAATCGTTCCTTCGCAAACGGCCGCCACGATTACAACTACCCTCCCCGAAAATCTCACACATGATCGTCGTTGTAACGGCACCCTATTAGCGGAACCACTTACCACAAAGCCTCATCACTCGCGCTTATATGAAAGGACAACATCCCAATCCTGGCAGTCATAGAGAAAGGAGGAGATCATCATTGGAAGAGAAGAGG
This sequence comes from Dioscorea zingiberensis, assembly GCA_026586065.1. Classification (NCBI taxonomy): domain Eukaryota; kingdom Viridiplantae; phylum Streptophyta; class Magnoliopsida; order Dioscoreales; family Dioscoreaceae; genus Dioscorea; species Dioscorea zingiberensis. The sequence continues at coordinate 66,947,329 of CM048819.1, read as the reverse complement.
CTGACAGAGAAGGAACATCGCCGCTCCACCGCGACGGAGAAAGCGCTGACTGGCTTCCGGCATTGTCAAGTGTGTCTCCAGTCTTGGCTAGCCTCTTGTAGCCTTTGGTCTGAGTTTGCATGTGATCCTGTCTCAGTTTTGTAAATTTGAATGGGATGAATTAATGGTGGGTAGTCCTTAGGAATCAACGAATGCATGCTAATGATAATCGTGTATTAACTTGGTAGTATGAACAAAGTTAAGGACACCCATAGTTTGATGATGGCTTGATTCTAAGTGTGAAGTCATGAACTAGAAACATGTTTGTTTTAGACTTGGATTTGTGCATGAAAGTTGGGTTTTGGCAACTGTGTGGTACATCTAAATTATTAGAGGTTGGTGTTGAAGCCTAGTTTCTAGAGATGGGAATCCATGGTTTAGAGTGGAGGGCTATGCATTACTTTTCTCTAATAAACTGGTTTAATTGATGCATGAATGAGGGATTGGATTTATAAACTTTTAACATAGGTTTGAATGATTGCCAGAAGGGTTAGCTCACTGGTTTATATACATGCATCTGGGAAAGTTCCAGTCGTTGTTAGAGGCTTTAAATGGGTTCAATATAGTGCTTATGCCATGGTGTGTGTGTGTGCATAAATTGATGATAGTTTCTGTGAGATTTTGTAAGTGGGAGTGGTGATCTATGGAATGGTTTAGAACTGAAGACAGTTGATGAATAGTATATTTTCATGGTGTATTCATAATGAGCTATGTTAGATTTCACCGTGGGCATGAAGTGAGGGATATTTAAGTTCAGTAACATGGAATGAGATGTTAGTGCTTCTGTGGACCATAGATTTATGTGAGTGTTATTTATAAGACACCCTTGAGTATCTAATCATGTGATGAAGAGTTCATTGATCTAATTTATTTTGGATAGTTAAATAGATCATGTGCTTGGAGGGCCATGTTCATAAGTTTTGATTTGATGAAGGGGTTGATGGGCCCTGATAGTGCTGATTGAGGAGGCTTGGGTCTAGTCCCTAGTTTTGGGTTCATTTCATGGGACGGGGCCCATTGTTATGGTTTTGCCATTTAGAGGTTATTTATTGTTGGAAAATAAATAATAATAGTAAAAAGGAACACTCGAGCGTTTATTGAGTACGAATCTGTGTTTATCAGATATTGTCGAGGAGCGTGGTACTTCGACGGGACAGATTCAAAGTGTTCGGCTAGATTGTGAATTGAGGTAAGTCACTCTTGCCTTGTTTCTACCCTTGCATGGGTTTTCTTGCTTTGTTGGATGCTATCTGTTAGCATGATCTTGTTTGTACTTACTCTTGTTGAGACATGCACATAGATAATTTGATTGATATCTTTCCTATTATGTGCATGGTTGAATTGCTTGTGGTAGTTAGGACTACCGTTTGTTGATATACTTAGTTGGACTACCCACCCGTGGGCCGACACTTGATCAAGGGCACATGGTCTTGTGTGCTGGCCTGGAGGTACGTGCCAACTGAGTTCTGATCTTCCGCCCGGTTGCAGTGGAGTCCGAGACTCCGTATCCCTGTCAGTGGGGTTGATTTGCTGGCCGTGTCGACACGTAGAGGTGGCGCTACCGACTGCGACAGGTTCGTCGCTCACAGCCCGAGACATTGTTTGCGATCTGAGGCGTTATATGATTCTGACCGATTTTGTCCGGGGAAATCGTTCTTTGAGCTATCTTTGGACTTCTCATCCGTGGCTCGAGGTTTTTGGATGTTAGGATCTGTTTGTATGGGGTGTACCCCCTTTGTTTGATGATCCTATGTTATTGATATATGTTTCAGCTGACCCTTGTGATTCTTGCAGGGTACTTACTGGGCTTTCCATTCGAAAGCTCACGACTTTTCTCTTCTCTCATTTCAGGTCCTGAGGAGTAGGTAGACTCGAGCTCAGGGACTGGCGAGTTGAGTAGGGATATTGCTGAGGTTGGAGAACCTCCCTAGGTTATTTTATTTTTGTGTGTGAGGACATTGTCTTTATTTTATTAGGACCCTTGTAGGGCCTGGATTGTGTAGAGGGCTATGGACCCTCATTTGATTTTATTATGTTTCCGCTGAGACTTTGTGGTTCATTTATTGATTATTTTCTGGTTTCTTATATTATCTGCTTATCATTTTAGGCCTTGTATTCGAGTGGGGCTCGTCTCTACTTGGATACGGCCGATCTGTCGACGTTCCCGAGGTCCCTGGAACCGGGTCGGGGCGTTACATATAACGCCTGCAATAGTGAGGGCATGTTGCTCCACAATTCCTTTCCAGAAGAGGGAGACTCGATTGAGTGCGGGCTTATATGGGCTTATCTGTACGTTCCTGAAGTAAGCTTGTGCGATGATCCTTCCATAGATTCTGATCTGTCCTTTCATCAATCGCCACCCTCATTTTCCAAGTAGTGCTTCATTGAAGGCCTTCAGATTAATAATGCCCCATACGCCTAGGTTTTTTTGGGCTGGTGAGGGTCTCCAATTTCACTAGCATGTAGGCTTTGAATTCAGGGTTCGCTCCTCCCCAAAGGAAGCCTTTGCATATACCTTTGATGCGACAAAAGACCTATTAATGCAACTTGTAAATGGCCATCTAGTGGTTTGGGACTAATGAGAGGGTAGAGTTAAGTAGGTAGATACGACCTCCCCTTTTATGTTGCCAGTTTGTTTTGTACCTTCTGGATGAGTTTATCCTAGTCTGCCTTCGGCCTTCTCGGGTCTGCTCCACGCTAGTGGGATTCCAAGGTATTCTATCGAGAGAGGGCTTAGCTGGCAACTCATTATCGAGGCCAATACTCTAGCCTCTTCCTCCGTCATCCTGATAGGTACAATGGAACTCTTGTTATAGTTGATATGTAGTCCCAAGAGACCCTCAAAGAGGTAGAAGATAAACTTCAATGTTTTAAAATCGCTCGGTTTCCTAGAGCTTAGCATGAGGAAGTCGTCTGCATATAGTAACATTGCTATCCCTTTCCCCCTTCCTCGGTAGCCCTAATCCTGAAAACCTCAAAGACGTTCTCACTCATGGCATGTGTCACCATTATGGTGAAGACATCCATCGCGAGGATGAATAGTCATAGTAAAGGGGGCCCCTGTAAAATCTGGGGTTTTTAGAGAATAAATTTTACTTTAATTGTTCAAGAAATTTCTTTTAATTTGAATAAATGGATTTTAGTTATTTCGTTGAATTAATTTGTTTATTTAAGTTGTTGAGACTCCATGTGGGATTAAAGAGATTACCAAGGGTGTTTTGGTAATTTGAAGTGATTGGAAAACCCAAAAGAGGAATGAATGAAATCTTGGAATAAATTCCTATTAAAGGATTAGTGGTTGATTAAGACAATTAAAGAAAGGATTTGTAGATTGATTTAATTGAAAAAATTGAATAAAATCCCAAGTAGGAATGATTGAGGCTGCCATGGACCTGGATGTAAATAAAGAAGATTCGAGAACCTGAGAGGAATTGTACCCCGCTCACAAGTCAGGGACGTGCATGTAAAGATGCAAAAGTCCAAGGACTTAATGTCAATTATCCAGTGAATCCATGCAAGGGAAAGGATGGACGGTGGAGATTTGATCATCATGAGAAGCGGTTTAAGTTCGAGGTATAAGATGTAATCTCAGCCTCTCATCCACACTGAAGGGCCAGGTTTAATCGTGGCCGCCCATCAAGGGGTTTGTTTTAAGTTCTAAGCAAGAGAAGAGATCTTGGCCGTCCTGAGCGGCGGGATCTCAACCCCTCATCTGATCGGTTGATAGATCCGAGACTCTAAAACGGATTATTCACCATTGGATCACCTGTACATCACACAACCTCTCATCTATAAGAGGAGCAGGATCTCGAGGCAGCAACTCCTCTCCCTCCACCAGCAACGGCGCGTGCGCCGCCGGGGGAAACCCTAGCTCCGCCTCCGTATAAGGTAATCGCCGGTTTTGGTAAGCTTTGGGTGATTATCCATGGGGATTTTCAATCAAGGGATCGCAAATCACCCTCATCGTATCATCGGCTTTCTATAAAAGGCCACAAGGAGGAGATAGGAGGGCACATCTCTCCTCTTCCCTACCTTCTTCTTCCCGGTGACCTCTGTCAGCGAAGCTTGAGCCCGACTGAGGAGCGGTGGCAGCGGCCTCTGGAGTCACAGAGAAGACGCGAGGAGTCCACATGAGGAGCGTTGTTTCATCGAGGGAGTTCAGACCTGCTTCTTCTCAGCTCGCCGGAATCGTACGAGGGTGTCGCCGGCCAATAAGCTGGTAGGTAAGTCCTGTTCTCCCTCTCGGTCCTTCCTACGATCATGAATGCATGCTAGATTAGCAAAATGATAGAAAGATGGAGAGAGGGAGGTTCGGCCGGGAATTAGGCACGACGACGGGGGCGCGGTCGCCCGGTTGGCAGAGTTCTCAGAGGATGGGGAGAGTCCTTAGACGGCGGGTACTCACTGGAGACGGAGTCTTGGACCCCACGAGCTCACCGGCGGCTGTTGCACATGAACGGGATGCCACCTTCCTCTGTAGGTAGCATCTGGCACGAAGAAGAAGAAGATGGGTTAACAGTGAGTTAGTTGGTTAATTAAAGATTAATCTAAGGTTAATTAAAGTTAGTCAAGATGGAGTTTTGATTTAGTTTGGGTTCAATCAAATTTAAACTGAACCATGATTGGGTTTAAGTCATCTTGCAATAAGTTGGTTGGGCCAACCTGTTAACCTGTTTTTGGTTGGGTCCGGATTTAGTTAATTGGTTAGTTGGATGACTAATTAATTAATTAATTAATTTAATTAATTAATTAATTGGGTAACTAATTAGTTGATTAGATTAATAATCAATTAGTGACAAATAGTTAATTGACTAGTTGATAATTATTTGGGTGATTAATTTGATGGCTTGGTGAATTAATCAATTAGATTAACTAGTGAATTGAATTAGGCTTGGGCTGGATTAAGAGAAGCTAACTGATTGAGTGTAATCAACTCATGTGGCTAAGTGGTTAGCTGAGACCAGCTTCTAAAAAGTTGGGTTAAGTAAACCTGATTTAATTAAAATAATTTGGGTTAGATCCAACCAAGTAATAAAAAGAAATAAAAGGTGTATGAGTGGGGTTTGAACCCAAGACCTCTCACATGGGTATGGTGGGCCTTAACCACCAGGGAGGTGTTCCATTTGTGATAGAATGAACCAGGTTTGGTTAAATAAAGCTATAAAAGGAAATTAATAAGGAATAAAAACCAAGTGAAGGGATTTGAACCACGGACCTCTGGAAAGGGTGTGGTGGGACTTAACCACCAAGCCACCTAGGCTTTTCTGTGAGAATAGTCAGGAGTGAATATTTAGGGAGAATGATTTAGAGATTCTGGGAAGGCCCATTAAGCTGGGTTGGGCCCAATTAGGACATCATGCATACATAACTAGAGGTATACGATGGTGTCTATACTGATATAGTGTCTACTATCAAATTGACGTAGATGCGTAGGGAGTTGGTCCCTTGGGACTCCAGACTTCGTGATTTCAGGTAAGTTACTTATACCTAGTTGCCACCCATCTTTGGGTTTCTTGACTTGATGTATGCTATCTATTTAGCATGTTGTTCCTTGATATGCTTTGTTATTGGATTTGTGCACATACATGCTTGCTGCTTGTTGTTTGTTTCTGTTCCTTGTATGTGCATGGTTAATGAGCTAGAGGTAGTGTTTACTGAACACAATCATCCATTGATCGGCATGTGGCCGTGGAGACACGTGAGCCTGTGCTCGGTCCGGATAGGAGTGTGTAGTTTCACTACCTCTTTGTTGATATACGAGTTGTCCATACCCACCCTTGGGCCGACACTTGATCATGGGCACATGATCTTGTGTGCTAGCCTGAGGTATCTGCTAATTGAGATGGTTTTCTTCCGCCCGGCACAGTGGAGCGTGGAGGCTCCGGTTTGAGGAAACATTCGGGGATGTGACACCCTGACGTTCCGACATTCCATGGCAGAGGGATCATACTCTGGCTGTCCTACCTGTCAACGGGATTGATACGCTGGCCATGTCGACATGTACGAGAGGTGGCGCTAACGAGGTGCGACAGGTTGGTCGCTTGCAGCTGATTGCTGTGTTGTAACTATCCGGGGGATAGCTTGATCAGTTTGTGATCTTCTTCTTGAACCGAGGGCTGACTTGGATAGGAGTCGTACCGTTGTTGGTGTTTGTGTTAGACTCCTAGGTTTTTGGATGTGCGGGGTGTAGCCCCTTTTTGATTGATGATCATTGACTTTGATCATGGTTGCTCACTTTGTTGGTTTCGTATTCTTTGTGATTTGTTGCAGGGTACTTATTGAGCTTTCCATTCGAAAGCTCATGCACTTGTTTCCTTGTTCTCTTTCAGGTTCTAAGCAGTAGGAGTCTCAGAGATCGTGCGAGAGACGAGGAGAGGGATCATTGACGAGGTCGGAGGATCTCCGTTTCTTTTTCTCATGAGTGAGAGTATTTTTAGGACCCATGTAGGGCCTTGCTGTTTAGGGTTCCTGAACCCTGGATTTGTAGAACCCTTGATTGTATTTCTGTAGTTAAACTCTGATATTTGTGATTATAACTTTTGAGTTATATATCTGGATTGTTATGTGCTATCTGCTATACTTATCTAGGTCTTGTATCTGAGTAGAGCTCGTCTCCACTTGGGTACGGTCGGTCTGTGCATGTGCCCGAGGTCCAGGGATCGGGTCGGGGCGTTACAGCCCCCTTGCCTCAACCATCTTTGGTATCACACATATCCTATAGGGGTTCTATTGATTAAGAATTTAGATTTTGATGAGTGGAGTGATCCATCCAATCCATCGTGGTCCAAATCCCCTATCATGAAGGATCTCGAGGAGGAATTCCAAATCTACTGTGTCGAAGGCTTTCTCGAAGTCCACTTTTATCAGCGTTCCTTTTTTCTGCTTCATGTTATAGATGATCTCCTCTGCGGCTACTATGTTGTTTTGAATACATCGACCTTTGATGAAGCTCATTTGGTTTTCATGCACCAAGTCTGATATGACCGTCTGGAGCCAGTTTGCCAGCACTTTAGTAATGATCTTAATGGAGCAGTTCAACAAGCCTATTGTGCGGTACTTTTTGATTGAGGCTGCTTCTCTTACTTTTGGGATTAACAGGATGTGCAGTCAGTTGTGTCTTTCTAGGTCTACGGTGCCCTATGCAAGGTAGTAAAGGTTTGCATATGTTTTCCTTGGTGAAGCTCCATCCTTGTTGGTAGAGATTAATCAAGAATCCATCTAGGCCTACAGCCTTCTCCGAGATGAGTTCTTGGATTGTTGTGAATATTTCCTATTCCGTGAATGGATTCTTGAGTTGGGATAGGTCTATTCGAGTAGATCCGATAAATAATTGTGACCAGTCGGTATGATATCTGTGTGTCGGCTTCCTCCCAAATAATTCAATGAAGTGCTCTATTACCGTTTTCCAATATCCGTTGGTGTATGGTGTATTTGATCCTTGACTGCAAGTTGGTGGATATATCCAGTTTTTGTTTCTCCTCTGGTTGGCAACAAAGTGAAAAAAAAAAAATCTCGTGTTCTAGTCTCCTTCCTTCAGCCTAGTGCTTCTTGAGTATTGCCTCCAGTGTTCTTCTTCCCGATGGATTATATTGTTGTATTCCTCTCTGTTAACTTAGAGAAGCTCCTCCTCTACTGTGGGTAGTTGTTGTTGTTCCCCTTTGGTATCTAGATCTTCTCTGCTATATAGAAGCTCCTTCTTCCTATTTTGCTTAGCATGTTGCTCCTCTTTATTCCATCTTCCTAGCCTTCATCTTAGCAGTGTGAGTTTTTTGGCCCACTTGAGCTATCGCACCGACATAATTATTTTGCTACCACCAGTCATTTAGTGTAACGCCCCGACCCGGATCCCGAGACCTCGGGCACATCAACAGACCGGCCGTACCCAAGTGGAGAAGGGCCCCACTCGAGTACAAGGCCTAAGTAAACAGTAGCAGATAACAAAATAAATTCAAGAGCTTATTAATCCAATAATAAACAAATACAAATCAGAGTGCTAATGCGGAAAATAAAGTACAAGGGTCTAAAGCCCTAACAAATCCAGGCCCTACATAGGTCCTAAGCAAGTATCCTCATTCAGATACAAAAGTTAGGGAGATCCTCCGACCTCAGCAAAAATCCCACCCCGACTCTCGCACGCCTCCTGAGCTCGAGTCACTCTACTTCTCAAGACCTGAAATGGGAGAAGGGAAGAGTAATGAGCTTTCGAAAGGAAAGCCCAGTAAGTATCCTGCAAGGATCTCAAAGACATAAGACGAAACATGATATAAAAAAAAAAAAAAAAAATCAAAGAATCATCAAGCAATGGGGATCCACCCCGTACAAACAGATCCTAGGAGTCTACCACAAACATCAGCAACGGCACGACTCCTATCCGGCCAACAAATTTCGGGGCTCGGAAGAGAATGCCAATAACAAGCTCAAGAATGATTTCCCCGGCCAAGAACACACAAAGATCTGGCCGCTGACTAATGCCGCTCCTCGGTAGCGCCTACCTCTCTCTCTACGGCGCATGGTCGATGATCGACCCGGCTGGCGGTGGACAACCAGAGTATCGTCCCTCTAGCCAGGAATGCCGGAACGTCAGGGTGTCCCGTCCTCGACGCTCTCGCAAAATCCGGAGCTCACCTGCTCCACTGAATCCGGGCGGAAGAAGAAACTCAGTTGGCGCACACCTACCCGGCTAGCACACAAGTACTGCGTATCTCCATGGTCTCATGCCAGACAACAGGAGGCTATGCTCAGTGAGCCCTCTCACTCCACTGACGCATACCTACCTAGCTGCACACAAGCACCACGAGTGCCTACAGTCAAGTGTCGGCCCACGGGTGGGCAAGCCCAACAGAGCATTCCAAACAAACAGGTAGTAACAATACTACCACAAGCACATCAATCACACACATACGAGGAAAGAGAGCAATAACTATCATGTATGTGCATGTATCCAAAAACAACAGGTATCACAAAGAAAGACATGCCAACAACCAGCATTTAGCAAATCAAGAAACCCAGACAATGGGTGGAATCTAGGCAAGAGTAACTTACCTCTAACGCAATCCAACTGATCGCTCCGAATCTGCCCCGTCGAAGTACCACGCTCCTCGACAATATCTGTTAAACACAGATCTATACTCAACATACGTTCAAATACTCGAATAAGTATTACTATCTAATACACACATACGACCTAATGGGCTCGGCCCATTACTTGAGCCCAGTTTAATCCCCTTTTTTTTAAAAAAAAAAAAAATTTAATTTTCCCATACACAAATAATTTCCCCACTTCATATTTATTATTTATGAGATCGGCCCCAAGGCCCACTAGCCAAGCCCATTACAATTAACCCTCTTTCTATCACAATCAAGCCATTCTCCTATTTGTGAATTCCATAAAAGTATTTTAATGCACTATCCATGCTTCTATAAATGTGACTAACCGTGCTTTCTTTTTCCCTTAACAGATTTCACAAAAATCAAGCCATTAACATGTTTTTTTTTTATAAACCCAGAACATGGCTCCTGAACTGTTATTAAACTGTTTATTTTCTCAAACCCAGCACTCTCTCCAGTTCTGCCCACAAAGGACCACGATACAAAAATCTACCAGTATGACACCCTCCACAAAACCATTGTGTTCACACAACCGAATCCAAGGATCCGAAGGTCCACTAAACATAAGGCTATTTCAATTTAAATCTCACTAAAACCATTACATAAAATCATAGCCAGCCTGTTCCTAAGAACAAATTAAAATCTCCAACTCAACAGCCTATACACACTCTAAAGGAACTCTCACACATGTCCCTACTTACTCTTAATCATAACCTGCCTGTTCATGAGTTCCTCCTCAGAAATATTAATACTTTCTACACTCCAATGCCACCAATAAATTAACAAAATATTTGGTGGGAAACACTATTAGAAAACCCTCTTCACAATGAATTCCTTTACTCTATTATGAAATCATCCATCATCTATACTTATCAAACCAAATAATGAAGAAAACTCAACATTAATCTATGAACTCTACAAATGGTCACACTTATTAAATAATCATCATATGCCACATCTGTACTCTCCCCAGGAGAGCAACAGCAACATACCACATCTAATCACTACCACCACTATCTCTTTCTCATGTCTACTGATCTTTGCAATCATAATCACCTGCAGGAGCCTCACAACGCCAACCAACACTCCCCTTAATCCCTCTCACCATACAAAATAACCATGCATGTATTCATAAGCACAGACCACCATCGTCATCTAAGAGACCTTATAATCCATGCATGTTTGTAGATACACTACACTAAACATAACAATAAGAACTTCTCAGAGGTTTAGAACGCTTACAAATGCGCGGCGTCTCACGAGGGTCCGGAGAAGGTCAGAAAATTCGTGGCGCTCTGTCTCCCCATCTCCGGCAATGCACGATCCCCCAGAGTGGCTCCACACCGTGTCCTCTTCTCCCGGTCTCTCTATTTCTCTCTCTCAGCGATGGTGACAGGGCGGCGCTGGTTGTGGATGAGGGGTGCGGACCGCTAGGGTTTAGAGCTCTTCTATTATAGCAATCCACGGGGAGATTTCAAATGAGATCTAATCGCACTGATAGCGCAACTCCCCAGAAATCCATAGCTGGCTGAACCGCCTTATCACTCTCAATTTCTTTACGCGTTTTCCTTGGGTTTAATTCCCCTCAGGGCCACGTGTCACCCATTCCAACGTCCGATGCTCACAAACATTCTCAATTGTTTAATTTCGACCATTAACAGCACTGCAACGCACTTGTATGTGAAACCATTTGAAATTCAGTTAATTAGTCCATGGTATTCAAACTCCATAGATTTAATTTGCACTCAAAGTGAACCAAGATAACAAATCAAGTCAACCTCGTTGTCATCCATTGTGAACCCAAGCTTTGATTGTTGAAATCCAATCCCACTACTCCACTTCACACTTTTCTTTTGAAAAAATAAATGGATATCACATCATAATCAACATATGTCTTAATCCTATCAAATCATCATGATGCAAGAATAATAATATATTATATAAATTTTCATGCACTCTATGCTCTTATTCATCAAACCGTGATCATATATATATTTATTTATATATATATAAATACCCATATATATATATATATATATATATATATATATATATATATATATATGTTATTTTTATAATCCATTTTATTTCACTTTATAACATAGTCCTTGGTTTTTTTTTTTTCATAATCTCTAATTAGGATTTTATCCAAATTAACCCACTTTTCTAATTAGACCAAGTTTAAGGTTTTCTTCAATCATTCATATTCAAAGATAAATATAATATCTTATCCTTACACCCTCTCATATGGATATTTATCTTATCCATCAATCCAATCTTCAAAAAATCTACAATTTAAGATTTAAACTAAACAAATATTTTATTCCATCTAATCTCTTTCTCCAATTAGACCAAATTAGAGAATTATTTTAGTTATTTCAAAATTATAAGAATAATTTAAAAATAACTAAATTCTAAAATTACTGCTAAAAATCCTTGGGTTTTACATTTAGCATGTCCCAAAAACTATTGATTCTTTCCCATCCTTTGTTAAAGCGGAAAAGGTATTGTTTTGGTTCATGTCGCCTGCATTCCAGGGCGATGAGCACATGATCTGATCGAACCGTGGTAGCGTTCTCTTCTATATGCGGGGGTGGGCAGATATCTATTCGGGGATAGGAGGAATCTGTCCAGTCAAATCATGGTTAGAGTTTGTCTACCATTTGTCAAGATGTACTTCCTTTCGTGCAGCGGGGGGTTGTATAGTTGCAATTCTGTGATGAGGAAACTATGTTGGTCGTGTATCTCCGGATCTTGTGTTCTTGTCTATTTGATCTCTAGTTGAGTTGAAATTACCCCCTATCATCCATGGCCCTTGCCATCACCTTCTTATGGATCTTAGTTTCTCCCAGAAAGCCCATTTGCATTCTCTTTCACATAGTCCATAAACTATGGTAATCATCCATTTATCCTTGTTTGTGTTGCATTTTATGATTGTTGTTACTGAGGAGTGGTGTATTCGTCAATGAGGCTGAATTGTGATGCTTTCCATCCTATACAACAACCCCCGCGTGTGTTGTTTGCAGGCAACACTATTCTTTCTGTATAGGAGTTTCCACCAATTGAGCACCAAATTCGATCGTCGATGGCTTCGAGTTTTTTCTCTTGTAGACAAAACACGTCCTCCTTTTGGGCTATAATAAAGTCTCTCACTAGGGAGCATTTTTTTAGCTTCCCTAATCCTCTGACATTCCATGTGAGATATTGGTTGGCAGGAGGTTTAGCTACCTTCGTGTCCCCCAACGCTTATCGTTTCTGTTAACCGCAGATGGTTCATGACCTGGTTGGTATTTCATTCTGAATGGTGCAAATGGATTCCTACTTGTAATGCGTTTGTGATGATGTCCTCGCTCGGCCAACGCAACAGGGTGAGGGGAACTATCGTTAGGTTGGGGTGTTAACTCTTCTTCACCATTTTTATTTTTGCCTCCCTTGGTGTTTCTTGGTGCCTTGGCTCGACTCTTCTAGGCATCAATAGTGATGGGTTTTCTGAAGGTATGAGTTTTCTTGGTCTTCCTCTTATTTTGTGGGTTGCTGCTGAGTCCCCTGGGGCACTGGGAGTGGTGCAATCTATGCGGTCTCTCTTTCTTGTGTCATTTGTGCTTCTGTTCCCGAGGGTTCGGGGTGGTTTTCGTTGTGTAGTTTCCAGAAAATTATTATCTCCCATGCATCTTAAGCTATTAGGTTCCAAGTTTCTCCAATTTTTCTTAAAGTTGCCTTGCTTAGGTCTATCTTCAAACCACGGTTTGTTGGTTTAATATTTTTTTCATTTGGCTTGAGGAGTCCATAATGTAGTTGGATGGCTGCACTAGACTTTTTGATAGATTGGGCTCAACTGCCTAATCCATTACAATTTGTAGAAGAGGGCTGAGATTTTTAGCCAATTAAGCCCCATTAGATGTGTCTGGTCCTGCCATGAGACTTGTGGTTGGGCTCAGCTCTATAGCTCTAACTAGGTTGTGCCCTGCTTGAGAAGGTGGGCTGGGATGATTGAGGCTGGGTAAGCACAGGTGTGGGTGGGCCTCGTGCCCGACCCAATCCTGGTTCAGCACTGGTTAGCGCCTCACCCTCACATGCTTTGTGCGTGAAGGTGTGGGGCCAACCTATTGCATCGAAAGATCCGATTGTCATGCAGGCGCAGGTTTGATTCGCGCCTAGTTGCACTTGGCTCAGCGGGACTAGCTTGTTTGGTGTCCCGAACGATCCCGAGTCCCTTCTACATGAGTGGGGTCCTCTCTATGCGGCCACTAGGTACTGGTCAACGTCACCGGTATCCTACTCTTGCATGTCCCCAAAGCCGCACTCCAAGCTTGTTGAGTCAACCCCTACATCGCTTCCCACGTGCCCAGCCCTGCCGATGTGACCAATCCAGTAGCCGCTTGGCCCGCTGCTTACACCATTGCCTGCTTCCCAATCCTGTCATGTGTTGTCGTCGGCAATGATCGATTTTAACTTCCCAGTTCTTGGCTAGTATAGCAGTCCAGGATTTGAAAGCTGCTAGTTGACTGGTTGGAACTCCGGCTGGTCGGTCGTTCCCCAATGATGATCCCTCTCTGTCTTACGCTGTCGAGCCTCACCGGAATTCCTTCAAACTCCGACATCGACACTTTCCCCTGGTCATTTCTACTCACCGGAGGTTTTGTCGGCGTCTATGGAATCTCTACAACCCTTGTGCCCTCGCGCCTCATGTCAGGTTGCTTGAGTTCATTTGTCATGTTAGTCACCTATCATCCCATGGCAACGGAGGCTGACCTTCATCCAGTTCGACGAGGTAGAAATGTCTTCGGGTTCCCATGCTACAATGGATGTTGCAGGGCAGCTTCCTCAGCCTCCTAATTCGGAGGACTTTCAGGTTGTTTACGTGCACTCGTCACTAACTACTCACCGGGACAAGGTCTCCAACAGGCTTTAGTAGACGTGCCGTTGAGTCTCTGCTCCATTAGTCCATTGGCAAGTTCTTAACCACTATCAACCAGACAGCACCTTCGGCCTTACCCGTCCATTGGCAAGTTCTTAACCACTATCCACCAGACAGCACCTTCGGCCTTACCCGTTCGCCAGATGTCCGGTGTCCATGGCTCAAACTCAATGGTGAAGTTCAACACTTTCAGTTGTCCATTCGCCATAGTCCGCCTTGCCAATTCCGCCAACGGGACTGCCGTGATAGAACGGTCATCGCGGAGTGGTTTAACTCCCCACTCCTAGTGCTCATCCACGATGCATGATAGAACGTCGATGATATCCCAAGCGTCCACCATTCCTTCCCGACACTTAGTGACGTTGATTATTGAGAATGGCTTCATTCTCTCTCTCTTCCCGCCATCATGTCTGAGTCCAGGGGGACTGATATGTAGAGTTGTTCTGGCTCTTCTTCTCCCTCCTCCACGTGTCTGTCCTATGGCGGTGGCGGTAGGAGGTTGTCCTCCTTGTCTCCTCTCATGACCATAGAGTAGGAGGGTGTCTTCCTCTCCAATTGGCCAGGTCCTCTTCCTGTGGTTGGCCCGGTGGTGTCTTCCACTTCCAAATTGGCCTCCTTAGGTCTCCTTCGTCCCTTTGTGTCTCCAGTCGCCGGAATTCATGTTGTCGGTGATCATTTGTTCGGAGTTCTTCTTGTCGGGGTTCATCTCTCTTGTGGGCTATCATTCCTTCGTCGCGCCGCTGTGTCTCCGTCGCAGCACCATCGTTGCGCTGCTCAACTCACATCGAATCTCTCTGACATGTAGGCAACAAAGAACTGAAGTTGACTACCATATTTAAAGCTTACTTGCATTTGAACTCCAATGGGCCATGTCATATGCAATTCAATGGACTCATGAGCTTGTCAAATGTATTAACATATGGCAATAATCATGTGAATGGCTGGTGTACACCTGAATTATCATATTAATTATTCAACTACAAGTCTACAATATGTTTTTGGTCATTGTTCATGGAGAAGAAGGAAGAAGAAAAAGGAATAAAATGCAACAATTGCTTTTAAAATGATATATTAAAAAAACTTAGATTTAGAAAATTTATTAGAAACCAAATTTTGGACAATGTCACCTTTTTTCTTTTTTTCTTTCAAATTGGTTTCATGAGAAGGATGAGGTTGTTAGAGTTGATCAGATTATGGGAATGTGTGATCTTTTGCCTTTTTTTTTATCAGATCCATTATTTTCTGAAATGAAAGGAATCTTCGATCTCTGCAATCAGAATGCTGCAGTTTTAGTGATACAATAATGTGTAGCTTTCTATACACCATCACATGCTCATGCTCTTTCCTTTTTTCATTAATAATGGAACTGAATCAGAGTTTATTAAAATAAGTAGCAGATCCATGAGTGAAAATTGTTTAGTAAAGCTCCATTAATGTATACTAGCTAGTGAGTCGCCAAACAAATCCAAACATCTGCATGGCTAATTGACAGATGATAACAACAATAAGGACAACGATGCAAAGTGATATTCAAAGGATGGGGATCTTTGTTTAGATATTAGATTTCCTCCTTAGAGATCCTTCACTTGCTCCACATTCATAGGATAGAGATATGAAATTGGGAGCTCACTTAGTTGCTTGACATTAATAGGATGCACATAGGGTGCAGATCCTTGAAAGGCAAGCTCCATACACAAACTAGTTAATGCTTCTGTATAATGGGCATTATCCCAGTACATATGGTCTGTTCTATTGGAACAAGGGACAGTTCCTGGTGTGCACCTAACACTGCCATTGAAATTGCCTGCCCCACAGCATGCCACCAGAACATCAGTAAACCCTGAAACCATTGAATCAAATTGAGAGTCAAAAGAAAAGTTTCTGTCTAAGGGTTAAAAGGAAAATAACTCACAAATTCCTCACCAAGACTTTCTCGGTTATCATATAATTTTTCGAACCCGGCATATCGGTCGAAAAAGGAGTAGTGGAGGTCGCCATTAGAAGATTGTGACTGCATTACTCTCATCAAGGAAGCTAATTCTTTGTTGTACAATTTTGCAATTACATTTAACTGTTCATGGCATTCCCCTGTTTCTGTTTTCCCCCTTAAAATTGGTATGCATCCTAGAGCTCCAGCTGATATGGTCACAAACTTACGGCCTCCAAAGTTATACATATCCTGTGTGCATTCATTCAGAAATTTGTTAATCTTTTAGATGTTCATGTCCAAATCATAGATATATATACCTTCAATCGTGGTTGCAGTGTAGAGATTAGTAGAGCCACATAGTCTTCAGGATCAATAGTAATATCAGCGACAATAGTTATGTCATTGCTTCCGATGTCGATGACAATGAAAGAGTTGGAAATGTGTTCATATGTTTGCACAATGCCAATCTGCTCTATTGATGCTACCACCATTTCTTTGAAGAGTTCTACTTGCTGACCCAATGGTATGCAATAAACCTGAAAAGGAGAAAGAAAAATAATCAAAGATGAGGTCCATTTATACTACACTTTCATGCATATACAATCTTCAGAACTTTTTTTCTTTCAAAATATGAATTACATCTAGATATGTAGTGTCTAGGATTCCAGCACCACCGGAAGCGAAGTTGGCCCCTTTGAGGAATTCTTCAACCATGTCACTGGTGCCGTTAAAACTTAGCGATGGTTGAGGTGAAGATACACCAAGCATTTCAACTGAAAAAACCACAGAGTTGTGAATGTGAAACATGTTAGATGATCATCATGTTTTCCTCCTAGTTTCAGTAAATATAGTATGAATGAGATCAATGTATGAGATACCGAGGAAGTCCATGGAGTTCTTGCCATTGCCCCACCGGCCAGTGGGCTCACCATCAATATAGTCGATACCGTAGGGATAGTAGTTGGCCTTGACTCCTGAGGTAAGATAGTTGTTGTTGCCAATGTCAAGAAAGGAGTCCCCAAACAAATACATGGCTGGTTTCAGTTCATGTCCAATGGCACATGAGCACAGGAGGAAGCACATCACCAGGTTAAGGTACAACACTAGTACATGACATACTTGAGAAGAGGCCATCATCTCCTGACCAAGCTCTTTAATTTGTAAGGGTGGAAAACAGGAGGAAATCAACTTTCAGAAGTTGGGGTTGGGAGGAAAACAGTAAGCCCACCTCTGCGAAAACAGGATGGAAAACAGTGAGGTCACCTCTGGGAAGTAGAGCGGCTGCTCCTGCAGCCACTTCCTCCTCTTCCTGGGGATTTTAGTGGCTCTGTTCACAGATGATGGAGGAAGGAGGTTGACTCAACTCATGAGCTGCAACGTACAATAATGGAGGTTGGCTTATATTATCCTCCATAAAAAAAATCTAAAAGTATATATACATGATGCCAATATTCCGGTCAAACAGTCAACACATATTTTTATTAAAATGGATGGTCTACACTAAAGCCTCTTGGCCTGACGGTACCACTCTATTGCGTTTAGATAAGTGGTTTTGAGTTCAAGCCTTCACTTGCACAAGGTATCACCTAGATTTTCTATCAAGAGGTGGGGTTCATTCAGGAATAATCCCATGTTCAAATTCTCCTCCGCGTAGGGTGAGGGTGCCCTTTAAAAACAACTGAAGGATGGAGGAAGAGGAAGTGGGCTGAAAAGAAGAATATAATGGCTGTTTGAAAAAAAAAATTTGTTGACTAGTATGCAATTATTAGTGTTTTGTGAGATTATATATGTAAACATAATTTTTTATGAATATATACAGAGAAAGAGAGGCATCTTAGACAGTTGATAAAGATAATAAAATAAAATAAAATAAAATAAAATAAAAATCATTGGTATTTTAAAAATACCCGCTAGTCGCTACTATCAAGTATTTTTAATATATGTAGTCAGTCCCAAGTCCATATAAAGGATGAGGGTTGCGGTAGATTGACAGTTAGCATAAAACTTAGTCACATTTATGATATGTATTCTTTGACTTATAACGTTGGGATGTGCTCACCTAGGCATGCGATATATCAACACACAGATGTAGTGTTAAATGAGCAAGGGGTTCTATTACACGTCGCCAGGGTATGATTGAGTATTGATAAGGGTTCCCACATCATGGGCGGGTGTACGTAGGTATAGAAGTTAGTCTCGCTACATCAGTGTCCGGATGTGGTGATCAATAGGTAACGGTCCTCGCATCTTAATGGATGAGTACATGTAAAGAAATTAGTCCATGAAAGTAGGATATATTATAATCGGTAGTTGGAATATAGGGCCTTTGACAGGAAAATCTATGGAGTTAGTAGATACTATAAAAAGGAGGAGGATAGAGATAGTGTGTTTGCAAAAGACTAGAGGGATAGAAAACAAGGCTAGAGAGGTTGGTAACACATGTTATAAATTATGGTATTGTGGATAAGATAAATATAGGAATGATGTGGGTATTATTGAGGAACCAAGAATGAAGGACAAAGTGGTTGAAGTGAAAATTAAAGGATAGGTGATAGGATTATACATTTGAGGCTAGTGTTGGGAGAAAAGACAATCAATATAGTGAGTGCGTAGGCCCCTCAAGTAGGCTTAGGGGGAAAAGCTAAGATTAAGTTTTGGAAAGATTTGGATGGGGTAGTTCTCGAGATTCCAAGTAAGCAAGAACTTTTAATTGGGGGAGATCCTAATGGGCATGTGGGTAGACTAAGTGATAGCTACGAGCGAGTGCATGGAGGTTATGGATATGACAATAGGAATGAGGAAGGAAAATCTATATTAGATTTTACTTTAGCTCATGACTTGTTGTTGACCAACATGTGCTTTAAGAAAAGAGAAACACACTTGATTACCTTTAAGAATGGGGTAATTGTAGCAGGATAGACTTCCTTGTTACAAGAAGAAGGGATAAGTTGGTATGTAAAGACTGCATGGTTATACCTGGAGAAGCACTAACCACCCAGCATATATAGGTTAGTGGTGTTGGATGTGAAGAAAAATGATATAGTGAAAAAATAAAGGATGGTTAGGCAACATAGGATTAGATCAGATGGTGGGCTTTGAAAGGAACCAACCAATTAGCATTTATGAATAAAGTATGGGAAGGAGCAGTCGGAGACATGAAAGATGATGCAAATACCTTATGGAAGGAGATGACGAATTGTATTAAGAAGGTAGGGAGTGAGGTACTAGGACATCGACTACAAGAATTATAGTGGTAGAATGAGGAGGTACAAAAGGCTATTAAAGAGAAAAGATATTGGTACAAGAAGTTACCCACAGCTGAGATGGGGAAGCCTTTAAAAATTATAAGAGGGCAAAAAAAGAGGCCAAGAAAGCGGTTAACGAGGTTCGATATAAATCTTTAGCCGATTTGTATCAAAAGTTAGGGGCGCGAGAAGGGGAAAAATAAATGTACAAGATAGTACGGCTAAGAGATAAGAAAGGGAAGGACCTGAACCAAGTCAAGTACATTAATTAAAGATAAGTCTCAACAGGTCTTGACATGAGATAAAGAAATCAAGGAGAAATGGAAAAACTGTTGAGCATGTGGAGCCTGATGGTTGCCTTGACAACCTTGACTACGTCACTTGCGGGAGTCCTAGGGCGCTAGCGCCTCGGCAGGGGTCTAGCTCCTAGCGGGGTTTTCCAGGGGCAGCGCCCCTGGAAGCAAATTTTTATTTTTTAGGCCCAGGCCCATGTGGGATTTTAGGCCCTGTTTTCTTGCCTCTACAAATATCTTTGTACTTTGTAAAACCCTAATTTTTTTATCTGGTTGTGAGGCAAGAAATAAGAAACTCTAGTGCGGCCGTGGATTTAGATCAAAATTGGACCGAACCAAGTAAATCCTGTCTTCTGTGTGTGTGCTTCTTCTTCTTCTTCTTCTTCTTTCTGTTGCTCAGGTTTATCATTCGAATCCTTTCAAAAACTATTTTGATCACCTATTCAATACAAGTCAAGAGGAAAACTTTACAGATCTTTATGCATTAGCAGTGGAGAGAAACCTTAGTTATACACGTAGAATCATGCCTAGTAAGGTAAAAGAGGCACTAAAGAAAATGAAAACTAGAAAGCTTATGGTCTGGATGGCATCCCGATTGAAGTTTGGAAGTATCTTGGTGAAGTAGGGGTGTTATGATTAACCAAACTTTTCAACTCTATACTAAGAGGGGGGAATATGTCAAACGATCGGAGAAAGAGCATTTTGGTCCCTATATATGAAAATAAGGGGATATTCAAAATTGCACTGGCAATCTACTGTGGCATTAAGTTAATGAGTCACACGATGAAACTCTGGGAGGGGGTAATAGAACATCGACTCAAGGATATTATGAAGGTGTCAGAGAACTAATTTGGTTTTATGCCTAGTAGATCTACAACAGAAGTCATTCATTTGTAAAGGAGCTTGATGGAGATCTACAAGAGAAGAAGAAAGGTCTCTATGTGGTTTTCATTGACCTAGAGAAAGCATATGATAGAGTACCAACACAAGTCGTTTGGTGGGCGGTAGGGAAAAAAGACATTCATGTTAAATATATAAATGTTATTAAGGATATGTACGAACGAGAAATTGCGAGTGTTAGAACAGTTGGAGGAAATACGGAGGAGTTTCCTATAACAGTTGGTCTACATCAGGGATCAGCCTTGATCCTATATTTGTTTACTCTAGTAATGAATGAGTTAAACTAGTTGTATCCAAGATGATATCCCATGGTATATGTTGTTTGTAGATAATATTATCCTAGTCCATGATACTAGAGATGGAGTTAATCAAAAGTTATAATTGTAGAGGAACACTCTTGAGAGTAGAGGCTTTAGACTACGTAGAAGTAAGATTAAATATATGCATTATAATTTTAGTAAAAGTAGGAGGGACGAAGGCGAAGTGGCACTAGCTAGATGAAGTAATAGTGCTTAAGTGTAACCATTTTAAGTATCTAGGTTCCATTTTTCAAGAGGATGGGATGATATATGCCCGATGTTTCCCATAGAATCAGAACATTATTGTTGAAATGGAGAAGTGCTATGGTGTTATGTGATAGCTAGAACGACAGTTAGACCAACCATACTATATGAGTGTAAGTATTAGGCAACTAAAATCCAACATATTCATAAAATAAATGTGGCAGAAATGAGGATGTTAAGGTTGATGAGTGGTCATACAAGATTGGAGAAGATTAGAAATGAACACATCCAACAGAAGATACATGTTACACCCGTTGAAGATAGAATAGGAGAAGAACGTTTAATATGGTTTGGACATGTACGTTGTACACCCCTAGGTGCCCCAGTTTAAAAATGTGATAGTTTAGTAATATAAGATAAGAAGGATAAAGATAGGCCTAGGATTAAGTAGAGAGAGGTAGTCGCTAAGAAAATATATATATAGATTAGATATTGAGTCAAATCTTGCTTTTGACAGAGCAACATAGAGACAAATAAAAAATCCATATAACCGACCCAATTGTAATTTGACTACTTTTTTTGTCCAAATTTATAATTTAAAACAAGCAAATCAACTATTATTAGTTTTTAACCAACTTTTATAAGAAAAATTGATAATTCAATCCCTCTCATAAAAAGAGATTGAGGGTTACAACTACATCTACGACGTCTTTTTAGTAGCTTATAGATATTTATCAAAAAAAAAAAACCTATTATTAGTTTGAAATGAATTTCACTCAAAATATAATAAGAATCCTTCAAATAAAAGTGGATCAATCATCTATTATCTATCATTGCACCCAATTGATTTGACCAATGCCCATAATTGACAATACTTTGTGACAAACCAATAGAGAAGCTTCCACAATTTACCAATACCCTCTTGGCCTATTGGTATCGTGTCTCTTGTGTAAGGCTTCATTAATTGGGATAATTATAAATTCAAACCCCCACGATCACAAGATGAGGCACGTGTGAATGGGTGCCGCATTGTCCGCCCCTGACTTTCCTGATAGGGGGCACTTCATCTTAATTTTTTAAAAAAAAACTCATTTGATTTTTTTTTTCAGAATTCCAAAGTAAAGTGAGCCTCTCTTCTTCCAAATTAATTTTTGCACTGTATATAAATCTTACCAACTTTACTTAAAGAGCCTCCTGCCTTATGTAAACATCAAACTTCAGTAAAGATAATTCACCATATTAAAAACAACAGTTTCAATAAATAATAAACTCAAACCTCTTCTAAGATAATGAAGCATTATTATACTAACCATACAATTAAAACTTAAAAAGGATTTATATCTTAATTCAATGTTCCTTTACAAATCCACACACTTATTTCTAGTTTTGGGTAGAATTTTGGCCATCTATCATCTCGTTCTAAAACATGAGAATGACATATATATAAACAACAACAATGTTGTTGGCGCTCATCGCCTTTGTAAAAAAAAAAAAATCAACAACAACAACAATATTTTATATAAAACTATGTAGAATTTCATTGTCTTTAAACTTTTTCTTTCAAGGAGGATGGTTTTTTAATAAATATTATATTTTTCTCATCCAATTGTTTTCCCTAATTAAGCATAGTACATCAATCACTCAGTTACCCTAGATTGATAAGATGGTGGCAGCTCACTTAATTGCTTCACATTGATAGGATAGACAAATGGAGTTGATCCCTGAAATGCAAGGTTCATAAACACCTTAGCAGCCTCCTCCGTGTAATGCACACAATCCCAAAATATATGGTCTGATCTATTGGAACAAGGAACAGTTCCAACACGGCACTGAATGGTCCCATTGAACTTGCCTGTTCCACAACATGCCACCTCACCTTCAATAAATCCTATAACCATTGAACCAAATTAAGAGTGAGTGAGGTTCCTACACTAGGATTCAAGGAAAATACACAACAGAAACTCACAAGATAAGATTAAATCCTTACCATAAGTTTTTCGATTCTTATATAATTCTTTAAATGCAATGCGCATGTCGAAAAAAGAGTACCGGAAATCATCATAAGTTGATTGTAATTCTTCTAACAATGAAGCTAATCTCATGTTGTATGATTTAGAGAGCAGATTTGCATGGAAATGACAATCCCCTGTTTTTGTTTTTGCCCTGAACTTTGGCAGGCAACCTTCAGCTCCAGTCGATAAGATCACAAACTTGCGAGCTCCGAGATGGTATATATCCTGTGCGCATTTACGAATTCCACATGTACTCCAACTCCAGATAATTTTATATACAAGAACAGAATGAAAAATTTTCTATGATACTTATTGATACCTTCAGCAGTGGTCGTAGTGTGGAGATTAATAGAAAAGCATACTCCTCATGATCGAGTCCATCACCGGTTGCAACCATTATGTCATTGCTTCCGACGTTGATTACAACGAAGGACTTGGAGATGTGTTCATGGGTTTGTTCGAAACCAATCTGTTTAGCAATGGCTTCCACTGTCTCATTGAAGAAATCCACTTGCTTACTGAATGGGATGCAATTGCCCTGAAAAAGTTCATGAACTTTAATTTGTAGTCCTTAATTGCTACACATCATATCATGCATGCAATTGAGCAATCTTCTTGATTTATAAATTGACTCACTTCATTAGTGGAGTCTAAGATTCCGGCACTGGCAGAGGCAAAGTTGACCCCTTTGAGAAACTCAGCAGTGTTGTTTGTGTGGAAGATTAGATCAAAATATCGCCTTGGTGGCACCAATCCAAGCATCTCAGCTAAAACAAAACAGAACTTCAAATACAATCTAATCCCTTCCATGCAAGCATCAATAAAAATATATCAACTCACCGAGACAGTCCCTGGAGTTCTTGCCGTTGGAGAACCTGCCGGTGGCCTTGCCACCGGGAAAGTCGATACCGTAAGGATTGTAATTGGCCTTGCTTAGTTTAGGAAAATAGTTATTGTTTCCCACATCAAGTAAGGAAGCTCCAAGCACATACATGGCCGGAACATGAGCAAGTCCAAAGCCACAAAAGCACATGATCACCATTAGGCACACAACATGACAGTGCATGGAAGAGCACTTCATCATCTTCTTCCTCTGCGCTTAGCTTGTAAGTTAATAATCTTTGTCTGGTTTTGTAAATGATGAAGAACAGGATGGAATAATAAAACTATATATTTTATAAATGTGGCATGCATGAGACATGGGAACATAAAACTATATGTTATATGATGTGATAATTTGTGCATGAAGATGAACTATAATATCCCAAATAAGAAAGAAATTATAGATGTTGGATTTTGGATTTTAGGCAGAAAGAAGACAGTGAGTTCACCTCTAGAAGTAGAGCCGCCACTTCTCTTCTTAATTCTACTTTACTCTCATGGTCTTGTATAACCAAGGTAAGCAAAGATGATAATATATATAGGAGATGTTGATCTTCATCAAATTCATCAATGATGACAGAACCTTGCAGATCGAAGCTTTCATGAAGATGAAATCAAAACTCAAAATGAAATCCTTTGGATCACCATTGTGGCCAAGGAGAATGAAAGAATCAGAGGAAAAGAGAGGAATGAACTCATTGTATTGATAGAGTTTCTCAAAACTATATATATTACATGATTTTCTCTTTATCTAGGTTTACAGAGAACTAACTAACTTAGCTGAGCTGGCATAACTGCTTTAACTAAATGTTGAGCTGTCACTAACTGTTCAGATGAGGACATGGTGCGGCTCTGTTCTTCAAGCTTTCTCGGTGGCATGATTCTGAATTGAGTTGCAGTAAATTAGTACTGAAGGCTTTATAAAACCAACAACATTGGTACCGGGTTCCCTTGTTAAGGCGTTGGCCTCGACTTGCGTGGTTCACTGCAGCGGGCGGCTCGGGTTGAGCTCTCCTTACAAGGTGATGGGGAAGCGCAGACGCAAGGCCGCAAGCGCGGCCCCTCCTTGATGGTCTTTATGGCCATTGTCAAAAAACCACATTATAATCTCCAACACCCCCCCTCAAGTTGGAGGGTGGGGACAAGCTTGTGACACCCCCAACTTGGAAAGTATATAATGGTGTTTTGGTCCTGGCAATGCCTTAGTAAAAATATCTGCTAATTGATTTTGTGTTGGCACAAATTGGAGGAGAATTTGGCCAGCCTGTAATTGTTCTCGAACAAAATGACAGTCCAACTCAATGTGTTTTGTCCGTTCATGAAAAACAGGGTTCTTAGCTATATGTATGGCAGCTTGGCTGTCACACTTAAGAGGAACAGGTTTAACTGAAGGCACTGTTAATTCATCCAATAGTCTTGTGAGCCAAGCTAACTCAGAACAAACTCTTCTCATAGACCTATACTCAGCCTCTGCTGAAGACAAAGCAATGGTGTGCTGTTTTTTTGATTTCCAAGAGAGTGGGCTGTTCCCCATCATGATATAGAACCCACTTATAGAATGTCTGGTAATAGAACATGTTGCCCAATCAGAATCACAAAAAGCTTGAAGCTTGAATGAAGAATCTGAATTCATAAGGAGCCCTTGAGAAGGATTGTATTTAAGGTATCTTAACACAAGCCTCAAGGCAGTGGTATTCCAAATTATCAGAGGCATTGAGGAGCAAAGGTTTTCAAAACTCCAAAAATGACTATTCCTTATTCTATAAGAAAGACAATGAACAGGTTACTTTTGTTTTTTTTTTTTTTTTTGACAAGATGAAGCTTTTAACAGCTTAAGAAAAAGAAACATAAAAACTACTAATTGCTTCACAAGAAGCTATCCAAAATATAAACCAAGTGATGTAGCTAAGTCTTCTAGCCATCTTGGCCGGTCAGATCCTCTGTGAAAAAGAGATAGCCCTGGATTCCTGAGCGCACTCTTCGCCAATGCATCAGCTAATTGATTAAGTTCTCTGGGGCAGTATTTTAACACCACTTCGGGTTGATCCTGTAGGAGCTGGTTGATATTGTGCAGGTTGCCATGGATAATTGGAGGGCTTGAGTATAAACCACTTCTGATAATCTGAATTGCTTGTAGACAGTCTGAAAATATTGCATCCATCTTCCAATCATGCCTTTTGCACTGTTCCATCGCTATCTGAATTGCTTGAATTTCCGCATGAAGGCTTGAATCCGCCATACTATTGATGCTCCCTGCCAGCAGCAAGGTGTCTCTTCCCTTGATCACAGCAAACCCTACACCGCAGACAGAGAGATTGTCAATCCATGCAGCATCACACATAACAGTTAAAGTTTGTTTAAAAATTGAGCTATGTATGCACTCCCTGAACTGTCCCTGGAGCTTCCAGCAATGATCTTTTGTCATAGCTAATGCCTGTAGAAAAATTTTAAGAGGCTGGAGCCGTATGTTATTGAAAATAATATTACACCTAGCCTTCCAAATACTCCAGGCACAGGTGGCTATAAGAGCTTTCAGAAAATTTTGACTTGATGTGCCCATCCCTGTACTCATACTAAGCCAGCCACCAGAAAGAATATCAGTAGTAAAACTGGGATTGCACCCCGTATAGTCCACAATGGATTGCCAGCAGATTTTTGCTGTACTGCAATCCATCATCAGATGTTTAATAGTTTCCCTTGATAGTCCACAAAAAGGACAGGCTTCCTGAGGCCCAATTCCTAGAGAATACAAGTATTCAGAAGTTGGTATTCTCCCATGGAAGAGCCTCCATATAAATGTTTTTACTCTTGGAGCAGCAACCAATTTCCATATCAATTGCCATCCTTGCCAAATTTCATTGCACAAGGATAGTTTTGCATTAAGCATACCATAGACTTCCTTAGTAATGTTTACGGTAGAACCAGATTGTGCCCAAACCCATTGTTTATCCAACCCTTCATGGTAAACATTTCTGCAGATTCTATTCCAGTCAAGAAAACTACCAAAACAGTTGATAACAGTAGAACAGTGCAGTCTATTATCTTGTAGGAAATCATATAAGGACAATGTTTCAAAAGGCAGTTGCATGTTTATGGGAGTGGGTTTGAGAGCAATGGGGATATCAAACAGCCAAGGCTCCTGAAGCAAATTAGTACTACCTGGGTCACAATTACTAATGATGAAATTTGATTTCAGAGATTGAGCAGTTTTACATAAATTCCTATAGAACCAAGATGAGCCATTTCTACCATAATCTGTCCATGGATTTAAGCCACCATACTTTAAAGATGAGATTTGCACCCAAAATTTATCTTCACCATTCAGTAAAGAAAAGATGTTTTTTGCCATAAGAGCCACTTTAGCAAATCTAAGGTTTCTAATCCCCAAACCTCCCTCAGATCGATCAAGTGTAGTAGTTGCCCAACCAATGGACTGAATGGAGCCACCAGCAGTGCCACTAGCCCAAAGAAATTTCCTAGATAGTTTAGAAATATGATCAAGGACAGTATCAGGAACTGGATAATATGACAAGGGGTAGACTGGAATGGACATCAGGCTGGTATTTACTAGAACAGCTCTGCCAGCCAAAGAAATAGAAGAAGCACACCAAGTTTTGATGCTATTACTAACTCTATTGATCAGAGAGTTCCATTGTGCAACAGGAATTCTCTTAGGGGAAATCATCGCACCCAGATATTTAAAGGGAAAGGTACCAAGTTTCATTCCAAGAATACGAATGATAGAATCTCGAACTCTATGATTAAACCAGGAAGGGAAATGAACAGAGGATTTGTCCAGGTTAACTTTCTGACCTGTCATCTGATTGTATAAATCTAGACACAATCTGCAACTTCTAGCCACATTTCTAGTAGCTCTGGTAATGAGAAGTGCATCATCCGCAAAGAGTAGATGGTTGAAATTACGATGCATTCTATCATCAAAACCAGGTATAATTTTTAAATACATGGCTTGGTTAAGCATGGCAGACAAATTCTGGGATACTAGGAGAAAAAGATAAGGAGAAATAGGATCTCCTTGCCTTATACCTCTAGAACTACTAGTCCAACCAGTTGGTTTACCATTGACTAAGAATGAAAATGTGGGAGAGGTTATACAAGCCCTGATCCATGAGATCCAAATCTCAGGAAATTTCATTATGTGGAGAGTGGCAAGGATAGCATTCCATTCTAAGGCATCATAGGCCTTTTCAATATCCAACTTGAGGATCATCCTAGGGAGGATTTTATACTCATGTTCTAAAGAGTGAACCACTTCCTGGATAGCAAGAATATTATCAAAGGTAGATCTCCCTGCTATGAAGCCAGCTTGTTCAGGCCCAATAAGATTGCTAATAACCCTCTTCAATCTATTAGATAGTATTTTGGATAAAATTTTATATGCCACATTACACAAAGAGATGGGTCTGAAATCCTGTACCCTAGAAGCTGATTCATGTTTTGGGATCAAGGCAACATATGTTTTTCCCCAGGCCTTAGGAAGATGTGCTGTTTGAAAAAAATATTTTATGGCTTTGAAAAGATGATCCTTAACGATGTCCCAGTAAAACAAGTAAAACTCCACATTAAGTCCATCAGGCCCTGGACTCTTTCCCTTAGGCATATTTTTTAGAGTTTGGAAAACTTCAGGGAGAGTAACTGGTCTAATCAGGGAGGATCTTTCTTCTTCAGATAGTGTAGGCAAATCAGAGGGAAGCTTTAAGATAAGACTTTCAACTAAATCAGAGTTACTATGAGACCAAAGTTTAGTATAAAAGTCTATGAAGGCTTGTCCAATAGAATCTTGATTATCCAGGATTTGTCCTTGGTCATTAACTAGGGCTGATATCTTATTCCTATGTCCCCTAATCTTAGCTTGTCTATGAAAGAATTTAGTGTTATAATCCCCATGTTGTATCCATAATAATTTTGCTCTTTGGGCCCATCTTAGAGAATTCTGTCTAAGGAGGGCATTGTGCTTGTTATATAATCCTCTAAGGGCTAAACACATAAGATCTGAATAGCCTAGACTGGATTCTAGAGATTGGAGATGAAGTATTTCTTCCTCTACTTGGTTAATGTGTTTCTCAAGAGGTGTGAGTTCCTTGGCTTTCCAATCACACAAAAAAGTTCTAGTTCTAGAAATAACACGGTTAAAGGCATGCATAGGATTGGAGTTGGGCCTGATATTCCAAGCTTTTCCCACATTAAAATGGCATTTATCATATTCAAACCAGAAATTATCAAATCTAAAGACTCTCTGTTGATGATGGCAAAAAAATCTAGCAGTTAAAAGCATGGGAGAATGATCTGAGGATGTCCTAGCTAAATGCTTATTGAAATAAAAATCAAACTTTGAAAGCCAAGCATTGTTAGCCAAGATTCTATCAAGCCTTGCCCATCTTCTAGCTAGACCAAGTTGATTATTACACCATGTAAAAGGAGAACCAATAAAACCCAAATCAAAAAGCTGATTTTCTGTAATAAACTCATTAAAAAACCTTGATTTCAAAGAATAGTAATCAAATCTGCCCCCTCTGTGTTCCTCCAGACTCAAAATAGCATTGAAATCACCCAATAGAATCCAAGGGAGATCGAGAGAAGAAAAAATTGTCAAATCTAACCAAAGTTCTTTTTGAGATTGAAAATTTTGAGAATTGTAGACAACAGTCAAGATCCATTCTTTGGGATTTTCAGAAGAAATAATTAAATGGAGTGAGAATCTAGAGGTAGCAAAGGGAGTTACCAGACCAATTCTTTGTTTCCAAAGAATGACAATCCCTCCCGACATACCTTGAGCTGGAACAGCAGCCCAAAGCCAAGCCTTATCAAATTTCTTACAGAACTTATAAGCCCGATCAATGTCTGTCCTTGTCTCCACCAAGCAGACTAGATCAGGTTGATTATCCTTGATGAGCATTTTGATTCTATTTGTAGTGTTGGTGTTTGAGGCACCCCTACAGTTCCAACATACTATTTTAAGAGAGTTCATAATAAAGATTGAGAATTGAAAGAAAAGGTTAGGGATACTCCTCAATGGGAAGTCTTTAGTCAAGATTCTTCAAAAAGTCTACTCGCCCCTTCTTGGAGCAGGAGACTTCCTTGAATTTCTCTCTTCTAGCCATAGCTTCCAACTTGGCCTCCTTCTGCACTAGGACCAAGGGCATGTCTTCATCAAAGAGACCCTGAGATGTTCCTCCTTCTTCAGGAGCTTCTTCCATCTGCTGATCTCCAGTAATGACTTGCTTCTTAGCCTCAATAGCTTGAACAATCCTATCTACCAGTTGATTGTGCCTTCCCAACTAAAGATCAGAACTCTGTGTAGGATCCTGAGCTTTGGCTGACTGGCTCCGACATCTATCATAAGATGAGATAAGACTCGGAATTTTATTGATCTCTGAAACCTCATCACCTAGTGATCCCTGTGATGGCTGCCTGCCGGATTTCCCATCTGCCTTTACTTGAGATTTTGACTGAAATGGTACCAGAGCCTTACCAGAACTAGCATCCAAAACAACCTCATTCCTCTCGCAGCTCCTCTCCCTATTCTTCTCTCGATTAGGGTTAGCAAGAGGTGGCCATTCTTTCTCTACCAATTGAGTATCAGGATATGATATTAAGTTGCCTCGAGATTGACACCCACTACCCGTTGCCAATCCACCTCGACCTCCACGTGTAGCACGATTGCCTCTCACTGTCCCCAGCTGCCGGTCACTCGTCAACACAGCTGACCGCTGGTCTCCCATCTCTGCTCTTTGAATTTGACGAGTGTTTGCTGGAGGTCCACGACCATGCCCTTGATTGCGCCGGGAGCCAGCTATCTGCCAAGTTTTGGCTTCTTCCTCAACAGAGAGTTTGCTGGGGTCCTGGCTCTGTTCTTCCGAGTTTATTGGAACAAAGGAACCTTGGCCCAGCACTGAGGTCTGCATCGGTTGTGGCTCTGAAGGAATCTTTGAAGGCTCACTCCGGCTATGATCTCCCTCCGACGAACGGTATGGCATCATCTTGCAGTCACTATTCGTATGGCCAATACGTCCACAACGAAAGCACAGAGTCGGAATTCTTTCATAGATCAGCGACACTAAAGTCTCTTCATCGCCCTCTCCAACCCAGATTGCCCTCTGGAGCGGTTGGGATAAATCTAACTCCACACAAAGGCGAGCAAATTTCGATCTGCCAAGCTCCGATGAAGGATCATCAACCTCCAGCGTGTGTTTATCTATCTTAAGAACTGGACCAAGAAGGGCTCCCAAGCTTTCCAGATCCGTTGCATCCCAATACTCCATCGGCAAATGGTGAAGTTGGATCCACACAGCAGCAGTGTCCAACTTCTCAAACGCCGGCTGAAAATTCTCCCTCCAGCGCATGAGTTGGAGCACCATTCCTCCGATAGTCCAAGGCCCCTCCCACATTGCTTTCTCCACCATCTCAGAGGATTCACACCGAATATAATAAAACCCACTGGGAAGGTCAGAAATGGAGAAGGTGCCTAGCTCTCTCCAGAGATTTCCCAAAGCCGCGCGAACTTGGTCCAGAGGCAGAGCCCTCCCCAAGAACTTTCCATACAAGACAGTGTGCATACGCACTTGCATTCTTAGGCGAAAATCCTCATCAGGGACAAACCGAGGATGTGAAAGTTTCTTCAGTTTTTCAAAGTTTTCTTTGGAGTTTATAGTGTCTTCTCCGAAGGTTCTAGGGGTTGGATCACCAGAAATCACTCGAGCAAAGGTCTTCCCTTTTTGAATCCCACCTCCCATGCCTCCGTCCCCACCCGCCATTGCAAGTGGGGCCGAGATTTGAGAACGACGATGGTTAATCGCTCAGAATCGCTCAGAATCGCCAGAACGCGAGAGAGAAAACTAGCCGATGGGCGGACCGTTGTTGCGTGAGACAAAACGTGAACTAACAGGTTACTTTTGTTGTTGTCTATGTAGATGACTATAGTAGAGCCACATGGACATATTTGCTAAGCACCAAGAGCAATGCTTTCTCTGTTTTGAAATCCTTCATTCAAATGATTGAAACTCAGTTCCAAACTAGAGTTAAACAAATCAGATCAGACAATGCCTTTGAGCTAGGTACAAGTGTTGAAACCAAAGCTTTTCTTATTGAAAAAGGCATTATTCACCAAACAAGTTGTATTCACACTCCACAACAAAATGGAGTAGTGGAAAGGAAACATAAACACTTGCTTGAAACCTCAAGAGCCCTTCTTTTCCAATCCAAACTTCCTTTGAAATTCTGGGGTGAATGTGTCCTCACTGCCACCTACTTGATAAATAGATTTCCTTCTAAACTCTTAAATAATAAAACTCCTTTTGAAATTCTTTTTGGCACCTCACCATCTTATTCTCATCTTAAAGCTTTTGGATGCCTATGCTATGTGTCCACAATTGGCAAAAATAGGGATAAATTACAACCTAGAGCCAAAGCATGTGTTTTTATTGGATATCCATTTGGAAAGAAAGCTTATAAGGCTTTAACCTTAGATACTCATCAAATTCTCATTTCAAGGGATGTGGTTTTCCATGAAACCATTTTCCATTTCATAAAATAGCCATTACTGAATCAGAACCTCTTCCTGTACCAATTCATGATATTTCTTATCCTATTTCACATCCTTGTCTAATTCGAGTCAGCAATTACTTGCTTCACTAACTGTTCAGATGATGACATGGTGCGGCTCTGTTCTTCAAGCTTTCTCCGTGGCATGATTCTGAATTGAGTTGCAGTAAATTAGTACTGAAGGCTTTATAAAACCAACAACATTATAATCTCCAACAGGAGAAAATGGTTCTCAGGGGATTAGGGTCAGTTTGGATTGTTTTAGAGAGAAATGGTTTATTTTTTAGTTTAATAGAAAACTTTTTTCTTTTAATAACTTTTGAGAGTAAGTTAAGGCTTCTAATCTTTTTAAGTTTAGATATGTGAATTGAGAAGTGTTTTTATAATTAGGAAGTTATATTTGAATGTTCATTCTAAAAAGATTATTTTAATGACAAATTACTATTTTTCTGTTTTTATAACAGCTTTTCCTTCTTCAAAAAGAAATTCATCCAAACATATATATAATTATTATAAAAAAAACATATATAAAATTAATATAAACACTTAATTTATATATATATATATATATATATATATATATATATATATATATATAATCATGATAAGGTGAGGTTGGCCAAAAACACTATCTATTTGCGGTCGTCTTTCATTTGGTCACCTGAACCATGTTTGAAGGATTTTCAACCGGAGATTATATATATATATATATATATATATATATATATATATATATATAATAATTATTATTATTATTATTTTGACTTCCAATTAGTGATTATGTTTACAAATGCAAAAAGGACAGATGACACATTGACACGCAACAACTTCCTTGTTTGGTTTGTATTCTTATTGTTTTTGTGGGTGGTGGGCGCAAAGTTCGGCGCATATAGCATTACTGGGGCCCAAAGTGGACCCAAAGATTGCACAATAATTTATATTTTGTTTTTTTTATTTTTTTTTCCTGTTTGAAAATGTTTCTTCCAGATAGTGTATATTAACCAGTATAATAAAAAAGATTAAAAAATATTTTTTAATTAAAATCATTAATAAGGCAATATGAAGGGATTATTTTTATACCTTTTCCCTAAACTACCCCTCCCCAACCTCATTTAAAATAAAATTTATTTAAAATTAATGTTCATACTTTCAATTTTTTCAAATATCCTGATCAACACCATACACATGTAAAGCAGAAATATTATGAAGAATATATAGGCAATTCTAATTTTATAAAAGATATTCATATACTAAATAATATTTTCAGGAATATACATATATAGTAACATTTAATGATGACAAAAAAATAATGACACTAGCGAGCATGCCATTTTCAATCAATCACAAACAATTGAATAAAATGCAAGTCCAAGAAATAAGGAACCATCAATCAATCAAATCCATTTGATTTTTATTTTCCGAATTTAAAAAATATATATTATTAAAATAAATAAATTATATTTTATTAATAATTAAGTGTCACATATCGAGGCAACAAGGGGTTGTTTGGTTTGTTTTTCCGTCTTCTCTTCTATATTCTAAAAAGGAGGAAATTGCAGAAAGAGGAAAAAAAAAATCTGTTACTTTTTCAAAAATTGAAAAATGAAAAAACTGTTTTATTTAATTTATTGGAAACTATTTGCATAAACAAAAAAAATAGAAAATCTGTTTGGTTTATTATAAAACTGTTCAGTATGTTTTCTTGTGATTTTATCAAATATGTATATACAGTTTTTTTATATTATAAAACAATATAATCAATCACCAAATAGAGTTATAAACCCACATAACAACTATAATAATAGTAATAAAAAGTTCACCGAAGTTTTTTTTTACATAAATTTATATTGTCATATGTGGCTTGCTTTTGTAGACAAGCAACAAGTTTTAATATGTCAAAAGCACTCACCACATTAGGTGCATGCTCTTGTGGAGAAGCAACAACTGGGGCTTGGGCCTCACTACTCATGGCTGTTGGCAGCAAAGTCCTCGCCATAGATTCACAGGAACCAAACCTCCTAGTCACTCTTCGGATGCGACCTACTTACCAAATCTCTCTGAGTTAGTACCTCACAAGCATAACGAAGCCAAGCCACCATTGTTATTCTGATTCTTAATTATTGACTATCCACATTTGTTAATTGCATACATAAGTTTATGAAATTAATTAAACTATATATATGCACATAAATTATGAGTTGAGAGCTCAAGATCAATCTATTGATTTTTTTTTTTAAGGAGTATATATGGATGAAACATCAAATATATTCAAAATGATAAATATCACAAACACATGGTTACTAATACAAAAAAAAAAAAAAAAAACATAAAAAGGAAAAATGAAGAAACATTAGTATTCAAATTATAGAGTTATATATATGTCTATGAGAAGATTTCTCAAAAACTAATATATAAATATACTATGTATGTAAAACTACTAGAGATCCATGCATGTCTATGAGAAGATTTCTCAAAAACTAATATATAAATATACTATGTATGTAAAACTACTAGAGATCCATGCATGATTCTGCTGTCATGTGAGAAAGGTTCTCACTTCTCACCATGTGATATATAGTGGTTAGAGTGATCACTCTATTGCTTCTCTTTCACAGCAAACACACAAGATGTTTATCAGAGATTTTAGGGATGGTTTTGAGGATTGACGGGATAGATAACAGTGGAAGAAAAGGGATAGGGCCAGAGAATGGAGGATCACCAACACTGAACTCTCGAGTATGAGGAGTACTCTTGACACAAAAGCCTTGCCGCCATGCCCCTTTTATATAGGCACCGAATGGCACATTGGCACTTTTAACCATACAAATAAAAAAACAATTATTTATCAATTTTATAAAATCACCTTTACCTCTTAATAATTTAAGATACTCTGGATAGCATACTTTATAAATGTTTTATTTTTTTGAATAAGGTGACAAGCACCCCCGAAGGATTTCAATGACGTGTACAAGTTTAGCAGCTCACACAAGGAATAGTTCCGCATGCCCATAAGTTTAAACGGGATCGACAGCTCACGTGTGGAACAAATCCGGGCTCCTACACCCTCACTTGTAAGAGCGGAGATTCGATCCAGGATTATCTGCAGGAGAATCTCATCTCTTAACAAGAGACTGTTCTAATAGGCCATTATGACTATTGGTACTTTATAAATGTTTAAGATGGTAAGATTATAAAATATTTGATAGTATTTAGATCTTGATCATTATCGACCAACAACTTTTGTAAACCATGTCAATAAAATATATTTTTTTTTCCTATAAAAAAATAGAATTATAAGTCATTGATATATAGTACCTAGAGATCCTTAGGTCAATATAGATTTTATTAAATAGAATGGAGAAATAGATCCTGCATGGTTTTGTTGATCCATTTTTCCAAAATTTGTTTGAATGTATGTGCCCTACCGAATAAATCAGAAAATCTGTTTCGAGGATGGAAAGACTATCCTACGGAAGTATATATATACCCATTCTTTTGTTTTTTTTTTAATAAAGGCAACAAGCGCCTCTGAAAGTGAGTTAAGGACGTGTGCAGACATGACTTCTCGATCCTGAATTAGTTCACAGAAAAATAGCACCATATATGATCCTCAATTTTCAATAGTGAGAATTCGATCCCAGATTCATCCACGTACAAAAGAACCTCCCATTTTAATAAAAGACCCAGATACCAATTAACCCTTCAACCGTTGGTTACTTGGTTTATACGCTCTCCCTTGTTGTGATGCATTGATGGAATACAGAGGAGTTAGGTGCTGGTAACTTATTGCTGCTTCAAGTTGATAAGACAAGTGGTGTGTGTACGTGTTAGTCCTTGAATGTCAAGTCTCAAATTAAAACAGACCAGTAGCTGCCTACATTGTCCCTTCCAACTCTTTTCATTGCCTCTAGCTACAGACGCGCGTATCCTCTAGAAACACATCACCATGCATGGCTTAGGCCATCAATAATTTGGTGCATTAATTATTTTTTTTGATAAAGTGGATTCAAAGCTCAACAAACTGTGAGAGTGGTAGCTATACATGCAACAAATGCAATGTGTTCTTTTTGGATGTTAAGCAGGATCATCAAGAATATTTGATCAGAAAAATAATCAAGATTGATTGAATGGTTCCACTTGCATGACGTTGCCATGCATGCATGCATATCCTCTTTAATCTACTCTATATCATTGGTTTTAGGTTATAATTAATAGAGTGATGTTTTATTTAGTAATCTTTATGTACACCTACTTCTCTTTTACCGATAGGTGGAGAAGTACAGCAGAAAAATCATGCAGTGTGATCATCTATGCATGAAGATGGACCAAATAATCCCAAATAGGATTTAGACAGAAAAAAACATTGAAGAGGGCTCTAATTAATAAAGGATAAAAGGATGTGGAGTGTAGACTATAGATGGTAAGGCTTTGTTTCCTTTGTGGTGAGGAGACAGATCACATTATTTCCTCTGTCGTGAGGCCCAAGAGACGGTCCCTCACCTACTCACCAGTCACCACATGCCTTTTCACAGAAGTCATTTGGGCTCACTACAGACAGTTCTTTGGTATTGCTAGTGTGATGAGATGAGTTACCCCCAAGCTATTGTAGCAAAATTACTGTAGCAGAGGTTATTGTGGCAAAATTACTATAGCAGATCATCCCCAGGTGTGTTCTGGAACCGCACGACTGTATCCATGCCCGTGCAACTCTTTGTATGCGAGTTCCTGAAATTTTTCTAAGCAACATGACCCCGAAACACCTGCGTGTTCGGCCCGTAAATTAGGGATTTATATATCCTTTCGCTCGATTGAAAACGTATGGTGAGATAGACCTTGAAGAGGGTTAATTTTGAGCAACAAAAGCAAGGAGACTTGAGATTAGCTTGGAAGCTCTAGGAACTAATTGGTTTGATCCTTCAAACTTGTGAAGTGAGGAGTAAGCTTGTCTTTGTGGTTGTGCCCTTGTATGTGATTTCTTCTCGGAGACGAGCTTGAGGTCTGTTTAACCATCGAAGCACTCATTATAGTGGATTCCTTTATTCCCCGTCCCCGTGGAGACGTAGGCACGCTGCCGAACTCCGCGTATATCATTTGTGTTGTGGTTGTGAGTTTTTTTCCTTGATTTCTTGCCCCTAGTTTCTTGCATGTTCTTGTAGATTCTTGATTGGTAGGTATCGGAACATCATTGTTGTGTGTGTGTGTTTGAGCTTGCGTGGTGGTGGAATTGTTTTTATTTCTATTTCCCAACAGCTAGCCCGCCCAATAATGTACTAGATCTGTAGGGTGATAGAGCAATCCAAATACAGGTGGATAAGTGTTAGTGTTGAAGCAAGTTAGTTGGCATCATTTGACACATGGTGACGTAGCACAAGCTGATGTGGCAAGTTGACCAAGTCAAGACAACAAGATAGTTGACAAGTGAAAGAGCTATACTTGGTATGGGGAAGATTGATTGCAGCCCAAGCTTGAAATGCTGAAGAGGTTCAAGATGGCTTCATGCAGACAAATCAGGAAGGAAGTATCATCAAAGATTGAAGATTACATGCAAGCCATATATGAAGAAGATTGATTGTAGGCTACATATGGAAAGAAGCTGATTGGGGCTGATTGGTGAATAGATTTGGCAAGCTATATTGGTGATTGATGAGGTGATTGATTCAAGCCAAATCAAGAAGGCCATATTTGGTAAAACAAATATGGTGGAGCATGACAGGCCAAACCAGATTTGGAAGGTGATTGGTGGAGCCAATCAACAGTTCAACCTTGCATGAAGATGAAGGTTGAATGATGGGTGCGCGCTATGGTAGAGTGCGACCGTGAAGGCTGAGTACGCGACGGAGAGGTGGATCGGCTAGTTGCGTGTCGGGATCGGGAGGATCTGACGTAGTAGACTCGGGACTCAACCAGGAGGGTTGGAGGTGCGTCGAAGTCGAAGATAATGCGATGGATCGTAGCCTTGGTCAAGTTCTTGGTAGGGTCATGTTGCGCGACTCATGTTACAACTAAAGTTGCAACATCCGAATTGGAAGGAGTCCCAATTACGGAAAGCATGAGAGAATCACGAAGGTGGAGGATGTCTTTGTGATGGCGTGAAGAAGGGAGGACGTGTCTATATAAGACCAGGACTCTGAGGATTAGGGTGAGCCGACGAGAGTAGTCCCTTGGTAGGAAGGGTGATCGTGGTCACTTGTTGTAATCGAAGAGTGGAGGTGCTTATGTGGTGAGAGAGTGAGGAACTCTTGTACCTCTGTCTTTCCTACACCTTTAGTGGATTATCTTCTCCGGGCTTGGCCCCCCAGACGTAGGCTTGGTTAGCCGAACTGGGTTACCAAACTTCTTTGTCTCCTCTCTTCTTGTATGTTTTATCTTGATTGTGTGAGTGTGTATGTGAGAGCTTGTGTGATTCCTTGAAGAGGAAAAATAGAGTTACAATTCACCACACAACAGCCTCAACGAGACCAACAAGATATACCCACGGAGCAAGTTGCCAGGTACTTTACTTTTCAAGTTACAGATTCAGCGAAGTTATAACAAAGATACAACAGGCGGACAACAAGACAGAACTTACAATAAGGAATAGAAACTCAGTTGGAGTCTAGTGGTCATGACCATCATCTGGTGCATATGGAGAGAAAGGAAGCACCAAAGATGTTTTCATGCTAAACATCACGTTTATACGAAAACTAACTATTCTGTAAATTACTTTCCTAATGATATATATCCTGGTTGATGCAGCATATGCGTCCAAGAAGGCAAAGTTGGTACGTAGTACTAGAGGAGCTTGGCTTTCACCCGGGACGAGATAGACACTCCAATAGAGGATGATTTCGAGGCCACTAGCTTTGACCTAGAGGCCACTAGGGCTGGGTAGCAGCATTAAAGATATCCAACTGAGGATCACATACCAGGGCATTTTAAATCTCTTGTACTGTTATGTTTTTCTCTTATCCATTTGGTTGTTATCTCTGAGTAGTATAGTAATGGTTGATCATTCAACCCCTATACTATTTAGTTAGGGTTTGCAATGCAAGGGATAGGGTTTCACATCCTCTTCAGACATTAATATTTTTACAACACGTGATATTAAACAACATGATGTGAAATTGTGAATATATATTTTTTTTCTCCAGGCCATTAATATATATATCAAACTGTGCATTAACTAAAATTATGAATATATATTTTTTTCTCCGTTTGTCTATCCGTAAGATCAGGGTTGATGTTCATATAAGTAGGTGTTGCATATATATGATCTAATCCAAAATCAAATTGCTTAACCATTTCAATGGGTTTTGATCAAGATTTAGGTTCTCACTTCACTTGCTCCAGGCTTGCTTCTTCTGAGAAAAAGGATTTTCTGTCGGTTCTGGTTTTTGTAGCCTATGAATATTTTGACAATTTTATATATAAAACATGATCTTCTATATATAAAAATCGTCATAGAATTTGAACCACAAATCATGTGGAAGCTAAAAGATTGAGACTCTGGTCATGAACCAAATCAAATCCATCCTCTAATTAATAGTGTTTATTTGGATGATATAATTTCACAAGCATGAATGTTTTATTCTGGTGGAACATGTCTGGCCCAGATTCACTTGCTCCCCACATCCACTTGATGGATGATATTGATGTGTAATCTATATATTGTGGCTCACACTTGACTTCCTATCAGAGCTTATCCAAGGAAAACATTTTCTCTTTTAGTTTTTCAATATATACACATATACATTGGGAAATGGGCTTTATACATGAGATCCATCAATGATAGTGGTGGTGAGCAATGGCACTGTAGCATTCTAGCTGTTGGATGGTTTGGGTCCCAAATTCCCAATCATACATATATATATGGGGAGAGTGGGTCTGTTTCTTTTATTCCAATGTGTTCATAGTAAGTAAACCAATGAACAAGTATGACTGACAAGTATACTATGTAAGAAAGTTTAATATGACTCTCAAGTTCATCATCACTGATCTATTTTCTAAAGAAATTAAGGTGGATATATAAATCCCTTTTATTCATTACTAAGATAAAGACCGGGATACAGATAGTAGTATGATACATATTTGGCTGAGGGCATGCATCATCACTGATCTATAAATTGAATAACATGAGCATTCTCAGCATTGAGGCCACTAAGCTCCCTCACATTAACAGGGAACACATTGGGAGGCAATCCATCAAAGGCCATGCTCACTAGTAAGTTGGCGGTAGCCTCTGTTTGATGCCAACCATCCCAGAATACATACTTTGTTCTATCGGAACAATATGAAGCCAAAGGATTGCAAGGAATTTTTGCACTCAGGTAACCCATTCCACAGCATGCAGCCTTGGATTCATCAAATCCTACAACCATGATTCACAAATTCACAATCAGTCGAACATGGAGTATGTATCCACACACACACACACATAAACATACCATAATTCTCTGGATGCTTGATTAATTTATCAAACACCCTGTAGGAATTGAAGAAGGAGTAGCTCATATCTGCATACTCTGACTGTAATTTCTTCAGTAAAAGAACAGCTTCCTCATTGTACAGGGATGAGACTTGATTCATTTCTCTGTTGCAATCTCCAGATCTGTTGTTCACAGCTCTTACAGCTGGCCAACAGCCAACTGGTTCAGTCCCCATGAACACTAACTTGCGTGCACCAAGTTCCAAAATTCTCTTCAGAAAATTAAACATAGTCATAGGAAAAGGAATTAATGACTTCTCACAAGTAATTTTACATCAGTTGATCAATCTATGTTACCTTCAATTCGCCTTCCAATGTAGATATCAATAATCTCACATACTTTGATACACCAGTTCCATCATAAACCAGAATGTCGTTGCTTCCAATGTTGATATAAAAGATGGAGCTTGAGATGAACCTTTGGACCTGGAAAATGCCCAACTTCTCCACCAGAGCTCTGAACACTGAAGTGTAAAAATAGATCTGAGTCTCCAGTGGGATGCAAAGACCCTGGAACGTATTAATCAGATTTTCAGGTGGGATCAAACTCATCTAATATGAAATCAATCTTACTTCATGTGTAGATGTGAGAATTCCAGCACTGCCGGAGGCAAAGTTAACTCCTTCCAGGAATTCCGAAGGATTGTCAGTATTGGCCATACTGAGATATGGTTTTGGTGATGGTACTCCCAGGTTCTCAGCTGTAAGTAACATAGGTTAATTATCCTAATATATGACAGAAATAAATACAAATTAAGTAATAATCTAACAGGAAGATATATATGTACCAAGGAGGTCAACAACATTCTTGCCGTTGCTGAATCGGCCTGTCGGTTTGCCTCCCGGATAGTCAATCCCATAGTGAGGGAAATTACACTTCGCATTAGTGTCGATATAGTTGTTATTGCCAACATCAGATAGGGAATCACCAAACACAAACATTGCTGGGGATGAACCCTGAGCTACAACAGGACAGCTGAGCATGAAACTGAATGAAACTTGAACCAGCAACACATAAAGTGTCAAAGAATCCATTGTTGAATCTGAAGCTTGTGTCTTTCTTCCAAGGTGTTGGCAATGGAGATAACTTGTGTCTTCCTTTATATAGATAACAAAGTTCATTTCTAACAGTTTTTTAATTTTTAAATTATTTTTTCTATCAATCACACAAAATATTTTATAAAACATGTTTCTAAACATTTGTATATACGTGGGCTTTAAATCGACCTATTATTTGGATCTATGCCATTAAAAGACTACCAACTGGGACCAAAAAGGCAAAAATCATGTGCACAAAATTATGTTCATCAACCAGCACTAAATATATAGAAGTCCGTGCTTATTTACTCTTCATTACTCCTTATTATATGCATTTTAAAAACTTTTCTAGAGATGAGAGCAGAACCGAATTTATGAGCGAATCAAATTATATAAATTTAATCTTTAGGTTAATTGGTTCCGGAAAAGGAAAAAAAATGGAGAAATAGTTTTGAAGCGAAATATTCAGGAAATAAATTTTCAAACAAATTCTTTTTTTTTTTTTTTTTTTTGGAATTTAAAAGTCCTTTCAGACTTATTTATTCATAACTAAAGTTCATACATTAAACATTAAGAGTTCAGTCCCTAATCTAGATAGCATAGCCTGCAGTGGTTCAGGCATTTCCTCTCCTGAATTGTATCTTTCTTCTTCTCCAGTAGTCTTAGCTTGTTTAGCCATTGAGTCAGCCATGGTGTTGTGTATTCTTGGGATATATTTGACTTCCCAGTCTGCCAATATTGACAGTAATGCTCTATTTCTGGTGGTCACTTCAATGGTTCTCCGATCTCTGTCCTCATCTCCTTCATTCAAAATTCTTGATGCACAGATGTTGTCCGTAAGGATCAAGGCCTCTCTTGCTCCCTCATGAATGAGTTCCTCCAAACCACACTGTATAGCCTTCATTTCTCCTTCGAAGGCTGACTCAGCCTCCACTTGTTTTGAACCTGCAAGATATAGAGAACCTACATTAGTTAGGATAATGTAAGAGATGCCGGCAACCTTACCTTCTTTGTCCCATGCTGCATCTGTCCACATTGAGTATTTGTAGTTTAATTTTCTCCAGTTGCTTTCCTTCTGCAGCACTGCAATTGGTAATGGACTGTATTTCTGTGTGTATTCAGCTGCAGCATTAAGTCCCGTTTCAATAATTCTTTGTGCATCTATTCTTTGATTGTTGAAAATTAGGTTGCACCTTGCTTTCCATATGTACCATAGTATATAGGCTATTCTAGAGGCTGCCAGATCTTCTACCTCTAGTGAATCCTGTTTCTTCCTTTGCAACCAATTTCCCAGTAGCACTGTATTCCCTTGAACATCCTTTTGTTGTAATGTTTGTTGGAGCTCACTGTGTAACCATATCTCTTGTGCCACTCTGCATTCACTAAAAATGTGTGGTATTGTTTCTTCCTGCAGTGTACACCTTGGGCATAGATCATGTGGTCCAAATCCTCTTCGATACATAAAATCTTTGGTTGGTAGCTTGCCATGGAACAATTTCCATAAAAAGCACTTTAACTTTGGGGCCACCTTTAATTTCCACATCTGCTTCCAACCCTGCCATTGTTGTGTATCTTCTGTTCCTTTAATTTCCTTGTATATTGCAGTTGTTAATGATCTCCCAGATGTCCCTGGCTTCCATTTCCATCTGTTAGCTGGCATTTGGTTACTTACCTGGCTGCCCAAAATAGTATCTGCATTGTTGCTTCCAAAAATGTCTTCCACCAGCTTAGTATCCCATTTACCATTCAACAGGAGCTTACCAATCTCCATTCCACACAAATCATAATCCATATTAATGAATGTTGGTTTGTACATAATTGGAATATCATAAATCCATGGCTCCTGATCTATGTAAGTGTGTGCATTAGGTTCTTCAACTATTATCTTTCCTTTTATAATATTAGCTGCTTGTATAATGGATTTATATATGTTAGAGGTTTGTTTGGTATTCTTTGGGTTCCATAGATTTAATTCCCCATATTTGTATATCATCAATTGGGCCCAGGGTTTGCTACTATGATTCAAAATTTCCAGGACATGTTTTGATAAGAGGGATTTTTTCATTGTTCTCAAGTCTTTGAAACCTAGGCCACCCTCAGATTTGTCACTAGAAACAATATTCCAGTTGATTAGGTGAAGTCCTCTATGTTTGTCTGTGCTTTGCCAGATGAACCCCCTAATTAACTTTGTTAGAGTGTCCAAGATTGAGTCAGGGATTGCATAAGTGTTGAGTCCAAAGATAGGTAAAGCCATAAGTGTAGATTTAGCCAAAGTTATTCTCCCAGCCATTGATAGGCTTTGAGACTTCCAGTGTGCTAATCTGCTCTTGGCTTTATCCAGCATTGGCTTATAAAAACTGGTGGGAACTCTTGTAGGTGTTACCCAACATCCCAGGTATTTGAAAGGAAAATTGCCCTGCTGTATTTTAAGGATGTCAATAATGGACTTCCTT
Source organism: Dioscorea zingiberensis (assembly GCA_026586065.1). Lineage (NCBI taxonomy): Eukaryota > Viridiplantae > Streptophyta > Magnoliopsida > Dioscoreales > Dioscoreaceae > Dioscorea > Dioscorea zingiberensis. Next base: position 66,902,982 of record CM048819.1, on the reverse strand, counting down.
ACTCTAATGTTCATCCAAGAAGGAAAGTAACTTTCTGATTTTCTGAAGTTTGGTCTCTGTCCAGTAAGTTTTGAGTAGATGTCCATGCACATTTTGATGGTTTTGGCATTCTTTCTATTTGCCTTGCATGCTAATAAGAGATCATCAGCATACAAGCTATGGCTCACTGTGCTATTACTATTAATTTGTATTCCTTTGAGCATACCAATGTCACTAGCCTTGTTAAGTAACTTAGTAAGAATTTGAGTAATAAGAATAAATAAGTATGGAGACAGGGGATCCCCCTGCCTCAAGCCAGCCTTGGGCTGAAACCATTGTCCCACCTTGCCATTAATGATAAATGCCATGTTGGATGACTCAATGCAAGCCCTGACCCAATCAATCCATATCCTAGGGAAGTTCATCTTCCTAAGCACAACATATAAAGAGTTCCAACACACTACATCATATGCTTTTTCCATATCAATTTTGAGCATCATCATTGGGTGGTCCTTAATATTTTTTTCCATTGAGTGTACAAGTTCTTGTGCCATAAGGATGTTATCAAAGATAGATCTACCATGAACAAAAGCTGTTTGTTCTAATCCAATGATGTCGGGTAGCACATCTTTCAATCTATTAGTTAGGATTTTAGTAATGATCTTGTAATTTGTGTTACATAATGATATAGGTCTAAAGTCATTTACAACTTTGGGGTTCCTGTTTTTTGGAATTAGGCATATATAAGTCTTGTTCCAACTACTAGGCATTTGTGCTGTATCAAAGAAGTGCATAATCGATTGTACAGATTCACCTATGATGGGCCAGAAGTATTTAAAGAAGTCCACATTTAACCCATTTGGTCCTGGTGATTTTCCATTGGCCATGGAGGAGAGGGCTTTAAAGATTTCTTGTTTGGATACTGGTCTAATCAAGTTATGTTGTTGATTTAATGAAAGCTCAGGGAGGTCATCAGGCATAGCATTAGTTAGGTATTCTTCCCCTTGTGACTGACCAGGATCCCAGAGTTTGGAATAAAATTGGATAAACTCATTGTCCATATCAGAGAATTCTGTTATAATTTGTTGATTTGTGTTTACTAGGTGATTAATTCTATTATGTGCCCTATGCTTTTTGGTTACTTGATGGAAAAATCTTGAGTTATTATCCCCGTCTTGTAACCATTGTTGTCTTGATCTTTGGGCCCAGAAAGTAGTGTTTTGTCTTATGAGTGCCTGATGTTTGTTATATAGGCTTCTCAGTTGCAAGTCTAGGTCAGTATTTCCTTGTTGTTTACTTTGTTCAACCTCAATTTCTATGATTTTTTCCTCAAGTTGTTTAATTTTTTGACCCATGCCCTGATTCATGTTTCCACAGTTTTTAATTAGATGTTTTTTAAGTGTGTAGAACTTATGGTTTCGGTTGTGCATTGGGTTTCCTAAAGATTTTTTATTCCAGGTTTCTTTCACAATATTATGGCATAGTTGAGATTGTGCCCAAGTATTTTCAAATCTGAATGGTCTCTTACCTCTAGTTGTATTAATTCTACTTTGCAGAAGAATCGGGCAATGATCTGAGTTGCATTTAGGTAAGTGTTTGATGGTATATGATGTCACCAAATCATGCCATTTGTTGTTTACTATGACTCTATCCAATCTTGCCCAAATTCTAGCTCCCCCTCTCTGGTTATTACACCAAGTGAAAGGGGAGCCAATGAATTTGGGCTCAGATAAGTTATGATTGACTATGAACGAATTAAATAGTTCATCTTTCATACCTGTTCCTCTTGCCATGTTGCCCCCTTTTTTCTCAGATGCTTCTCTTATTGCATTGAAGTCACCAGCAACTATCCATGGTTCCTCCATCCTTGCAATTCTACTTAATTCCTCCCATACTTTCTTTTGTTCAACAAGAATTTGGCTGTTGTACACTATCGACACCAACCAAGGTTTCCTGTTTTCCATGGTTATCACTAGGTGTAAGACATACCTTGAATTAGCTATTGGGGTCACCAATCCGCATCCTTTTTTCCATAGAATCATGATACCTCCAGAGTACCCTTCTGCTGGGATTGTAGCCCAATTCCAGTTCCTACAAAAACATTTACCTATCTTGTGTATTCTAGGGCTGTTGGCCCTGGTTTCCACCAAACAACAAATTTCAAGATGATACATTGACATCATTGTTTTAATCCTTTGGATGGTGCCTTTACCTGAAGCACCCCTACAGTTCCATATCAATAGATTCAAATTCATGAAAATGATAAGTATATAATTCAAAATAATCATCAAAAGGAGGATACTAAAAGGATCCAAGAGCCTTGCGCCCCTTTTTGATGACTTTTCGTGCATCAAGAGATGCTTTCCTTCCTTGTTTCTCTTTCCATTGTTTGATGCTGGTTGTCAGCTTCATTGAATCCTCAATTTCTCCTTCTTCCTCTGTGAATTCCATGTCTTCCTTACCTCTAAGAACTCCAGTTACCACACTTACCATGGCTGAGTGGGAATTGGTGGTTTTCTCCAGTTCTAGGTCATTGTTACCATCTGACTGTTGGTCTGTATTGTGATTCTGATTTTTATTGATTTGAGGTTCAGCTCCATCAACAGATGTAATAAGGAGGTTTGGGTTTGTTGGTGAGTCTGATCTATGATTTGGGCTTATGTCGCATCGAGATCCCTCTCCCTTCTTAAGTTGATTAAGGGTCGTTGGATCCGCTGTAACCAAGTCCTCCTCCATCGTAGCCTCATTAGCTGGAAAATATCCAATTAGATCCTTATTTGGACGGTCCAAATCAGTCCAATCCATGTCTTTTATCAGACGATCAGGATTGTTTTGATTTTTATCTATGATTATCTGCTTTTCCTTAGATCTTGGTTTGTAACGGTCCGTTCCTCCCTCCACGCGCCTGCCGTTACCCTCAGCGTTGTGTCCTCCTCTGACATCCCTGTCAAGGTCCCTGTCTCTACCCTGTCGCATCACATAGCCACCCCTACCTTGGAATGAACGGTCGTCTGTCACGTGTGAATCTTCCTCTTCGCACGTGATCGTCTTCTCCGTTCGAGTGTTGTCCCTCCGTTCATCTCCTCCTTGCTGCTGTTGGCCAGGTGCTCTGTAGGCTCCTCTTCCTTTGTTCTTCCATTCTCGGGCCTTCATCCAAGAGCCATATCCTGGGTCCTTTTCCTGATCGTTCTTTGTTTGATCTTTTAGTAGCTCTGTTTCAGGAACTGGGACAGTGTTCCGGGTGACAGCATCTTCAGCCACCATTTCATCATCCTTCTCTCTACTGTTCTGTTGATCCTTTTGTGGTTCGGAGCCACTCGAGCTACTCTTTTGCAACATCGTCTGACACTTGTCCGCTCCGTGGCCTATGATGCCGCACTTGTAACAGAATACTGGGAGTTTTTCATAGAGGAGTGGTATGAAAAATCTATTATTTGGGGATTTAGCCCAGATTCCTCTTCTTAGTGGCTTGGTGAGATCAATCTCGACACACACCCGGGCGAAGCGAGCTCGATCTCCAACCAGGGTAGTGAGGTCCACCTTTACCACATTTCTGATATTGGCTGCCAGTGGCTCCAGCGTCTCCATGTCCATGTATTCCGATGGCAGATTATACATTTGAACCCATACCGTTGCCGATGATAACTTTTCATAGCAAGCCTGGAAGTCTGGTCGCCATTTTATCAGATGAAGCACTAGCCCGTTGATCGTCCAAGGTCCTTCTTCTAGTATGCTCTCCATCATCTTCTCCGAATCGCATCGGATTAGGAAGAAACCGTTGGCCATATCAGCAATTGTGGCCTCCCCAAAGGATTCCCATCTTCGGTTGCAGGCTTCTCTTACTTTCTCAAGGGGTGGTGGCCTTCCCAAGAATTTTCCGTATAAGCAACCCTTCATCTTCGCTTGCACCCGATTAACCAGCTCCTCGTCAAGAATTACTGTGTCCTTGACCGAAGCCATCAAGCTATCTAACAGAGGGCCCGGTTTGAAGACAACATCCTCCTGTTCCGGTGACCTCTTTGCCACCACTTGTGACCAGGACCTCCGATTCCCAAAACCATGAGTTTGTATGCCAGCTTCATTTTCTCCAGTTCTGCCTTCTCTTCTTACTTGCTTCTCCTGTGGGTTCATAGGTTGTCCCTATTTTGTGGCCATTATCTGTTCTCTGTTTGCCTCCATTGGTTGTTTGCCAGCCCCTTTTGGAGCCATCACCCCCCCACCCACCGGAGTAAGTGGGGGAAGCACTACAGTATCACTTGAAGTCTCCCGGCGAAGTAATTGGTGTCCGGCTTTCTTTTGCTCGCTTAAACAAATTCTTTTGGTTTGATGAGGCTAATATGACCAAATGGCCCAAGATGCTTAGCCTATATATGTATCATCTAATTATGTGACTCCCTTTTTAATCTCTAGATCATGATTCATCCACTTTTATATATAAAAAAATATACAACAAATGAGCATTTCTTTGAGACTTGTTTACCGATATAGAACCGAGAGCTTACTGAGTTGCTTCCCATTGACAGGATAAACATATGGGGCTAATCCTTGAAAGACAAGCAACTAAGATAGTTGGTTGCCAATTCGTTGACAACTGGGTGCCAGTCTGGAGGTAGTTAGTTGTTAGTTGTCAGCTTTCAGTGCATTTTGGGGCCTTCTTGAAGTTATTCTCCATCGTCAGATAACTATGCATACTATGGTCCAGGCGTTTTGTTTGAGATCATGCCACGTGTCCTTTGATATTTTTCCCCATAACATAGACTATAGATGATAAGGATTTGTTTATGTTCTAATTCTTCTCTTTGAGCAATAAATCTTGTGTTGATCGTTGGCACTACCGCTCGGGTCATCCATCTTCTCAAATCTTGAAATCCTTGGCACATTCTCTTAATTTATTAAGTTCTTTAAATAAACATGTGGGTGATAGTTGTAAGCTCTCGACAAATCATCCAAATTGCCCTTTACATGTTGTACCACTTATTCTACTACTCCATTTTTACACATTACATAGTGACATTTAGGGACTCTCCCTGATTTCTTCCCTTGATGGTTCTCGCTATTATTTTGTTATTGTTGATGAATGTTCTCGCTTTACATGTATGTTCCCTCTTCGCCACAAATCTAAAGTTATTGATATTTTTCTCACTTTTATCAATTTTATTTGACGTCAGCAAAATGCACTTGTCAAAGTTGTTCAAACCGATGGTGGTGGAGAGTATTTGGGCTCTGCTATACAATCATTCTTCAAATCCAAAGGCATCTCACACATCATGTCTTCCCCAGGTACACCCTATAGCAAAATGGTTTTCCTGAGCTCAAGTATCATCATATTATGGAAACATGACTCGCTCTGCTTGCTCATGCCCATCTATCTAAGGACTGTTGGCAATTTGCCTTCTCCACACCCGTCTACCTTATCAATCGTCTTCCCTCAAAGACTTTGCTTGGTCGCTCACCTTATGAAGCTTTATTTGAAACCAGACCGTCTTATTCTCATGTTAAAGTTTTTGGGTTCATTTGTTATCCTTATCTACAACAGTTTGGGTGAGGAAAATTGGACTTCAAAAGTGTATGATGTACATTCGTTATACTGGCTAACACAAGGGATATCGTTGTCTTGACCCAGCTTCTGACTAACTCTATGTTTCACGACACGTGACGTTTGATGAGGAATCAATCATTCCGATCATTTAGCCACAATCCTAATCTCCACAGGCATCCAAGGTCGGGTAAATTTCTTGGGTGGGTACCATACTTTGCTCTTGTTTCACATTGAATATCAAATTTCAATTTGTATCAAAATGGATACTAAGTTTTGCTTTGATTGCATTGGCAGGGTACTTGGTGCATTCTGATGAGAATCTGGTGGCGTGGACATTGGTGAGAACCTGCAGCACATTAACAAGCTCAAGCAGAGCCTACATCACAAGTAAAATTAATTTTATTGAGCAACATCAAGGTATGAATCAATTATCTAATTAAGGTTTTCAACATTGCAGGTTATTGACATACCTTAGCAGGGTTTGCACAACTCATCACCACACATGCATTCCAGTGTCCACGTCACCAGTGTCTCACAGGAATAACTCAAGTACCATCCGGTATAATCAAATAGAAGCTTAGTACTATCCGTTTGATACTAATTGAAATTTGATGCTCAATTTGAAACAAACAAATAGTACGGTATCTACCCAAGAAATTTACCTATCCAAGGTCTCACCAGCATTTAGGCTTCGTCACCAAATGGCACTCCATCAACTAACCCAGGCTCTGTCTCAACTGACATTGTGTTTTCCTCCTTGTCGAATGCACCTGTAGTTGTAGCTCCAACACCATTGCCAAGTCTATTTGATGGTGTGCCATCGCTGACCAACTCAGATCCATTCTTGGCTACCACTACATTGCCCAGTTTGCCTTTGGTGTCGCCTCCTACCTTATTGGTCATCATCATCGCTCCACCGCCATTGACGACCAATCTTCATCCAATTATCACTCGGTCCAGTGATTGAACCTGACGCCCTAGGGCATGGTGTGCCACTCGGCACCACTTTCCCCATGCTCTCCTTGTTGCTACTCAAGCTCTTCCTCCAGAACTTCTATCGTACAAGGTAGTTGCTAGTGATCCATAGTGGGTCATAGTCATAGATGATCTATTATCAAGTCCTAAACAAGACCTGGTCCTTGGTTCTAGCTCATCCGTTTATGAATATTATTGGTTGCAAGTAGGGCTGTCAAATGATCAAGTTGTTCGTGAGCAGCTCGAGATCGACTCGGTAAAAGCTCGAGTTCGGCTCGGAATTTCGAGCTTTCGAGCCGAGCTCGAGCTTCAATTTCGAGCCGAGCTCGATCGAGCTCAGCTCGAAAGCTCGAAATTTAATATTAATATATTAATATATAATGTAAATATTATTAAAAAAATCAATAAAATTTAATAAAATTAGTAAAAACTAATAAATATTATAATATATGAATAAAATATTTAATATTTAGTATTGACATATAATATATAATATAAAAAAATTAATTTATAAATAAGTTTTTAATTTAAAACTCAATCCAAGATTTAAAAATTATACTTAAGTTCTTAATTTCGAGCTTTCGAGCCGAGCTCGAGCTTTCGAAATTAAAATCGAGCCAAGCTCGAGCTAATTTCGAGCTCGAGCCGAGCTCGAGCTCGGGCTAGGCTATTTCGAGCCGAATTCGAGCTGGGCTCAGCCCGATCAAGCTCGGCCCGTTTACATCCCTAGTTACAAGTGGTTTTATTGGATCAAACTATCTGTATATGGATCTATTGAGCTCTAATAGGCCCGACTAGTAGCCAAAAGCTACAATCAACGTCTTGGGTTTGACTATGATGAAATGTTCAATCCTACGGTAAAACCCATAACCATTCGGCTTGTTCTCTCTCCACAGTGTCTCTTGGGTAGCATCTCCATCAACTTGATATTAAAAACACCTTTCTTCAAGGGAACTTACAAGAGAACATCTACCTCAAGCAACTACCAGGTTTTGTTGATTATGCACATCCTTCCTACACGGCTACACTTCTAAGTTAATTGCACAAGGCCCTTTATAGATTGAAGCAGGCCCCACGTGTGTGGTACAACAAGTTTACTTCCTATCTTCTGCAGCTTAGCTTTTAGGGATGTCCCTATGACATGTCCTTCTTTACTTGACATCGTGGGCAACATACGGTTCTTTTTCTCATCTATGTCAATGATCTTATTTTTTTTTTTTGAGAGTAATGCCACTTACCTTCAGCATTTTATCTCTCATCTCTCTAAGGTATTTGATATGAAGGATCTAGGCTCCCCTCACTTCTTCCTCGGAATACAAGTCCATCGAGACTCCTCTTTGCACCTACTCTCTCAAAATAATTATGCATTATAGTTACTTGAGAAGTTTAACATCTCCGGCAGTAAGCCTATCGCTAGTCCCCTTGTAGTTGGTCTGCACCTCTCAGCCCATGGCTCTACTCTTCTTCCTTACCCAACTCTCTATCATCAAATAGTGGGCTATCTCCAGTATCTCACTCTTAGTCAGCTTGATATTGCCTTTGTCGTAAGTCACGTATGTCAATTTATGCACAAGCCCACTAAGACCTATCTTGAGGCTGTAAAGTGAATCTTTTGATATATTAATGGAACCATCTCACTTGGCCTCTCCTTCCACTCCTCCCTGTCTCTCTCCTTGTGAGCCTTTTCTGATGCCGATTGAGTTGGTTTCCCGAACAATCGCCATTCCACCATAGGTTTTGCGATATTTCTTGGACCTAACTTTGTCTTATAGGGTACTAAGAAATAGTCCACAGTCTCTCGTTCCAACTCAAAAGCAGAATATTAGAGTTCTATTCGACATCTGCAAGTCTCCCTTTTTGCTTCTCCAACTCTTTATTACAATAGTGTTAGTGCTCTTCATATGTCCAAGAACTCTATCTTTTGCAGTCGCACTAAACATATCAATATTGATGTTCACTTTATTCAAGAGCATGTCTTTAATGGTACAATTTAGTCAGCCCATGTACCTAGTTCTCATCAAATTGACGATGTCTTCACCAATTCACTTTCACGTCCTCGTTTTTAGGCTCTTCGTGACAAGCTCATGGTTTGGGAGGTCTTACCCTGAGCTTGAGAGGGGATATGAGCGATATTAGTGGGGGAATCAATCAGAACAAGTTTTGGATGCCAATACAGCTATATATGTTTCCATATAAGGAGGGATATCAATCTTCCTTAATTGATTTAGTTTCCTATTCGAATGGTATTAAAATCTCATCAAACTTGTAAATTATATATCAATCCTCTGTGATTGATTCAATTTTCTATTCAAACAAGATTATAATCTCATCAGCTTGTAAATCTATATATATATATATGAATGAAATGAAGAAGATAGCTTCAAATTCTTCACAGTAGTAATGGTTGATCATTCAACCAATACAATTGGTTAGGGTTTAGAATGCAAGGGATAGGGTTTCACTTCCTCTTCATACATTAATATTTTTACAACACGTGAAACATGATGTGTGTATATATTTTTTGCTCTAGGCCATCAATATATATGTCAAACTATGCATTAATCAAAAGAGACAATTATGTAGGTGAGTGAGACCACGACGACAATGTTTAAGATCAATCCAAAGCATCATCAATATATTAGGACATTAAAGCTATTAAGACATGTTCTGATTGAAAGCCATATGTTTTCTTTTTTCTGTTTTTGGAATAAGTAGGATAAACACAATTTATTAAAAATTAAGATAGTTATTATAATGTGGAAAGGCGGATACAATAGGGGAAATATGAGACAATAAATATTCCAAACTGATCGGTTTCTTTGCCCATAAAGTCATAGTTGATGTTCAGATGAGTAGGGGTTTTATTGTAGGGAAGAGGAGGTATTAAGAGAAGAAGGGAAGGAGAGGGAGGGAAGAAGGAGGAGGAGAGGGAGAGATTGAGACAATATTCACCGCCCTTCCATCAAAAATTCTGTGAATACATATAGCCATTATAGCAGATATTCCAAGATTCCCTGCGACCACCTTCTCTGCAACATTCTAACAAACATCTGACGGGCATCACTCCACTACCTCAGTAGGCTTCCCCCTATAACCAACTATCCTCTTAATTACAATATTAATGGAATCTAGACTCACTTAAGCATATTAATCAATATACTATGTTGGAAAGTTTAATATGACTCTCAAGTTCATCATCACTAATTTATTTTCTCAAGAAAGGTAGATATTCGGGCCTAATGGGGCGACAACTGTTACATCTTTGCAATATGCTGACGACATACTAATTTTTTGCACGAGTAGACCTGAAGAGGCCCGACTCCTGAAACTCATATTTTACTTGTTTGAGGGACTATCGGGGCTAAGGATCAACTACACCAAAAGCCTAATCATCCCAATCAAGGCATCAGAAGAACACATACAAGACCTTTCCCAAGTGAGATACCTAGGGATTCCACTATCGGGCGGGTGGCCGAGAAGAGAAGACTGGAACGTCCTTATAGAGAAGATCCGGGGTAAGCTGGGACCTGGAAGGGAAAGCTACTATCACTGCAAGGCCGACTCACACTTCTAAACTCAGTTATCTCCACAATCCCAATCCATGGATGTTGGCCTATCGTCTCCCGGAGTGGGTCATCCAAAAAATAGATGTAATCAGGAAAAATTTCCTATGGAGGGGATTGGAAAATGAAAAAAGGTCCTACCACCTGGTCAACTGGGACAGATTATGCAGACCCAAAGAAAATGGTGGACGGGCATTTTGGACCTCAGAAGTTTTAATGGGCCACTGTTAGGGAAGTGGTGGTGGAGGATCCTTACGGGCAGGTGTTGACCAGAAAACTTGAGTGCAAGCACTCAAGCCTCCACACGCAAGCGTACGTGGTCGCAAGTAATAAATTCTGGTGAGTACCAGGTCGAATCCACAGGGAAGGCTTACTAGGTTTAGATGAACATTAACCTACTAAGTTTCTTGGTAAAGTTAGTCGATCTATAAGTGGAAAAGGTTACTAATTAATCTAAACTAAACTACTCATAGGATGTGGTGAGATAACGAAGGGTGCGAGGGATTACTCTCTATGATATGCTTCTAGGGTTGTATGGCTCTAATGACTTGTATTGATTTTCTCCTTGGCTTACTAAGTTATCAAGGTTATGGACATGGGTGTGTCACTGATAAAGTGTTGTGCTTGTGTGTACTCCGGGTGCATCCTACAGGACCTTATCTCTAAGGGCACGCACCTACGTCCATATGTCTATGGTACTATAGATACGTTATAGGACAACAACTAATCACTACCGAGGAAGTGCCTACCGTGATGTCTCAGTGATAGGTCACAACGGTGTCACGCCGTCCACCCAATTCCTCTATTCTACTCACAAGCCTAGATGTCTCATAGGACTTGGAGTTAAGAATACTCAATGTCTTTCAACAATTGAGGGATACAAAGAATAGATTCAAAGGCACATCCACAATCATGATAACAAAGCAAAGCCAAAGATAATATAGATTCAAGTCAAAGAGTTCATACAACCCTAGCAAAGATGTTCAAGCTACCATTACAAAGAAAGATTCATAATGATGCAAATAAGAAGGTAAACGTCCATGTCTAAGTACAAAGGAAGGATTAAAACACAAGAAATTAATAAGAGATAGGTTCCCCCTTTGCTTTGAGCTCTCCCCTCAAGATTTGGCCTTGAAACCCTCCGGATCGCCTCTTTGGAGCCCTAGCCGTCGTCCCCAAACGAGAGATGAGAAAACCTAGCAAAACAGCCCCTTTTTATAGCCCAGCGCCTCCGACATCACGATGTAGACAAGCAACATCGCGATCTGTCTTTTCTTGTGAAAATCGGCGCTCTGTCACGATTAACATTGCGATGTTCGTGAGTAACATCGCGATGTTATGCAGTCTGCATTGCGATGTCTTCATCAACTCAGCGATCGGGTGACCATTTCAACTCGGATTGAGCTGAAATTTTAACTGAGTATTCTTGACTTGTTGATATTCATTCTGAACGGTGGGGATTGGATTTGGAGGCCTGTAGCACTTCCAATAAATTCTATATCTCAGCTGCTCTTTCAGGCTGCTCATAACCCTTTCTCCTTTGACTACTTTTGTTCATTTGTCATAGAACACCTTCCTCTTTTGCCCAAGATCATCCTTATGGCTCTCCAATGGTATCACTATATGTCAATATTAAAACACTTGCATTAATGCATAAATCAATCCATTTAGTATAGAAATTCACTAAAACAAGTGTACATGCTAGTTGAGGTAGAGTTTATACAAAATAACCCAAATTGGCTCTTGAATACATCATTAGATAGCCATATTTGGTCTCAACCTAGCAAAATATGTCATCTAAATAGCTCTCTTTTGAGAGCTATCAGCAAGGCAGGAATTTGCTAGAAGATTTTTCAGGTCATCTACTCCAGAAGAGGATACACTGACCCCGACAAATCACAGCCGAATAGAGATTCCCCCTTCTGGAAAGGCATCCTCTGAGAAGCTCCACCAACTCTGGCAAATATGAGGTTTAACCCGGGGATGGGCGAAACTACCAATCTCTGGATGGACAATTGGTGGGAAGGGCTTGCACTATGTAACATCTACCCGGGTCTACAGGAATTATTAATCAAGCAGCATCTAACCATTCAAGAAGCAAGATCCCAACTACAGAGGGGCAACACAATACTTAAAGTTGGGCCCCTCAATATTGGGGAACATGTGGGTCTCGACCTGATAACACAAGCAATATTGAACCCCAATCCAACCACACCCGACTCAAGGGAATGGAAACTCAAACTGAACAAAACATTCATGGTGAAATCCTTATACTATTTCAGAGTTGATGGCGGGCCCGGAGCGACCTACCTGCCCCCTTAAGGTCAAACATTTTGCATGGTTGGCAAAAAAGGATAGGATCCTAACTCTTGACAATTTACACAAGCGAAACTGGAGATGAGACCGAACAAGATGCTATCTATGCGAAACGGAAGATGAATCGGTAACACACTTGTTGGTCTCATGCCCCTTTGTAATGCAAATTTGGAACTACTTCGGGAACCTTTTTGGGATAAGAGCAAATGGTCTAGACACACAAGCCCTCCGGGGAGCCAGGGCGGCCTCCTATAGGGTGGACAATACCCTTTGAGGACGTTGGGATCTTATCGTGATGGCAATCACCTAGAGCATCTGGGGGGGGAAGGAATAGACGACGCTTCCAAGACAAACACGCGTTTGTTTGATAATTATTCGCGACATTTTTTTTCCTCATTATTTCTTGGTTGAATGCAGCTCCTCCGGCCAAACGGCTTAAACTTGAAGAGGCAGGGAACCTGGTGAAGCGTAACCTTGAATTTACCTTGGACACTCCAGGACGAGAAGATGCGGGAGGCGATGCGTTCGAGGACGATCACCTCCCATCCAGGGCATGTCAACATGAGCAGGAAAAGAGGAGGCAACAGCTCAAGCAGCAAAGAATGCTTTGAAATGTTCCGTTATTATTTTTTGTCCTTGTTGTTTGAGCAATGTACTGAACTCCTTTATGCTAATTAATAAATAAAATGTGGTTTATCCACTTTATCAAAAAGAAAGAAAGGTAGATAAATCCCGTTTATTCATTGCTAAGATAAAGACCGGGATACAGATAGTAGTATGATATATATATTTGGCTGAGGGCATCATCATTGGTCTATAAATTGAATAACATCAGCATTCTCAACATTGAGGCCACTCAACTCCCTCACATTAACAGGGAACACATTGGGAGGCAATCCATTAAAGGCCATGCTCACAAGTAAGTTGGCAGCAGCCTCTGTTTCATGAAAACTATCCCAGAATACATACTTTGTTCTATCGGAACAATATGGAGTCCAAGGCTTGCAATTAATTTCTGCATTCAGGTAGCCCATTCCACAACATGCAGCCTTGGAATCATCAAATCCTACAGCCATGATTCACAAATTCACGATCAGTCAAACATGGAGTATATTATGAGCAATATCAATGGAGATCTACAAAGCGATTCTAATCAAGCCGAACAAAATTTAAGAAAATCTAAAGTAAACCAAATCAATCATAATCATCACTCCGTGATTCAAACACCAATATTATAGTTATATATGTTTCCATATAAGGAGGGATTTTCGTGATTAATTCAAAATGATAACTTAGTGATTCAGACGCCAATATAGTTATATATGTTTCCATATAAAGAGATATCAATCCTCCATGGTTGATTCAGTTTCCTATTCGAACAAGGTTATAATCTAGTCAAACTTTACAAGTGTAAATCTATATATTGGATGAATGAAATAAAAAACAATGTTTCAAATTCTTCACATATATTAATATATCCACACACACAAGCATAAACATACCATAATTCTTTGGATGATTGATGTATTGATCAAACACCCTGTAGGAATTGAAGAAGGAATAGCTCATATCTGCATACTCTAACTGTAATTCCTTCAGTAAAAGAGCAGCTTGCTCATTGTACAGGTATGAGACTTGATTAAATTCTCTGTAGCAATCTCCAGATCTGTTGTTGATAAGTCTAATAGCTGGCCAACAGCCAATTGGTTGAGTCCCCATGAACACTAACTTTCGTGCTCCAAGTTTTAATATTCTCTTCAGAAAATTAAACATAGTCATAGGAAAAGGAATTCATGACTTCTCACTAGTAATTTTACATCAGTTGATCAATCTATGTTACCTTCAGTTCGCCTTCCAATGTAGATATCAATAATTTCACATACTTTGATACACCAATTGGATCATAAGCATAAGCAGGTATGTCATTGCTTCCAATGTTGATATAAAAGATGGAGCTTGAGATGAACCTTTTGACGTGGACACTGCCCAACTTCTCCCCCAGAGCTCTTAACATGTAAGAGTAGTAATATATCTGAGTCTCCAGTGGTATGCAACGACCCTGGAAAGTATTAATCAGATTTTCAGGTGGGATCAAACTCATCTAATATGATATCAATCTTACTTAGTTTGTTTAAATAAAATGTGGTTTATCCACTTATTAAAAAAAAAAACTTACTTTATTTGTAGATGTGAAAATTCCAGCACTGCCGGAGGCAAAGTTAACTCCTTCCAGGAATTCCAAAGGATTGTCAGTTTGGACATACTGAGATATGGTTTTGGTTATGGTACTCCCAGTTTCTTAGCTGTAAGTAACATATATGTGTTATACTAATATATTACAGAAATAAATACAAAGTAATAATCTAACAGGAAGATATGTACCTAGGAGGTCAACAACATTCTTTCCATTGCTGCATCTGCCTGTCGGCTTGCCTCCTGGATAGTCAATCCCGTAGTGAGGGAAATTACACTTCGCATCAGTATCGATATAGTTGTTATTGCCAACATCAGATAGGGAGTCACCAAACACAAACATTGCTGGGATTGAACCCTGAGCTACAACAGAACAGCTGAGCATGAAACTGAATGAAACATGAACCAGCAACACATAAAGAGTCAAAGAATCCATTGTTGAATCTGAAGCTTGTGTCTTCCTTCTATGGTATTTTGGCAATGGAGATAACATTTGAATTTGTTTTAGAGGGAAAAGGGAAAGATCACCATGAAATCAAAGAAAAACCCAAAATCAAAGGAAGAACACTCAAAATTAACGTGGAAACCTCATAATTGGGGAAAAAACCACGAGCTTCTTCATCGGGAGCGAAGATCCACTATCAACCTTTCAAGATTACAAAAAGAAGCTCCATGAAAGAGCTTGAGATGGGGAAATGGGGGAGAAGGAGAGAACTCAGGTCTTTAGTGGAGCAGGGCTTCGCCAGGACTTTAGTTCATCATCGTTGATCTGGAGGAAGGGGATATTTATAGGGTCTGGAGACTGGGATGACGCTTGGGAAAGCTTTACTCAATTTAGACGCGTGTGTGCCACCAAGAAATTCAAATTTCGCCGTCTTCTTACAGATGTTTCTAGATTGAGACCGCTGCAAAATCTGGCCTAACCGACGGTGAATCGGCCCAACTGATTTCCCAACTGACTAACTGATTGGGCTTCTAGAAGATTCTGTAAGAGACTCCCGGATGAGGGGTTGCAGGAGGAGGATCGCTCTAGCGAAGGGTGATGAGGTACTTGGGGAGGACCTCTGCATTTGGGGTGTTTTCCGAAATGGGGAGGAGCTCGGCACCTTAGTAGGGAGGAGCTTCTAAGACCTTGGGTAGTGAGGCTTTGGGGGTCTCATTGCGATGTCCCTACGTGTAGTTGATTGTTTAATGACGTCTTTCGACAATCTCAACCCTATCAGGTAACAAAGTTCATTTCTAACAATTTTAAAATTTTAAATTATTTTTTTCTATCAGTTATCCAAAAATATTTTATAGAACACATTCTAAAAATTTCTATATATGTGGGCTTTAAAGCGACGTATTATTTGGATCTATACCATTAATAGACTACCAACTTGGACCACAAAGGCAAAACCCATGTGCACAAAATTAAGTTCATCAACCATATATAGAATTGCATGCTCATTTATTCTTCATTACTCCTTATCTGCATTTTAGATGAGACTGGAACCAAATTTATGAGCGAATTAATTCATTTAATTAAATTTTATCTCTGCTGAAGTACTTGGCACATTAATCTCTTAATTTATCAAATTTTTTAAATAAACATGTGTGTGATAGTTGTAAGCTCAGTAAATCAATCAAATTGTCTTTTACACGTCATACCACTTATTCTACTACTCCTTTTCACACATTACATAGTGGCATTTGGGGACCCTCCCGAATTTTTGTCACTTGATGGTTTTCACTGTTTTATTCGGTTATTGTTGATGAATGTTCTTGCTTTACATGTATGTTCCCTCTTCTCATTTAGCATTTTATCTCTCAGCCCAGAACTCTATTCTTCGTCCTGACCCAACTCTCTATCGTCAAATTGTGGGCTCTCTCCAGTATCTCAGTACTCTCAGTTAGCATGATATTGACTTTGTTGTAAGTCATGAATGTCAATTTATGCACAAGCCCACTACAACCCATCTTGAGGTTGTAAAGCAAATCTTTCGATATATTAAGGGAATCATCTCACTTGGCCTCTCCTTCCATTCTAGCCCGTCTTTCTCCTTGTGAGCCTTTTCCGATGCCGATTGAGCTGGATGCCTAGATAGTCACTGCTCCACCATAGGTTTTGCGATATTTCTTGGACCCAACTTTGTCTCATAGGATACTAAGAAACAGTCCACAGTCTCTCGTTCCAGATCGAAAGCGAAATATCAGGCCCTAGCTTCTACCACTATAGAAGTAATTTGGTTCATTCACCTCCTTTGACATCTGCGAGTCTCCCTTGTTGCCCCTCCAACTCTTTATTGCGACAATTTTAGTGCTCTTTATATGTCCAAGAACTCTGTCTTTCACAGTCACACTAAAACATATCGATATTGGTGTTCACTTTATTCGAGAGCATGTCCTTAATGGTACAATTCGATTAGCCCATGTACCTAGTTCTCATCAAATTGCCGATGTCTTCACCAAGTTACTTCTATGTCCTCATTGTGAGGCTCTTTGTGACAAGCTCATGGTTCGGGAGGTCCTTCTCTGAGCTTGAGGGGGGGATATGAGCAATATCAGTGGGGAATCAATCATAACAAGATTCTAACGCCAATATAGCTATATATGTTTCCATATAAGGGGGGATATCCTCCGTGATTGATTAAGTTTCCTATTCGAATAGGATTGTAATTTTGTCAAACTTGTAAAGTATATATCAATCTTCTGTAATTGATTCAATTTCCTATTCAAACAAGATTGTAATCTCGTCAACTGATAAAGTGTAAATCTCTTTATATCATATGAATGAAATGAAGAAGATAGCTTCAAATTCTTCACAGTAGTAATGGTTGATCATTCAACCCTATAATTTGGTTAGGTTTTGCAATGCAAGGTATAGGGTTTCACTTCCTCTTCATACATTAATATTTTTACAACACGTGAAACATGGTGTGTATAAATATTTTTTGCTCCGAGCCATCAATATTCAAACTATGCATTAATTAAAAGAGACAATCATGTAGGTCAGTGAGAGTGACAAGAATCTGAACATGACTGGACCACAACAAAGATGTTTAGGATCGATCCAAAGCATCATCAATATATTAGGACATTAAAGCTTTTGTGGCCTTTCCGTTTATAAAGCCACATGTTTTATTAAAATAAATTGGGTAAAACATAATTTATTAAATATTAAGATAGTTGTCATAATATGGAAAGACGGATACAATGGGGAAATATAAGACAATTAGTATTCCAAGCTGATCTGTTTGTCTGTCCATAAGGTCATATATAGTTGATGTTCAGATGAGTAGGGGTTGTATATATGATCCATTGTAGGATTTAATATGAAATCAAATTTATTAATCAATTCAATTCCTTCGATCAAGATTTTGGTTCTCACTTCACTTGCTTCAGGCTTGCTTCTTGCGAGAGGAAGGATTTTTTGTTAGTTCTTTTCGGTTTACGTAGCCTATAAGTATTTTGACAATTCTATAAAACATATTGGTCTTCTATAAAAATCGTCATAGAATTTGTCCCACAAATCATGTGGAAGTTTAAACGAACTGAGACTTTGGTCATGAACCAAATCAAATTCATCCTCTAATTAATAGTGTTTATTTGGATGTAATTTCACAAGCATGAATGTTTTATTCTTGTGGAACATGTCTGGCCCTTATTCACTTGCTCCCCACATCCACTTGATGCTGATATTGATGTGTAATCTATTGTGGCTCATACTTGACTTCCTATCAGAGCTTATCCATGGATGGCTCATGCATAGCAAGTAAGAGAACATTTTCCCTGTTTACACATTACATTACTGTTTTCTTTTTTCCATTTGAACATACTAATATATTATAATTTATTTGATCACATTAATTTAATGTCGGATAGTACATGAGATCTATCAATGATAGTGGTGGTGAGCAATGAAACATAGCCGATGTCTTCATAACCAAGTTACTTCCATGTCCTCGTTTTGAGGCTGAATTCTAATCTTGTCAAACTTGTAAAGGATATATCAATCCTCTATGATTGATTCAATTTCCTATTCAAACAAAATTGCAATCTCATCCGGCCGGCACAATTTTGTTCTTGGGCTAAACCCAAAAAACCTCACTTCTTTGAAATGTGTTCCCATATATATTCTCTTTCACTATTCTCCAATTAGTCAATGTGGTACTATTGTTTACCTACACTCCAACAAAAGATAGGGTCTCACTTCCTCTTCATATATTTAATATTTTTACAACACGTGAAACATGGTGTGTATATATATTTTTTGCTCCTGGCAATCAATTTATATATATCAAACTATGCATTAATTAAAAGAGACAATTATGTAGATCAGTGAGAGTGCCAAGAATCCGAACCTGACTGGACCACAACCACGATGTTTAGGATCGATCCAAAGCATCATCAATATATCAGGTCATTAAAGCTTTTGTGGCCTGTCCTAATTGAAAGTCATATGCTTATTATTATTATTTTTTTTAAATAAATTAGGTAAATTATAATTTATTAAAAATTAAGATAGTTATAATATGGAAAGACGGATACAGTGGGGGAAATATGAGACAATAAGTATTCCAAGGTTATCCGTTTGTCTGTCCAGAAAGTCATAGTTGATGTTCAGATGAGTAGGGGTTGTTTATATGATCCACTGTAGGATCTAATCTGAAATCAAATTTATTAACCAATTCGTCAATTGGTTTGATCAAGATTTAGGTTCTCACTTCATTTGCTCCAGGCTTGCTTCTTGCGAGAGGAAGTATTTTTTGTCGGTTCATTTCGGTTTATATATGTAGCCTATGAATATTTTGACAATTCTATAAAACATGGTCTTCTATAAAAATCATAATAGAATTTGAACCATAAATAATTTGGAGCTTAAACGAACTGAGACTTTGGTCATGAACCAAATCAAATCCATCCTCTAATTAATAGTGTTTATTTGGATGTAATTTCACAAGCATGAAGCATGTTTTATTCTGGTGGAACATGTCTGGCCCTTATTTACTTGCTTTCCGCATCCACTAGATGCTGATATTGATGTGTAATCTATTGTGGCTCCCACTTGACTTCCTATCAATGCTTATCCAAGGAGGGCTCATGCATAGCAAGAGAACATTTTCCCTGTTTACACATTACATTACTGTTTCCTTTTTTCCATTTGAACATACTAATATATTATAATTTATTAGATCACATTTAAATGTCAGATAGTGGTGAACCTCTATTTATAACAACAGTGTTAAACATGAATTAAAAAGAACAAAAAAAATAAAAAATCAAGTTTCCTAATTTCTTTTAAGATTTAATTCTAGTCTACCATAGATGGAGAAAATAGATATCCAAGGGATTTTGGTGATTTCGTCACAAAGAAGACAGAAAATAATGTATAGAGTACCATCTTCCTGTTAACTCCATTCAAAAGACCAAGGAAAAGGCTTAATAGAGGAGTGTTAGGATCAGGCCGGCCGCAAGTGTGACCGCCTGATCCTAACACTACTTTTATATATAAAAAATATATAAAAAATATATATTATATATTTTATTATATATATATATGATAGGGGTAAGTTTGGAGAGACACGTGGAGTCAACCCAGCGTAACACGTGGAAAAATCTGGGCCCTCAGTTTTATCCAGCCAGTTCGCCATCGCCTCGGTTATGCACCTCCTCGGATCGCTGGACGGTCTCGTCTATACAATACCATGAGCACCTCCTCGGACAGTTACAAGTCTCACCCTCCTTGGATTTGTAAAACAACTACTCCACAGTTCTGAGGAGGAGACTTCCCGTCAGAAGCCTGTGGCCTCACTAATATCCCTAAGTACTTTACAGCAAAAAGATCTGAGGAGATTACCGAGGAGCCGCGAGTCCTTCTAGAAGAATCAACAAGCGAGCTGAAGGCTGAAGAAGTCACATCAGAGGCCTATAAATAGCGGATACCTCACACCTGTAAAGGCACTTGATTTTTTGGACATTCGTTGTCTCTCTCCCTCCTTTGACCCCCTTTCCCTCTCATGTACACTGAAAAATCATCCATAGTGAATTTCTTTCTCTCAAAACGGGACACCTGTGGTTTTTCCCCCAATTTGTGGGGTTTTCCACGTTAAAGTTTTGGTGTTCCTTTCTCTGGTTCATTCTTTCTTGATTTCCTTGAGCTTTTCCCCAAAAACCCTTCATAAATTCAAGTGTTAACCGGATTTGAGAATTTTCCCTTGAATTTGCGTTGACAATATATATATATATATAACACCAACGGCATCCAAGTCTATTGGTATCTGGGTCCATTGTTAAAGCGCGGGGTTCTCCTGTGGGCACCAGGATGATAAGGTTAGAGATGGGCGACCCTAATAAGGTTCTTCTGTGAGCACCTGTAGGATGATACTCAAACACAAAACTTAAGGGAATGGAAGATCACACCAACCAAAGTTTTCACAGTCAAACCTCTGTACATATATATTTTGGATAGATGGTGGAGCTAGAAGCAACCTATACGTGGATACTTTTGGAAACAACCATGTCCTCTTAAAACAAAATTTTTTTCCTGGTTGGCAAATGAAGACAAAACTCTCACCTTGAATAACCTTCATAAAAGAAAATGGTGAGGGGAACTCACAAAGTGCTATCTATGCGAAGTGGAGGATGAATCAATAACACATTTATTCCTATCCTGCAACTACACAGCCACCATATAGATATACTTCTATAGCATCTTCAATATCAATGGCGGACCACTATTCCTCCAACAATTATGGGGACCTACGGCCACCTCCATCAATGTAGACAAAACCCTATAGGGGGATGGAACCTAACAGTGATGACAATCATCTAGAGCATATGGAGTGAAAGAAATATGTGATGTTTTAAAGATAAACAACGTGTTTACTTAAAAATTATTCATGATATCTCTTTCCTCATATTATCTTGGTTGGATGTAGCACCACTATTCAAAAAACCAAAGCTGAAGGAGACACTGAGGCTCATGAAGAGAAGCCTGTTGTTCACAAATATCACCCTAACTTGGACTGTAGGAGGTGACGAAGCCTTCGAGTACGAGACTGCATAACAAGGGAGCACCTAAATTATCAACAACTTGACCAAGAATGTGGCGTTGTCTCAATTTATGTATCATTTTTTCAATCTTGATTGTGATTATCTGTAATGAACTTCCATATCATTCTTAATAAATAATGTGGTTTATCCACTTAAAAAAAAAACTCTCACAAGATAAGGTTAAATCCTTACCATAAGTGTTTTGATTCTTGTATAATTCTTCAAATGCAGTGTACATGTTGAGAAAAGTATTGTAGAGATGAAAAAAACAATATGAACATGCTTAGAAAAATGACTACCATATTTAAAGCTGACTTGCATTAATTGAACTCCAATGGGCCATATCATATTGCAACTCAATGGACTCATGAGCTTGCCAAATGTATTAACATATGGTAATAATCATGTGAATGGTTGGTGTACACCTGAATTATCATATTAATTATTCAACTACAATATGTTTTTGGTCATTGATCATGGAGAAGAAAAGGCAGTCCGGTGCTACAAAATTTCCGCACATAGTCTTACGCTGTTTTTTTGAAGGAGGTTTCTACGACTCAAACCCCTGACCTTCAGGTCACATGGCAATAACTTTACCGTTGTGTCAATTATATATAAAATGCAACTATTGGGATGAAGAAAAAAAGGAATAAAATGCAATTATTGATTTTAAATTAAAAAATTTAGATTTAGAAAATTTATTAAAAATCAATTTTTGGACAATGTCACCTTTTTGCCTGTATATATATATATATACCCTAACACCCAAAACCCATCTATACTAAAACCCAAAGAACCCCCACCCCAACATACAGTAGTGTTAGAGTGGGCCGGCTGCAAGTGCAGCCGGTCGCACTCTAACATTTTATTATATATATATATATATATATATATATATATATATATATATATATATATATAAAATTTATAAAGACCTCCCTAGAGGGCATGCCAAGGGGTGTGGTCTTTGGTGACGAGCACCCTTGACCCCTTACGTGCATGTACAGATGTGGGGACTCAAATATGGGAGCTTTGTGCTCACAAAGGGCATGTTTGGATTAACTTCCAAAAAAAGTGCTTAACTAATAAAAAAGCGCTTTTTTCAAAACTGCTTCTCCAAAACTTCTTTTTGAGAAGCACCACATGACTAGCTTCTGAAAAAAACAGTGTTTGAGCTTTTTTTTTTTAGCTTCTGCTTTTTTAAAAAGCTAACCCAAACAAGTTTTTTTGAGCCCAGAAGCGCTTAACTTATAAAAAAGCAATTATGGACTCAAAAAAAGCTAATCCAAACAGGCCCTAAGTGCATTATGCAAACTGCTTCTCCATTTACGGGGCGGAAACTCAAACCTGAGAGTATGCTCAATCGAGCGAATTATCCTACACACGGGACCCGAGATACCGCTAGACCAATGGTTCTTTGGTGGTAGTTAGGGTTAATCAGACTATTCGAATGTGTGATCTTTTGCCCTTTTTTTATCTGATCCATTATTTTCTGAAATGAAACGAATCTTCAATCTCTCCAATCAGAGTGCTGCAGTTTTAGTGATACAATAATGTGTAGCTTTCTATACACCATCACATGCTCATGCTCTTTTTCTTTTATTCTTTAATAATGGAACTGAATCAGAGTTTATTAAAATAAGTAGCAGATCCAAGAGTGAAAATTGTTGGTAAAGCTCTAATGTATACTAGTGAGGTCACCAAACAAATCCAAACATCTGCGTGCCTAATGGACAGATGATAACAACAATTACAAGTTAACAACAACAATACAAAGTGATATTCAAAGGATGGAGATCTTTGTTTAGATATCAAATTTCCGCCTTGATTTTTTTTTTTGGAATAAGTGAATAAACCATATTTATTTATAATTTAGATAACTAGGGTGCAGTACATAATTTAAACAGAGTGTTAGTGCAAACAACACTTAAGTTGGCATTATTTGACAGCTTACTGGCATAAACAAATGAAAATGCAGCCTGACACAAACATGACACGAGATGACAAGACAGAAGTTTACTTAGCAGTAAAGACCGTTGCAAATATGGATTGAACAGAGATTGCAACAAAGTTTCCTGAAGACATGATAACATAGTTGAAGATGATATGGTATTGGTGACAAGGCACGAGGTCCGTAACTAGATGATGTAGCATAGACTCAGTTGACAGGGTCAAAGACTATTGAATTATACATGAGGAGGAACATCTTGGGAAGAGCTTTTAAAAGATCTCACTAGTGTTATTTTTGGACAGTAAGTTGCTTATGGCAAGGTACTATCTTTGGCAGGTATCTAGATATGCAAGTGAAGCAAATATATACTGGTGTTATCATTGGAAGGTTCACATGTTTAGCAAGCCCACATGTTTGGAAGGCGCGATATATTGAAGAACAAATCTATTGAAGACCAACTTGGAAGGAGGTTACTCTCATTATGGAAATAAGGATCCAAGTGGAGTTGAAGACATCATAAGCAATATATTTAGAAGGTGTCTAAATATATCGCTACCCAGATTTGGTAAGGAGATGATTTGGAAACATGATTAAAGATCTTATTTGAAGATTTTATGAAGGTCATACTTTGGAGGGAGGCCAAATATGGTATGAAGACTGATTCAGTGAAGATATGTTGAAGACCAAACTTGAGTGAGTCAACAACTAAGTTTGGAAACCTTTGATGTTGACGCGTCACGCCTTGAAGTGTTCGTGGATGTGACGGAGAGGGGTCCAGCCAGTTGTCGTGGTCATGATAGGGAGGATCAGGCGGAGTCGACTCAGATAAAGCCGGGAGGGTTTAGTTCTAGAGTTCGTAGAGTAACACAAAGCTGCAGCCTTAGTCAGTTCACTGGACTAGGCCACGTTGCAAGATCAGGTGCGACAGGATTTGCAATGGCTATTTTTGGAAGGAGTTCAAAAATGGTAATCGCGGAGATTTCAGAGATACGGAGAGAGAGAGATGGCAGGCTCGTGGAGCGGCTATATAAAGGACTCATCTCAAGGGTTTGAGGTGACACACAAGAGAGACCTAAGGAAGTTAGGTAGTGTGGACATTGACCGATCTTGAGTAGGTGTTTATGTATGTGTGAGATGAGTGACAAGGGAGTTGTACTCATGTTTTCTCTTCTCTTTTAGTGGATCGTTGTCTCCGGGCTTGGCCCCCCTAGACGTAGGCTTGTATAGCCGAACTAGGTTACCAATCTTGTGTTTATTTTCTCTTGTTTGCATTACTTGCTTAAGTGTGTGTGAGGTTGTGTGTTCTGAGAGTGAGTTGCAATATTCATTACAATCAAACATACAACCAACCTGTCGGAACTTTCACAGAGGAAAAAGAAATACAACATGCTAGCTCGGATCTCTGTTCAAGGTGCAATCTTCCCCTTCCTCCTTGATTTCCGCCTTGAATTTTTGTTTTTTGTTTTTTTTCTCAGGGATTAGAGATCCTTCACTTGCTCCACATTCACAGGATTGACATATGAAATTGGGAGCTCACCAAGTTGCTTGACATTAATAGGATGCACATAGGGTGCAGATCCTTGAAAGGCAAGCTCCATACACAAACTAGTGAATGCCTCTGTATAATGGGTATTATCCCAGTATATATGGTCTGTTCTATTGGAACAAGGGACAGTTCCTGGTGTGCACCTAACACTGCCATTGAAATTGCCTGCCCCACAACATGCCACCAGAACTTCAGTAAACCCTGCAACCATTGATTCAAATTGAGAGTCAAAAGAAAAGTTTCTGCCTGAGGATTCAAAGGAAAATAACTCACAAATTCCTTACCAAGACTTTCTCGGTTATCATATAATTTTTTGACCCCGGCGTATCGGTCGAAAAAGGAGTAGTGGAGGTCACCATTAGAAGATTGTGATTGCAATACTTGCATTAAGGAAGCTAATTCTTTGTTGTACAATTTTGCAATTACATTTAACTGTTCATGGCATTCCCCTGTTTCTGTTTTTCCCCTTAAAATTGGTATGCATCCTAGAGCTCCAGCTGATATGGTCACAAACTTACGGCCTCCAAAGATATACAAATCCTGTGTGCATTCATTCAGAAATTTGTTATATAATCTTTTAGATGTTCAAGTCCAAATCATAGACATATATACCTTCAATCGTGGTTGCAGTGTAGAGATTAGTAGAGCCACATACTCTTCAGGATCAATAGTAATATCAGCGACGATAGTTATGTCATTGCTTCCGATGTCGATGACAATGAAAGAGTTGGAAATGTGTTCATATGTTTGCACAATGCCAATCTGCTCTATTGTTGCTACCACCATTTCTTTGAAGAGTTCTACTTGCTGACCCAATGGTATGCAATAAACCTGAAAAGGAGAAAGAAAAATAATCAAAGATGAGGTCCATTTATACTACACTTTCATGCATACAATATTTAGAACTTTTTTTTCTTTCAAAATATGAATTACTTCTAGATATGTAGTGTCTAGGATTCCAGCACCACCAGAAGCGAAGTTGGCCCCTTTGAGGAATTCTTCAACCATGTTACTGGTGCCGTTAAAACTTAGCGATGGTTGAGGTGAAGATACACCAAGCATTTCAACTGAAAAAACAACAGTAGTAATGAATGTGAATCATGTTCAATCTTTTTTTTTTTCCTCCAAGTTTCAGTAAATATAGTATGAATGAGATTGATGTATGAGATACCGAGGAAGTCCATGGAGTTCTTGCCATTGCCCCAACGGCCAGTGGGCTCGCCTTCAATATAGTCGATACCGTAGGGATAGTAGTTGGCCTTGACTCCTGAGGTAAGATAGTTGTTGTTGCCAATGTCAAGAAAGGAGTCCCCAAACAAATACATGGCTGGTTTCAGTTCACGTCCAAAGGCACAAGAGCACAGGATCAGGAAGCACATCACCAGGTAGAACACTAAATGGCATACTTGAGAAGAGGCCATCATCTCCTGACCAAGCTCTTTAATTTGTAAGGGTGGAAAACAGGAGGAAATCAGCAAACTTTCAAAAGTTGGGGTTGAGAGGAAAACAGTAAGCCCACCTCTGGGAAAACAGGATGGAAAACAGTGAGGTCACCTCTGGGAAGTAGGGCGGCCGCTCCTGCAGCCACTTCCTCCTCCTCCTCTTCCTGGGGAATTTAGTGGCTCTGTTCACAGATGATGGAGGAAGGAGGTTGGCTCAACTCATGAGCTGCTAAAATACAATAATGGAGGTTGGTTTATATTCCACCATAAAAAATCGAAAATCATATATATATATATATATATATATATATAAACATATTTACATGGATGCCATTAATATTCCGGTCAAACAATCAACATATATTTTATCAAAATACAATCAACATATATGTTAGCCAAAAAAACCGATATCGTCTCGGGACGATACCGATCCTGTCCAATGGTCAAGATATGTATTTAAGGGATCGACGTCGATCCCCATACGATACTGGTTTCCAGGTTAAGAAGATATTTTTATTAAAAAGATTAATTACACTTTTCGTCCCTGAAAATGGTATCATTGTTCACTTTTATCCTTGTATTTTAAAAATATTCAATGCAGTCCTTGTGTAATGCGCAATACAATGTTAGGGACCAAAATAGAACAAAATACGCAATACACAAGGACTGTATTAAACATTTTTTTAAAAATACAAGGATAAAAGTGAACAATGACACCATTTTCAGGGACGAAAAGAACAAAATTTCCTAATACACAAGGACTGGATTGAACATTTTTAAAATACAAGGATAAAAGCGAATAATAACACCATTTTTAGGGACGAAAAGTGTAATTAATCCTTATTAAAATGACTAGTTTACGCTAATCTTTCTTCATTTCAACCAAGAGAGAGAAAATACAAAAAATAAAAAAATAAGTCACTCAGAGGAAGAATTAAGGGGAAAAATGGAAAAGAAGAGAGAAAAAACATGTCAGGATGGACCAAGAGGAAGAGGAAGAGGAAGAGGAAGTGGGAGTGAAAGGAAGAATATGAGAATATAATGGTTTGTGAGATAATATATGTAAACATATTTTTTTATGGATATGTATGGAGAGCGAGAGGCATTTTAGAGAGTTGATAAAGATTAAAAAAAACACCGATATTTTAAAAACACTCGCTACTATCAAGTATTTTTAATATATATAGCCAGTCTCAAGCTCAGATAAAGGAGGAGGGTTGCGGTAGATTGACAACTAGCATAAAACTTAGTCAGACTTATGATATGGATTTTTTGACTTATACCGTTGGGACATGGCTACCTAAGCACGCGCTACATTGGCACCCGATTGTAGTGTTAAATGAGCAAAGGGTTCCATTACATTGTCGCCCGGGTGTGATGGAATATAGGCAATGGTTCCCACATCATGAACATGTGTGGGTAAAGAAATTAGTCTTGCTACATCTGCGCCCGGATGTGATGATAAATAGGCAAGGGTCCTCGCATCTTAATGGATGGATGTGAGTAAAGAAGTTAGTCTATGAAAGTAGCTAGAATTAGAATCGGTAGTTGGAATATAAGGTCTTTAACAGAAAAATCTATGGAGTTAGTAGACACTCTAAAAAGGAGGAGGATAGACATAGTGTGTTTGCAAAAGACTAGATGGATAGTAAAGAAGGCTAGGCAGATTGGTAATACATGCTATAAATTATGGTACTATGTGGGAGATAAACTAGGAATGGTGTGGGTATTATTGTGGAACAAAGAATGAAGGACAAAGTGATTGAAGTGAAAAGAGTATGAGATAGGATTATACATTTGAGGCTAGTGTTGGAAGAAGAGACAATCAATATAGTGAGTACATATGCCCCTTAAGTAGGCTTAGAGGAAGAAGCTAAGATTAAGTTCCAGGAAGATTTGGATAGGGTAGTTCTCAGGATTTCAAGTGAGCAAGAGCTTTTTATTGGAGAAGATCTTAATGGGCATGTGGATAAACTCAGTGATAGCTACGAACGAGTGCATGGAGTTTATGGATATAACAATAGAAACGAGAAAGGAAAATCTATATTATATTTTGCTTTAACTTATGACTTGCTATTGACCAACACTTGTTTTAAGAAAAATGAATCAGACTTGATTACCTTTAAGAATTAGACTTCCTTGTTACAAAAAGAATGGATAAGTCGTATTATAAAGACTGCAAAGTTATACTTGGAGAAGCACTAAGGCTACGTTTGGATAAGGGGAATGGAAAGGAAAGGAGTGGGCATGGGAATTAATGGAAACGAATAGGAAAGATAATGATTACCTTGTTTGGATGGGAGGTAATAAAAAGGTAATATATTGGGAATGAGAAAAGTAAAGAAAAGGGTTGTGATATAATTACTTTTATACCCTTGATATAAAAATGGATTTATTTCTTTATAAATACTTTGATTAGCATACTTCGATTTAATTCTTATGATTAATTTTTTTAATTAAATAAATCATTATAATTAAATATAAATATCTCAATTTAATAATTTTTTATTAAATAATATAATTAAGGACAATTTGTTATGCAAAAACAATTATAATTCACCTAATCATTTAATTAAGAACATTTTTTAATTTAATTATTAAATTAACAATTAATTTTAATAATCAATTATCATATTTAAATGGTTAATAATAATTAATTAATTATTATAATTAATATTTACTTATAATAATTAATTATTATAATTAGTTGTTAAATAATTAATTATTAGAGTTAATTGAGGGGGGAAATGGGTAATTGGTCTATTCCCCTCTTGGGAGGAATGGCCATTCCCAGGGGGAGTGGCCAATCTCCTCATGAGGGGATTCTCAATCCCTTACAAAGGGGATTCATTCCCCTCAATAAATACCCAAACATGGGTATCGATCTTTTGGGGGATTCATTCCCCTTTGTAAAGGAATGAATCCCCCCATCCAAACGCACCCTAACTACCTAGCATAGGTTAATGGTATTGGATGTGAAGAAAAATTGTATAGTGAAAAAAGAAATAAAGGTTAGGTTACATAGGATTAGATGGTGGGTTTTGAAAAGGACCAACTAATTAACATTTATGAATAAAATATAAAAAGAGGCGGTCGGAGACATGGAAAATGATGCGAATATCTTAATGGAAGGAGATGGCGATATAAACAACTATCATCTCCTTCTAAAAGATGAGAATGACATATAAACAACAACAAAAATTTTATATAAAACTACGTAGAATTTCAATGTCTTCAAACTTTTTCTTTCAAGGAGGATGGTTTTTGTATAAATATTATATTTTTCTCATCCAATTGTTTTCTCTAAGCATAGTGATCAATCACTCAGTTGCCCTAGATTGATAAGATGGTGGCAGCTCACTTAATTGCTTGACATTGATAGGATACACAAATGGAGTTGATCCCTGAAATGCAAGGCTCATAAACACCTTAGCAGCCTCCTCGGTGTAATGCACACCATCCCAAAACATATGGTCTGATCTATTGGAACAAGGAACAGTTCCAACACTGCACTGACTGGTCCCATTGAACTTGCCTGTTCCACAACATGCCACCTCACCTTCAGTAAATCCTATAACCATTGAACCAAATTAACAGTGAGTGAGGTTCCTACACTAGGATTCAAGGAAAATACACAACAGAAACTCACAAGATAAGATTAAATCCTTACCATAAGTTTTTCGACTCTTATATAATTCTTTAAATGCAATGTACATGTCGAAAAAAGAATACCGGAAATCATCATAAGTTGATTGTAATTCTTCTAATAATGAAGCTAATCTTATGTTGTATGATTTAGAGAGCAGATTTGCTTGGAAATGACAATCTCCTGTTTTTGTTTTAGCCCTGAACCCTGGCAGGCATCCTTCAGCTCCAGTTGATAAGATCACAAACTTGCGAGCTCCGAGATGGTATATATCCTGTGAGCATTTACAAATTCCACATGTACTCCAACTCCAGATAATTTTATATACAAGAACAGAATGAAATTTTTTCTATGATACCTTCAGCAGTGGTCGTAGTGTGAAGATTAATAGAACAACATACTCCTCATGATCGAGTCCAGCATCAGTTAAGCTTGCAACTATTATGTCATTGCTTCCGAGGTTGATGACAACAAGGGACTTGGAGATGTGTTCATGTGTTTGTTCAAAACCAATTTGTTTAGCAATGGCTTCAACTGTCTCATTGAAGAAATCCACTTGCTTACTGAATGGGATGCAATTGCCCTGTTAAAGTTCATGAACTTTAATTTGTAGTCATTAATTGCTACACATCATATCATGCATGCAATTGATGAGCAATCTTCTTGATTTATAAATTGACTCACTTCATTAGTGGAGTCTAAGATTCCGGCACCACCAGAGGCAAAGTTGACCCCTTTGAGAAACTCAGCAGTGTTGTTTGTATGGAAGATTAAATCAAAATATGGACTTGGTGACACCAATCCAAGCATCTCAGCTAAAACAAAATAGAACTTCAAATACAATGGCCAATTCCAGCTTCAATAGATATATATCAACTCACCGAGACAGTCCCCGGAGTTCTTGCCGTTGGAGAACCTGCCGGTGGCCTTGCCACCGGGAAAGTCGATACCATAAGGATGGTAATTGACCTTGCTTAGTTTAGGAAAATAGTTATTGTTGCCCACATCAAGTAAGGAAGCTCCAAGCACGTACATGGCCGGAACATGAGCGAGTCCAAAGCCACAAAAGCACATGACCGCCATTAGATGACAGTGAATGGAAGAGCACTTCATCATCTTTTTCCTCTGCGCTTAAGCTAGTAAGTTAATAATCTTTGGGAGGGTGGCATGCATGAAATCATTCTGGTTTTGTAGATGATGGAGAACAGGAAGGAATGATAAAACTATATATTATATATACATGTTTTTTTATAAATGTGGCATGCATGAAACTTGCCAACATAAAACTATATATTATATGATGTGATAATTTGTGCATGAAGATGAATTAAAATATCCAAAATAAGAAAGAAATTAAAGATGTTGAATTTTGGATTTTAGACAAAAAGAAGACAGTGAGTTCACCTTTAGAAGTAGAGCCGCCACTTCTCTTCTTAATTCAACTTTTCTCTCATGACATTAAGGTAATAAGCAAAGATGCCAATGTATATATAGGAGAAAATGACTCTAAGGTTCTCTTTTAACACCCTTTCAGAATAAGTTAAGACTTCTAATTATTTTTATGTTTAGATTTGTTAATTCATAAGTGTTTTTATAGTAAAAAGTTGTTTGAATGTTTATGCCAAAAAAAAAAAAATCAATGATAAATTATTAAAATGGATATTTAATGAATAATTATAACAACAACAACAATAAGAACAATCACATTTAACATTAACAATAACTACATTCACACAAGGGTATTTTTACGATTGACAATAATTACATTTAATATCAACAATAAAAATATGGATTAAAGTCATTTTTGGTCCTTGTACTTTGACTCGATGTTCATTTTCATTATTGTACTTTAAAAATCTTCGATATGGTCCATGTACTTTGAGGTTTTTGTTCTAATATACATCTCTGGTGCTGACATGGCAGCATAGATGGCATACAAACAAAATACGGTTAATTTTTTATTCTAGGTGGCATGCCATGCCATTATTTAAAAAATTACTTCATTCGAAATCCATTTTATTATGCCATGTCAGCATGCCACATCATTCAAAACTGCGCTACGTAGTTCGCCACGCCGTAAATACTAGCCACATGCTACGCTGCCACTTCAAAGACTGTGAACATATTCTAATAAAACCCTAAAAGATGAGACCGTATGGAATATTTTTCAAATACAAGAATGGAAATGAACATTAGGTCAAAATATAGGGACCAAAATTGATTTTAATTCTAAAAATATCTCCCAAGCCTCACTTGTTATGTTAGATTTGAAAAGTCATTTTTTTAATTTATATTAAAATATTTTATAATTGAAAAATCACAAAACTTCTTTTTTGTCACAAGATTCAACCCCCAGCTTCTGAAAAATAATTATTTTTCTCTTTTTATAAGAGTTTCTCCTTTTTCAAAAAAAATTTTCAAACTTATTCTTGATTTTGTGGGTGGTGGCCCAAAGTGGACCCAAAGATAGCACAATAATTTATATTTTGTTTTTATTTTTATTTTTTATTTTTTATTTTGTCTTTGAAAATGTTCTTCCAGATACTGTATATTAACAAATATAATAAAAAATATTTTTAAAAAATTATTTTATTCAAAATCATTAAGACAACATGAAGGGATAATTTTTATACCCTTTTCCCTAAACTACCTCTCCCCAAACTCAACTAAACTAAAATTTATTTAAAATTAATTTTCATACTTTCAATATTTTCAATAGTTAATTAACTATTCATCCTTCAATAGTAAACTTATTCCATATAGGTCCCTTGTTACTATTCATCTTTCCCCTTAGAGTTCTTGTGTGGAGAGTTAGTGTAAATAGGGTATTGTGTGTGTAGGAAAAAAAGATAAATAGTATCCAAATAGTAGAGGGACTAATAATGAAGTTGCTCTATTTTCAAACATCTTGATAACACCATAAATATGTAAAATAGAAATATTTTGAAGAATGTATAGGTAATTCTAATTTTATAAAAAAAAATTGGTTCTTTTATGAGAGAATCTTATCTAATGATTCAGATATCAATAGACCTTTGAGTCATAAGTAAAAATATACATATAAAAATAAACATATATTAAATGATGCAACAAAGAAAAAGACTGGGAGGGAGCATGCCATTTTCAATCAATCACCCATTGTTGAATAAAATGCAAGTCGACCAATTAAGTAACTATCCATCAATCAAATCCATTTAATTTTTTATGGGAAAATTACCGTATAATTCCTGACAGTTTACATTTTAGAGAAAAATGATTTTTTTTTTTTTTTGCAGTTTCATAGAAAAGCTTCTCTTTTAACAACCTTTCATAATAAGTTAAGACTTCTAATTATTTTTATGTTTAGATTTGTTAATTCAGAAATATTTTTATAGTCAAAAAGTCGTTTGAATGTTTATTCCAAAAAAAAATAATAACAAATTATTAAAATGGACATTTAATGAATAATTATAACAACAACAACAATAACACACATTTAACATTAACAATAACAACATTCACACAAGGGTATTTTTTACGATTGAAAATAATTACATTTAATATTAACAATAAAAATATGAATTAAAGTAATTTTTGGTCCTTGTACTTTGACTCGATGTTCATTTTCATTATTGTACTTTAAAAATCTTCGATATGCCCACTGTATTTTGGGGTTTTTGTTTAAATACATCCATGGTGCTAACATGGCAGCATAGATGACATACAAACAAAATACGGTTAATTTTTTATTCTAGGTGGCATACCACCTCATTATTTAAAAAATTACTTTATTCGAAATCCATTTTATTATGCTATGTCAGCATGCCATATCATTCAAACCCTGCCACATAAGTCGCCACGTCAGAAGTACTAGTCACATGTACTGCCACTTCAGTAGTAGGGACATATTCAAATAAAAACCCTAAAATAGAGGGACAGTATAGAACATTTTTAAAATACAGGGATGAAAATGAACAATAAGTCAAAATACAGGGACCAAAATTGACTTTAATCCTAAAAATATCTCCCAAGTCTCGCTTGTTGTTATGTTAGATTCGAAAAGTCATTTTTTAAATTTATATAAAAATATTTTATAATTGAAAAATCACAAAACTTCTTTTTTCTCACAAGATTCAACCCCAGCTTCTGAAAATAATTATTTTTTCTCTTTTTATAAGAGTTTCTACTTTGTCAAAAAAGTTTTTCAAACACATAAGTTCTTTACCTAATTTAAGCGGGCTTAGATATAATGTTTACAAATGAAAGAAAAGACATATGACACAACTGGGCAACAACTTCCTTGTTTCCTTTGTATTCTTTTTCTTGATTTTGTGGGTGGTGGCCCAAAAAGGATCCAAAGATAGCACAATAATTTGTATTTTGTTTTTATTTTTTATTTTGTCTTTGAAAATGTTTCGTCCAGATACTGTACATTAACAAGTATAATAAAAAAAAAATTATTTTATTTAAAATCGTTAAGACAATGTGAAACATTAATAGGCCCCTCATTGAGATTGGGTTGGCCCATATTAAACTAGCCCATGTCACAACAACCGTCTCTTGCACCATATCGGATCAACAACTCAATATCGGAAATGTAATCACAATACATCAGATCGAATCAGACAGATGAATTGTCAATGCAACGTATATCAGAGAACAACACCAACTCATCATCCCAAAGGCACTCCCCGCATCGCCCACCTACAGAGCACCCTGAACTCATCGGAATATTGGCGGACCTTCTAGAAGAAGCTTAGATGTTGCCAGGCTGGCCTTCTAGAAAGGATACAGCTGTCAAACAACTCAGATCCAGCTGGATGCTTAGCTGGAACCTAGCTGGAGCCTTAGCTGGCAAAGCACGTGGCCTAATTCAATGAGGCATGTGTTGAAATACCAAGCTTCTTCTCCGAGCCACCAAAGCCTATAAAAGGCAGTGATCTCGACTCATTTTGGACAAGACATTGATAGACATCGAAGCTCTGTCTCTCTGAAGATTCATCCACTTTTTCCTTTTCCACTTGTAAAATGGCTTTCAAGGCCCAGATAAATGAGAATTCCCCTCTTTCATCCGTGGTTTTTCCCTGCTAAGGGTTTTCCACGTTAGATCTTCGTCTCCATTTCTTGTTTGATTGATTTTCTCTCCACTTTCTCATTATTCAAATCCCTGCAAATCAAACAAATTTAACCATTGACTTGGAATTGAGGTTGATCTTGAGGCAAACCCGATTTCATAGTTAACATACCCTTTTCCCTAACTACCCCTCCCCAACCTCAACTAAACTAAAATTTATTTAAAATTAATTTTTATACTTTCAATATTTTCAAACATCTTGATCAACACCATAAATATGTAAAGTAGAAATATTTTGAAGAATATATAGGAAATTCTAATTTTATAAAAGATATTGGCTTGTTTATTAGAGAATCTCATCTCTTGGAGAGTAACCAGGTGCCAATAGACTCTTGAGTCATTGATAGAAATATATATATTAAAAATAAGGACCATGCTATACATCCCGACGAATTCTCCTGAAACACCTTCCCGATACCATTGATATCCCCTAGGAATACACACCA
This sequence comes from Dioscorea zingiberensis, assembly GCA_026586065.1. Taxonomy (NCBI): domain Eukaryota; kingdom Viridiplantae; phylum Streptophyta; class Magnoliopsida; order Dioscoreales; family Dioscoreaceae; genus Dioscorea; species Dioscorea zingiberensis. The sequence continues at coordinate 66,867,238 of CM048819.1, read as the reverse complement.
CCCCCATCTCGAGAGCAAATCAATGGATTCGGTACGTGATTTCGGGAAGAATTGACGGGACGTTTAGATTTACCCTAAAAATAAACATATATTAAATAATGACAAAAAAAAAGGCTGAGGAGCGAGCATGCCATTTTCAATCAATCACTCATAGTTGAATAAAATGCAAGTCGACCAATTAAGTAGCTATCAATCAATCAAATCCATTTGATTTTTTTTCATAATTTCAAAAAATATATATTTTTTAAAAGATGAATAAATTATATTTTACTGATAATTAAGCGTTACATATCCAGAATTTCAAAATAAACTTAGCCATAAGTTAGGGTGTGTTCAGTGGGGATGAGAGAAGATTTGATTTAGGCTCAAAAAAATATATTTCCATTTTTTTAGATGGAGTTTAAAAATGAGAGAAGAATAAGATAAAAAGATGTTTAGAAGAATGTTGGACTTTTAAAAGGTTTTTTAAAAAAATAAAAAACACAAAAATTTAATCGATTGATATGTTATTTATTTATGTAATTTTTTTTTTGATAAAAGAAGAGCTAGTGATAGCTATTTAAAGAAAGTAAAAAAGATACAGAATAGGTTAACAGAAGTTGAAATCAAAACGATAGTCCTACTGCAACAAGCAGTTCTTCCAGCCAGCTAGGCTTATCCGATCCTCTATGGAACAGTGAGAGACCAGGATTGCCTCTTGCATGATGGGATAATGTATCTGCCAAGTGGTTGATAGTCCTTGGACAAAACTTTAGCTCCACCTCATGATGATGCTCCAGAAAATACTTGATATAGTTTATGTCTTCGTGTACTCTTCCTTCAATAACATCTTATCCATTCTTGATGATTTGAATTGCATGCAAACAATCAGTGTATATGGTTTTGGTGTTCCAGTTCTGTGCTCTGAGTTGCTCCATGGTAAACTTGATTGCTTGAATTTTAGCATGTGTGCTTGACTCTGCAATGGAGGTAGTGCTTCCAGCCATGAGAATGGTGCTACTTGACTGTTTTGATTCTTATGATAATTGTTTTATTGGGATGTAGTGCTTAGAAGTGAGAAAAAAAGTTATATTTCTGAAATTCTTTTCCACTGAAGTTAAAGTGTATTGAAGTGGGTGGAAGTAGGTGTTTATATGTTGAAGTTCATTTTGTCCATTTCGATGATAAAAAAATAAAGTTGACCTAAGTCAAGATGAGAAAAATGCAAAAATAAGAGAAGTCGTATTTTTCTCATTTCATAACAAATGAACAACCAAAATACAGAGAACTCAACGCATTTTCAATTATTTGCAGTGAAATGAATGTAGGTAGTTGACTATTCTTCACATGATTATGCGATCTACAAATTTATTTTAATAGGACTAACAAATTAAAAAATATTTTCTTAAAATACTAAAAATTATAAAGAAAGAGCTTAATAACGAAAAACAATCCTTGAAATTTGTGCAATGCCCCATCTTTTACGTAGTCAACTATTATTAGTTTAAAATGAACTTCACTCAAATATAATAAGAACGGGGAAGTAATGAAAGGTCCCCCCAAATTTGAGAAATCCATAAAAAATCCCTATAAGTTTGCTTATTCCTCTTTAGTCCCTCCTTTATACAGGGATTTACTTTCTAGTCCAAACAGTATCAAACGGTGTTAAAAACCCTGTGAAAAGACGCTGCTGCCCCTGGGAGTTAATGGGCTGTTCGGCGCCTTCTGCTACGCCCGTACACGTCGCGTCCGGGCGTGAAATGACGCGTCTGCCCCCCTGAACGACTTCTCCTATTCTCTTCTTCGTATCCCCATCTTTCAGAAAAAAGCCCTAAAACGAAAACGAAGTTCGCGAAGACACTGAGACCGCACCGTCAACCCTGCCGAAATTTCCTTCATATTCTCTTCCAGCAATGATACGATGAGTTCTGCGGGAGTTCGCGAAGAAGGTATCAACCGCAACGCAACCCTAAACCTTCTTCTACGAGGAGATTAGGGATTCGCCGCCGGTGTTCGATTCTATTGTTTGTTTCTTTTTTTTGAGTTTATTCTTTCCTTTTTCTTATCATCTCAGAGTGTAATACAATTTGTGCATGTGTATTGTAATCAAATTGTGGAGATTTACGGGTTAGGGTTTTGGGGTTTGATCCTTTCTCATGTTCCTTACTGAATGTGCTCCATTGTGGGTTGTTGTTTTAGAAATCAGTAACAAAGTGTTTAAAATCACACTATTCTGTTTAGTATTTGTCTTATGTGTTTAGTATTTTCCTTATGTGTTTAAAATCTTATGTCTCTGTTTAGAACAATACACATAACTGAATTGTTTGTATGTAACGCAACCGTAAACATTCTTCTACGAGGAGATTGGGGATTCGCCGCCGGTGTTCGATTCTAATGTTGCTTCTTTTTTTTTGAGTTTATTCTTTCCTTTTTCTTATCATCTGTAGCAGAATACAATTTGTGCATGTGTATTGTAATCAAATTGTGGAGATTTACCGGTTAGGGTTTTGGGGCTTGATCCTTTCTCATGTTCCTTACTGAATGTGCTCCATTGTGGGTTGTTGTTTTAGAAATCAGTAACAAAGTGTTTAAAATCACACTATTCTGTTTAGTATTTGTCTTATGTGTTTAGTATTTTCCTTATGTGTTTAAAATCTTATGTCTCTGTTTAGAACAATACACATAACTGAATTGTTTGTATGTATTTTGGCGTTTTCGTTGTAGATAACCACACCAAGTCTGAGAATCTGGTTAATGGACGATGTTACACCGGTCCAATGGTTGATTGCCTCACTGAATTGAACAGACTTATGAACCGAAAACACAGGCAACTCATTAACACTACTCCATTTGCGCCCCTGCTTGGTATGAAGCCGGTAGTACAGGAAAGGGTCATCCTGGATGCACTCATGAAGGCTTATGACATTCGCCTTCAAAAATTTAAAATCGGGCAAAGCTTGGTGACTTTCCGTCCAGAGGACGTCGCCATAATACTTGGACTGCGCTGCATGCAATGGAATAGCCGTGGATTTCAAACGGCCCAAAGCCCGATCCGCATTCGAGGCAGAATACCTCGACAAAGCCTACTCTAGGAATCGGGACTGCATGAAGAACACTCTGCTAGATCTTGTTTATAGGAGAGGTGAGGAGGAAAATTTTGTTAAATTGCTAGTAGTGTATTTGATGGGTGTCTTCCTCTTTCCAACCACAAACTGCACTGCCCCAAGTTGGAGTGCACTATCTATGACCCATAACCTTCAGCGTACATATGCATGGGCACAAGCCGTGCATAAATTTCTCATGGACGACGTCCAACTGATATCTGCTCGAGTAGTAGAAAGGTGTTCTGGGAAGAAGCCCAAGAACACGGGCTATCTCAGAGGCTGCTCGATCGTCCTCATAATCTGGTTCTATGAAGTAACCAGTGCTGGAAAGAAGCTGGAGTTCGGGCGGACTCCAAGAATTCTATGTTATGGAGAAACCAGCTGCAAGAAGACCACCACTGTAAATAGACTGATCGAATCATTCGAGGGGAAAGAGGTAAGCTTACTTCATCGTTTAAACTCTTAAGTTTTTAGTTGCATGCGAAAATCTTCAGTTTTTACAAAGTCTTTAGTATTACGTTAAAGTATTTAGTATTCTAACTAAGTATTTAGTTTTATGTTAAAGTATTTAGTATTGGTAATAACGCTTTAGTATGATGTTAAAGTCTTTAGTATTACTACAAAGGCTTTAGTATTAAGTTAACGTCTTTACTATAAGGCTACACCCTTTAGCATTTTACTGTACTTTTGTAATATTGTTTTTGTAATATTGTTCAGTATTCCTACAAAGGCTTTAGTGTTTCTAATGTTTTTGTAATATTGTCTAACAGTTTCGGGACCTCGTCCCAGAGAACGCAGAAGAGGCATCCCTCACCAACATTCAGCTACTCCATGGCACGGCCATGGAAGAGAAAACTAGTACTGCTGCTGGTCCACCCGTCGCAGATGATCAGGCGCGCAGCCAGCAGAGGAATGAGAAAAAATCCCGGCACCGGAGGACTGTGGAGCCGCCGACCGTTCGTCCATCTCGCTCCAGTCGGAGGAGCCCTTCCCCACGCAACGACGATGCAATGCTGCGCTTGCGCATCGCTGCGTCTGATACTGGCGAGTGAAGTCTCTACAATGCGCAGGCAAGTAGATATGTTGCTTGCCAGGGAGCAACAGTCGGCTCCGGAGCAAGGAGCGACAAAATCTCCACAGCAGGCCCCACCGACCATGCGAAGAAAGACAACTGTTTCAAGGTGCCTGCAAGCTCCCCCACGATCCTCGGATTCATTGGCGGATATCGTCGATGAAACAGTTGCCCGCAAACTGAGGTCGAGAAAGAAGAGGAAAGCTCCGGAACCAGCTCCGCAAGAGAGAAGCCCGCCGGCTACAGAAAGAAGAACTGAAGGCGACGAACCAACTAAAAGTGTCGATGAAATAATCGAATCTTTTTCGCTTTTGAAGAACGCGTCAGCAACTGATGCAACGACGTTGATCCCCATTGGCGATGAAGGTCCCATAGAAGGCCCCCACGTTATTGTGGGTATGGTTCCCGCCACAATTGAAGCCGAAGCGGGCCCCAAACCCGTCACTATGGAAGCCGACAATCTCTGCCGGCCAATGGACTACCATTGGAGATTCACTCATTGGCGACCCACATCCCGCCGCGGTCGAGTGCGTGGTGGTTACCAAAGAAGCGGAGGCGGACCCCTTGCCCGTTACTGTTGAAGCCGACAGTATCCCTGTCGATGAAAAGACAGCCGCCATCCAGGAACCCATCATACCGCAGTCGGAGTCATTGCAGGAGGCCCCTGTCGATGAAAATGTGGTTGATGCAGAGACGGCCGTCTACGCTGGAGAAAATGTAGCCCCGGTGCCGACAAATTTTATTCCTAAAAACAAGCGGCCAACAGGGTTCAAGTACTCAAAGAAATGTATAAATGTCATCAGTTTCTATCTTAACTGCTTGATGGACAGGTGAGAACAATGTTCATACTTGTTGATATGTTTATTATTTAACACAAAGGCTTTAGCATTACCCTAAAAACATTAGTATTAGATGAAAATCTTTAGTATTACACTAAAGACATTAGTATTAGATAGAAGTATTTAGTATTACACTAAAGACATTAGTATTATCAGAAAGGCTTTAGTATTTAACATAACTGCTTAGTATTTGACCCAACTGTTTATTTAATGTGCTTTCTGATTTCTCTTGTAGCACAATTATTTGGAAGAATGAATGGGCTTTTACTACTCGCGCCCACTTGTACCCACTTGTTGAGGGTAGAAATCTTGTCTCCGATGATGTCATGGACGTCTTCTTCTGCATGTTGCCGGAAGAACTGAAGAAGACGCCTTCCCCATTCAAGAGGCGTGGATCCATCACGAGGCCTTTTGCGTTGTTACTCGCGAAATAGCACCACACCTCAAATGAATCCCTCGCACTGATGGCCGATGCTGTCAAATCTTTTCACTCATTGGAAGTTGTTCTTATGCCTATCATTCGGGAAAAGCATTTCCACCTCCTTGTCTTAGATAAAGAAAAGCGACAGTATATTCACTACTCATCTCTCAACAGCCGGACATATGACAGGGCTGCTGTGGAAATGGTAAGTGACTCACTTTCATGTTTCGTATTCTCCCCTTCGCATCTAACTATAATTTTTTAAAACGCAGAGGGTACTTTTTGAATTTGGACTTAATATCGAGTATGGGGAGTGCTTCGGTACAGACAAGTTGGAACTCTCTCATGACCGGGACTGCCCTCAACAGAGAGAGGACAGTGTAGACTGCCCGATTTACGTCATGCGGTTCATGGAGCAAATACTGAATGATGAAAATCTTCACCTGAATCGCTCTGAGGTTGCACGGCTAAGGCTGGAGTATGTCGCACGCATAATTGCTGACGGATTCAGTCGAATAACTCCACCGGGGAAACGGGAGAGACCACAAACTAAGGAAGTATCATCGAAGAATATCTAGGACTTTACAATCATAGCCCAAGTGTTTACTATCATGATTAACTGTTCAGTAACTGGCGTATTACTTTAATATCTTGTTATAAGTGTTTATTATCTGGACTAAGTCTTTAGGATTTTGAGTGCTTGTTATTTGTGTTTATTATCAATCATGTGAACATTTTATAAATGTATATGTGACACTGTCTACTCTAAAAAATGGTTAGAATCACAGATATTTACATTCAACGCCCAACTATTCATCAATCACAGATATTTACATTCAGCACTCAACCATTCATTAGTCAGCTATTACTGCGTTGCAAGTCCTCCGGTTGTGGCCAGTGTTTTTGCAGCGGCTGCACCGCAACTCTCTCACGTCTAAGGCCTGGGACTCAATTCTTGTCCGCCTCGGCCGCCCAGGCCGTCTCTTCGTAATAGGTGGCCGTAGCTGGAGGACGCGGGATGCATCTGTCGGCTTATCGTGGCCGGGGACTGGAGAAATATGGTCTGCATACGCATTGGCGTACATCTGTACAGTGAAGTAGTCATCCACGAATTGATGTACACTGGCCTCTGAACTCACGATTGCCGCGCAAGCATGCGTGCAAGGTATTCCATGGACTTGCCAACGTCTGCAAGAGCATATTCTTGTCCGCAAATTGACCGCATAGCTGCACTGGTCAATAACTTCGAATTGTTCGCCATCCGAACGGCCAACGCGGAGCAAGCGACTTGACTCAATTGTGTCTTCGAGCTTCCGATGTATTGCTGGGCAAAGATGTATTACCCAGCGCCGGACATGCTCGCGTCTGGCATACATCAGATTCATGAGTTTGTACCTGCGAGCAGTAAACGATTGTAAAAGATAATCAAGCTTATGTATGCAGGATACTTAAGCGTTAATCAGGATACTAAAGAGTTATGCAGGATACTAAAGTCTTAAGCGGGATACTAAAGAGGTATGCAGGATACTAAAGCCTTAAGCAGGATACTAAAGCGTTAAGCAGGATACTAAAGAGTTATTCAGGATACTAAAGCGTTAAGTAGTATACTAAAGCGTTATGCAGAATATTAAAGACTTTATCAGGATACTAGAGTGTTAGCCACGATACTAAAGTGTTATACAGTATACCTGATTGAGTCGACCATTTCCGTGACCGGGAGGTGGTGCGCTTCCTTGATCCACGCATTGAACGACTCTGGGACGTTCGAGTACATCTCGCACCACCTTTGCCCCTTAAACAAATAATTTGACCAATGGGCAACTTCAGACTTTTGGATTAGCCAACTGTGCGCTTGTTCCGATGCAGCCAGGAGATCCTTCACCGCGTCATCGAATTCTTTAGAAGTACATGCGTATGCGATGCGGGTAAAGAGGGCCCAACACTCCTTCTTCAATGCTTTCCCAAGACTTGTATTTCCCTTCATGAAGTTCGCCTCTAGATGTCGCAAACAATAGGCGTGAGACGATGAAGGGAACACCCTTGCGAGGGCATTAACTAGACCTTTTGATCTGTCGGATATGAATGTAATGCACTTGTCGTAATCCTCATCGCCATATATTGTATCCTTGAGAGCGGTGAGGAACCAGGTCCAATTATCGTCGGTTTCATTGTCCACTATGGCGAACGCGACGTGGAAGAATCCATCATTGCCGTCTTTGCCCGTCGCTCCTAACAAGATGCCACCGTATTTCCCAAGCAAATGTGTTCCATCAACGAACAACAACGGTCTGCAACCCAACTTGAAGCCAACGACACAAGCACGGAAACAAAAATAACCAAGTTTGAATCGCCCGCCATCACTTTCAATTGTGGCAACACTACCGGGATTTGTCTCCATCACCTTTTCAACATACCATAACAGCAAATCATAGCTTTGTACCTCACTCCCGTGTAGAACGCTTCGGGCAACCTCTTTTCCCATCCATGCTTGCTTGTACGGAAGACCAACGCCATGCTCTCGCAAGATATCCCGTTGAATGTCCACAGCCCGATACAAGGGACGATCCTTGAGCTTTTGGATCACACGATTGCAAACCCATTTTTTGGATGCTTTCGGGTGGGAACTCGTCCCGATACCGCCACCACACACATGTGTGGGCTGCAATGTCTTTATTCTAAAGGTATGCATATTTCCCTCTCGAGAAGCATGAACCCTCCAATTGCAGTTTGCCTTGGCACATCTGGCTGTCACCCTTTCTCTGTCATTTTTTATGAAGGTGTAATCAAACTTCCTTTTGATAGCAAGGTCACGGAGCGCATTCCTGAAGTGTTCCACATTCTGAAATCGTTGCATGACACTGAGCACTGCATTCTCGTAAGTTTGAGAAGAACCCTCAATGTTTAATGACATGCTCTCGGCTAGAGGATCCCTGTTGATTGATAAGAGACTCTAAGTGAGACGGTACTAAACAGAAGAACAAAATACTAAACAGTTAAGTCGGATTTTAAACACTTACAGTGGATACTAAAGGGATAAGCATAATACTAAAGCTTTTGAGTCTATACTAAAGAGATAAGATCAATTCTAAAGACTTTAAGAAAGTCGTAAAGTCCTACGTGTTTGTATTACACGGTTACGGGAAAATAATAAACACATACTAACAAAAAAAGTAACTTACATTGAAAACGAAGACCCGCAGTCGTCGGCTACGGTCCCTTCACCTGTGTCCACAATAAGGTCGACTATATTTTTGTTGAACGAGTGAAAAATGTTGCACATACGCACAAAGTCTTGAGAATTGTCAATTGGGCAAGTTGTTCGACGATCGTCTGGTGCTATATAACTCACTCTCACGCCAGAGGGGTCAAAGTCCCACCGTTCACATATATCACCTATTACTGACTCCCAACAAGTGAGCACTGTGAGATCCAAGGCTAGACCTTCTCCTCCATATTGCGCGACGGCGAAAATGGTTTCCATCAAAATCCTGCAACAAGAACGCCGTTGCAAAAACAAAAGAATTATACTACGCACGCTATGAAACCACGTCTGGGAAATCTATTACCTTTGCAGTTTCTCGTTGAAAGAGTCTCCTGTTGCCGCCACAGACTCACTACGTCGTAACTGCTCTACAAGACTAAAACCCCAACACAGCTCTCTGCAAAAGAACAAGAGAAAGGAGACGAAGAGAAGGAGAAGAAGAGGACTGACTTGCTTCTGCAGCAAGAATGCAAGTACACAGCATGGTATGAATACCAAAAAGCCTGCTGCCTGCTCCCTGTCATGTCAGCCAAAAGGTGGTTTTTGGGGGGAAATGGGAGGGGTATTTTCGGGTTTTTTCCTTAAAGTAACGGGGTTGTCTCACGGCAGGGACAAAAAAGTCAGAAGTTTAGAAAGGAGGGACTGAATAGTATAGCTTTTGTCAGAGGGACTGAAAAGTCAGAAAGTGAACAGTCAGGGACTCTACAGTAATTTTCCCTAATAAGAATCCTTCAAATAAAAGTGGGTCAACCATCAATTATCTATCATTGCAACTAATTGTTTTTGTGAAATATGATTTTACATAAAAAAAAAGAGACATCTTTCCTTTGGACCCATGCCTGTAATTGAGAATACTATATATGGTATACACCAATAAAGGAGCTTTCGCCAATACATACATATATATATATATATATATATATATGTAAAACCCAAGATTTTTCTTAGTGAAATAAAGGATTTAAATTTTTTTCCCTCTAAATTAATTTCTTAAATTAATTAAAATGCAAAGGGGGCATTTTGGGGATTTACAAGCTCCAGGGGGCATTCGGGTAAAATGGTTATGAGAGAGATTAAACAAGGAGTTAATAAATTATGGAATAATTTATTAAAGAAAATTAGGAGTTGATTTAATTAAATTTTGAAGTGATCAAATTAATTAAATTAGGAAACCCTCTAATTGATCATGATTGGGACCTAGAAGGAAAGGGGGAAATTGTTGATTGAATCAATAGTTTTATTAAATTGGGAAATATTCTAAGTTAGTATGATTAGGTCTAATTAAGGAAAGAGGGGGAATCAATTTAAATTATAAATTTTAAATTAATAGGCTGCCAAGGACTTATAAATAATTTTATGAAGGTTGAGGACTACAAAGAAAAGTGGTTCTCTCTGAGGAAGGGACCTGGACATAAAAGTAAAAAGACGAAGGACTGGAGAGGAAATTCACTCTCTCTCACGGGATAAGGATTCAGTTAAAAATATGGAAACTTCGGGGGCCTTGGCGCAAAAGTCCAGGGTGAGTCTCTGTGCTAACGGGTGGACGGCTGGGATTGGAGGATCCGAGATAGGCTGATCTCAAGACTCCAATCCAACCGTTCAAGTTTCTCAACTAAATAACAGTGCATATGACCGCACGGTGCGACGGGATCTCTTCGGTCCATCTGGAGTGATGGCGCGCGAACGAGGCATTGACGAGCTGATCTCGATGCGATCAGACTTCTTCTTCTTCAGTCACCAACGCGCGCCACCCGTGATTTCCAGGCTGCCTGCAAAGGAAATGAAGATGATTGATAGACGAACAAATATGGAAAACAAAGATCTCGACCCCAAGATTAGAGGATGGCGATTGAGAATGAGAACCCTATAAAAGGGAGGCCGTAGGGGGGATTTTAAAGGCACACCAACACCGGCGAACCACCGTCACTGCGAGAGAGTTCAAGGAGGAGAAGGAGTGAGAGACTCCCGAGGTCGCGGCGAGCTTGCACTGTCTTCCAGGAGGGGTGGGCGCCTTCGGGGAACTCGGGCGACGAGCAAAGGAGGGGCAACGACCACCTTCGTCTCCGGTAAGCTTCCCTCTAGTTTCTTTCCGGTCGTTCATGCATGTAGCCCTAGGGTGGTCGCAGAGGGGTGACTAGGACGGGATTCTGTCCCCGGTCACGAACCGGACGCCGAGGAGGGAGGGACTGAGCGCGGATAGGTTCCTGACGTGGAGGAGCTCACTGGTTCTTGATCCAGAAGGAGACCCTGATCTTCAGAGCTTCTCCGGGCGGCAGAGGCGGCGCAACAGGGACAGTTCCGGCCTCCATGCACCGGTAGCAACCACCGTGGGGAGGAAAGGGGCTGCGCGCGTGTTCCTCCGACGAGGTCTCGGCCTAGAAGAGAGAGAGAAATAATAGAGAGAGGGAACCGTTAGAATAATTAGCATATTAGTAATAATATAACTATTAACTAAGTTATTTAGTTATTAACTAATGGATTAACAGGATGACAAGTTAAGAGTTAATTAAATTTTGCTAAATTAATTTATTAGATGCATAAAGAACAACTAAGGGTTATCAAGTTAATTAATTGGAAATCAATTAATTGGGATTAAAGAATTAATTGATTGATTAGTTAATTGAATAAGAGAATAAAGAAGTTAGTAAATTAGTGATCTTCAATTAACTAATTAATTTTGAATAATTGATTATTCTATGTTGATTAAAGAATGGTTGTTAATCCAAGTTTGGAAAGTTAATTAAGGAGTTAATTAACTAGTTTGACGATTTTAATAAATTTAATGAAACTAATAGAATGTTTAGATTAATTAAAAGCATTGGCATGGTTTCAATAAATTGATTAGCCGAAAGGATAATCTAATAGTATGGTTAGAGTAATTAAAAGATTTGTTGAGACTTGGTTAACAAATATTAATTAATCGTTAAAGGCTTTGATTAATTAATTGTTAACAAAAGGATTGGTTAATTAAAGATTGACTAATGGGTAACTAAATAAACCCCATCAAGTATTAAGAAGGGGATCGGGTCTAGTCAAGATTCGGGCTAGTCTAACCAAGATTGGAGAGAAAGAAATAAAAAAAAAAAAAGGAAGTAAAGAGAAATACATAGAAGGATGGCAAGTGGGATTCGAACTCAACCCCCCACTTGACATAGAAGAGCCTTAACCACCAGGCCATCATAGGTTATTTATGGAAATAAATTGAAATAGTCATTCAAGGTAAAATGACATGGGAACGCAAGGGAAGGCTCGCAAGTAAAACTCAAGGCCGTTAGAGCATGCATAGCAAATGCAATATTCATAGACAAGTACCTTATTGAGATACGATTCGTCTTTATCAGATTTTTGACTTGGATGCGCCGAGAAGTCCCGTGGAGCACGAGACTTTGTGACTTTAGGTAAGTACTTCTGCCTTGTACCCCCCAGTCATTTATTGATTGGTTTCTTGACTTTTGATTTGCATGTTTGACCATGCTTTGTTCTTCTTTCCGAAAATCTTATTGACATGTCTTTATTGCGACATGTTGTTTTGTTATTCATACATGCTTCCTTGATTTGTTGAAATCTTTGATTTAGCATGTTTGATTATTTCGGGATGTTGGAATCCCTGTGTGTTCTGTTCTTCGTCCCGGATTCAGTGGAGCAGGTGAGCTCCAGATTTTGCGAGAGCGTTGGGGACGGGACACCCTGACGTTCCGGCACTCCTAGCCGAGGGAAAGTGTTCTGGTTGTCCTTGCCAGTCAGTGGGGTCGATCACTGATCGTGTCGACACGTAGAGAGGTGGCGCTACCGACATACGACCCGAGCTCCGTAGCGACCAGATAGTCGTTTTCTCAGCAGGTTCGCTGATGGTACTGACCGGGGGAGACGTTTGTGGAGCTTCTTTGGAACTCATCGCTAGGAGTCGGTTTCTTGCTTATTTTTGTGATAGACTCCTAGGGCTTATTTTTGAGGGGCGTGCCCCGAGCTTGTTTTGATATTTATGATTGGTTGATATCATATTCTTTGAACCCCGCAGGGGTACTTACTGAGCTTTCCATTCGAAAGCTCATGCATTTGTTTTCTCCTCGCTTTTGAGATCACGAGGCGAGGGACTCTAGTACGCAGGAGCTGAGCCAATCGTGGGTCGGGTGATTTGCAGAGGTCCGAGGACCTTGATTATCTTTCTTGTTTGAGTGAGATATTTTATTTTGTAGGACCCCTTAGGGCCTGGTATTTGTAGGGTATTTGAACCCTTGTTATTTATTTTTTTTCCGCTGAAACTCTGTTTTATTTTGAATAAAATAAGATGTTTATTTGCATTATCTGCTTACACACTTAGGCCTTGTATCTGAGTGGGGCCCGTCTCTACTCGGCTACGGCCGGTCTACACACGTGCCCGAGGTCCCAGAATCGGGTCGGGGTGTTACAATATATATATATATATATATATATATATACAAAGACGAGGCGACAATCACCCTTATAGAGGGAAGTCAGGGACGTGCACATGCATGGAGCAAGCTCAACACACCTGAGTCCTCATCTTGCATGTGTAGGGGCTCAATCTCGGAATCATCTTGAGAGAACACACCCTAAACAAGGAACCCGATATCAATATGCCAAAATATCATTGGTTCGACATTACCTATTTGGTTAACTAGCTTTCATAGAAACAAAAAAGACTAGTTTATTGCTCTTACAAAGAGAGGTTGATGGTTTATAACATACTAGACTTGTCACACGTTTATTAAACAACAACAACAACAACAACAACTAAGCCTTAATCCCATACTAGATGGGGTCGGCTATATGGATTCTCTGCCTTCATGTCGGTCCCAAATATGAAATAAAAATAAAATGAAATGAAATAAACTGAAATAAAATGAAATAAAATTAAAAATAAAAATACATAAATAAATAATAATAACAACAAATAATTCTATAAGAGATTGGGATGTTATAAGCATAACAGTATCCCTATAAACAAAGCTAATGAAAGAAAACCTTTTAGCAGACTTATCGGTAATCCTATACTAGGCGGGGTCGGCTATATGAGTTTTTTGTCTCCATGTCGCTCTGTCAAAAGCAAGATCCGGCTCAATATCTAACATACGTAGGTCCTTAGACACCACCTCTCTCCACGTAATCCTAAGCCTACCTCTACCCCTTTTCTTACCTTCTGCAACTAAACTATCACATTTTCGAACTGGAGCACCTAGGGGTCTCCGGCATACGTGTCCAAACCATTTTAAACGCCCTTCTCGTATTTTATCTTCAATTGGTGCAACATGCACCTTCTGTCGGATGTGTTCATTTCTAATCTTGTCCAATCTTGTATGACCACTAATTCATCTTAACATCCTCATTTCGGCTACAGTCATCTTATGCATATGTTGAATTTTAGTTGCCCAACACTCGCTCCCGTATATCATGGCCGGTCTAATTGTCGTCCTATAAAATTTTACCTTTATTTTGTTAGGCATCTTTTTATCACATAACACCCCGTGGCACTTCTCCATTTCACCCACGTTTATTAAAAATAAAAAAAAAATTATTAAATAAAAAGATAATATCCATTTGATTTTTTTATTTTTCAGAATTCCAAAATAAAGTGAGCCTGTCTTCTTCCAAATTTTTGCGTATAAATCTTACCAACTTCACATAAATAGCCTCCTGCCATAAGTAATGAAAACAGCAAACTTCAGTAAAGATGGATCAATTCTGATGAAAAAACAGTCTTCTCCTTTGTAGGGTCAAAACAATGTGTAGCTGGATCAGAATATGAAGGGGAGCTGATTGCTGGTAAAGAAGGTTTGATGATGCTGCTGCAATTGGGAGCAAGAGAAGGACAAATCCATACTGATTCATTTCTTGCTAAAAGATGGATCAATTCTGATAGAACAGACCCAAATGAGAGTTGTCGAGCCCGTATTACACAGTGCAAGGACATGCTACCATCTATGGGCAGATAGATGGAATATTAAGTGGATACCAAAGAAAGAAATCAAGGCCCTGATGGGCTGGCTACACTAGCAACTAGTAAGAAGACAAGGTGCTGAAGCCCCCAATTCACCAGTGTGGATGCATTGCCTAATTGGCTTAGATTAGAAGTTGCTAAACTACAACTTTTTGTTATGGGTGCTAGTGCACTAAGTTTTGTGTCCCAAGCAAAAAAAAAAATCAATCGTCAGTTAAGATAATTCACCATATTAAAAACATCAGTTTCAATAAATAATAAACAACAGCACTCAGTTTTATTTTGGCAATAAGAGCGGCTAGCCAAGTGGCTAGCTACTAAGACCAAGACAAGGGTGCATAGTCCTTAGTGGAATAAGTGGGAGCGGGCTTGTGCGCACATGGGCTTTGGGATCACCCGTAGACAACCACCGCTACCTAACTTTCAGAAAAATGCCCTCACCGGTGATTTGAACCCTTGCCACATTGATAAAAAATTCTAGCAGGGACCTGAGTACCAATAGACAAAGTAGTCATTGGTTTTCAATCACTCATTGCCCTAGATTGATAAGATGATGGGATCACTCAATCGCCCTAGATTGATAAGATGGTGGGAGCTCACTTAATTGCTTAACATTGATAGGATACACAAATGGAGTTGATCCCTGAAATGCAAGGTTCATAAGCACCTTAGCAGCCTCCTCGGTGTAATGCACACAATCCCAAAACATATGGTCTGATCTATTGGAACAAGGAACAGTTCCAACGCTGCACTGACTGGTCCCATTGAACTTGCCTGTTCCACAACATGCCACCTCACCTTCAATAAACCCTATAACCATTGAAACAAATTAACAGTGAGTGAGGTTCCTACACTAGGATTCAAGGAAAATACACAGCAGAAACTCACAAGATAAGATTAAATCCTTACCATAAGTTTTTCGATTCTTATATAATTCTTTAAATGCAATGAGCATGTCGAAAAAAGAATACCGGAAATCATCATAAGTTGATTGTAATTCTTCTAACAATGAAGCTAATCTCATGTTGTATGATTTAGAGAGCAGATTTGCATGGAAATGACAATCCCCTGTTTTTGTTTTAGCCCTGAACATTGGCAGGCAACCTTCAGCTCCAGTCGATAAGATCACAAACTTGCGAGCTCCAAGATGGTATATATCCTGTGAGCATTTACGAATTCCACATGTACTCCAACTCCAGATAATTTTATATACAAGAACAGAATGAAAAATTTTCTATGATACTTATTAATACCTTCAGCAGTGGTCGTAGTGTGGAGATTAATAGAAAAACATACTCCTCATGATCGAGTCCATCACCAGTCGCAACCATTATGTCATTGCTTCCGACGTTGATTACAATGAAGGACTTGGAGATGTGTTCATGGGTTTGTTCGAAACCAATCTGTTTAGCAATGGCTTCCACTGTCTCATTGAAGAAATCCACTTGCTTACTGAATGGGATGCAATTGCCCTGAAAAAGTTCATGAACTTTGTACTCCTTAATTGCTACACATCATATCATGCATGCAATTGAGCAATCTTCTTGATTTATAAATTGACTCACTTCATTAGTGGAGTCTAAGATTCCTGCACTGGCAGAGGCAAAGTTGACCCCTTTGAGAAACTCAGCAGTGTTGTTTGTATGGAAGATTAGATCAAAATATGGCCTTGGTGGCACCAATCCAAGCATCTCAGCTAAAACAAAACAGAACCTCAAATACAATCTAATTCCTTCCATGCAAGCATCAATAAAAATATATCAACTCACCGAGACAGTCCCCGGAGTTCTTGCCGTTGGAGAACCTGCCGGTAGCCTTGCCACCGGGAAAGTCGATACCGTAAGGATTGTAATTGGCCTTGCTTAGTTTAGGAAAATAGTTATTGTTTCCCACATCAAGTAAGGAAGCTCCAAGCACATACATGGCCGGAACATGAGCAAGTCCAAAGCCACAAAAGCACATGATCACCATTAGACACACAACATGACAGTGAATGGAAGAGCACTTCATCATCTTCTTCCTCTGCGCTTAGCTTGTAAGTTAATAATCTTTGTCTGGTTTTGTAAATGATGAAGAACAGGATGGAATGATAAAACTATATATTTTGTAAATGTGGCATGCATGAAACATGGGAACATAAAACAATATGTTATATGATGTGATAATTTGTGCGTGAAGATGAACTATAATATACCAAATAAGAAAGAAATTATAGATGTTGGATTTTGGATTTTAGGCAGAAAGAAGACAGTGAGTTCACCTCTAGAAGTAAAGCCGCCACTTCTCTTCTTAATTCTACTTTTCTCTCATGGTCTTGTATAACCAAGGTAAGCAAAGATGATGATAATATATATAGGAGAAAATGGCTCTCAGGGATTAGGGTCAGTTTGGATTGATTTAGAGAGAAATGGTTTATTTTTTAGTTTAATAGAAAACTTTTTTCTTTTAATAACTTTCGAGAGTAAGTTAAGGCTTCTAATCATTTTTAAGTTTAGATATGTGAATTGAGAAGTGTTTTTATAATTAGGAAGTTATATTTTGAATGTTCATTCTAAAAAGATTATTTTAATAACAAATTACTATTTTTGCTGTTTTTATAACAGCTTTTCCTTCTTCAAAAAGAAATTCATCCAAACATATATAAAATGATTATAAAAAAACATATATAAAATTAATATAAAGACTTAATTTATATATATATATATATATATATATATATATATATAATCATGATAAAGTAAGGTAATTTGAAAATATCAGATTCAGATGCAGCCTTTTATTCTACTACACAAGATGTTTGCGAGTGATTTTAAACAAGATATTATATATATATATATATATATATATATATATATATATATATATATATATATATTATTTTGACTTCCAATTAGAGATTATGTGTACAAATGCAAAAAGGACAGATGACACATTGACACGCAACAACTTCCTTGTTTGGTTTGTATTCTTATTGTTTTTGTGGGTGGTGGGCCCAAAGTTCGGCGCATATAGCATTACTGAGGCCCAAAGTGGACCCAAAGATTGCACAATAATTTATATTTTGTTTTTTTTTTATTTTTTATTTTCTGTTTGAAAATGTTTCTTCCAAATAATGTATATTAACCAGTATAATAAAAAAGATTAAAAAATATTTTTTATTTAAAATCATTAATAAGGCAATATGAAGGGATTATTTTTATACCTTTTCCCTAAACTACCCCTCCCCAACCTCATTTAAAATAAAATTTATTTAAAATTAATGTTCATACTTTCAATTTTTTCAAATATCCTGATCAACACCATACACATGTAAAGCAGAAATATTATGAAGAATATATAGGCAATTCTAATTTTATAAAAGATATTCATATACTAAATAATATTTTCAAGAATATACATATAAAAAATACATATATAGTAACATTTAATGATGACAAAAAAAATGACACTAGCGAGCATGCCATTTTCAATCAATCACAAACAATTGAATAAAATGCAAGTCCAAGAAATAAGGAACTATCAATCAATCAAATCCATTTGATTTTTATTTTCAGAATTTCCAAAATATATATTTTTAAAATAAATAAATTATATTTTATTAATAATTAAGTGTTACATATCCAGGCAATAAGGGGGTTGTTTGGTTTATTTTTCCATCTTCTCTTCTATATGCTAAAAAGGAGGAAATTGCAAAAAGAGGAAAAAAAAATTATGTTACTTTTTCAAAAATTGAAAAATGGAAAAACTGTTTGGTTTAATTTATTGGAAATTATTTGTAAAAACAAAAAAAATAGAAAATTTGTTTGGTTTATTATAAAACTATTCAGTATGTTTTCTTGTGATTTTATCAAATATGTATATACAGTTTTTTTTTTACTATTATAAAACAATATAATCAATCACCAAATAGAGTTATAAACTCACATAACAACTATAATAACAGTAATAAAAAGTTCACCGAAGCTTTTTTTTTTTACATAAATTTATATTGTCATATGTGGCCTGCTTTTGTGGACAAGCAATAAGTTTTAATATGCCAAAAGCACTCACCACATTAGGTGCATGCTCTTGTGGAGAAGCAACAACTCCTTCAGTTGTTGAACCCAAGATCAAGCCTTGGATTCAACAATGAAGCTGCAATTTACGGGAGGGTAGGAGTAGACGTTGTCTCGATCAAGAGATCGAGGAGGACGAAAGCAAGAGACGTGCGCTAAGGTTTTTAGGAGAGAGATTCTGAAAAGAGTTTATTATGTTTGGACTTTAATTTTATTACGAAAATGGAAAACGATTCTTTTTTTTTTTTTGTTTTGTGTGTTTTCAGTTTTCACATCTTGTTTCTTTTCCGTGTTTTCACTAGAACGGGCACACCAAATGAGTTTTCAAGTTATCTACGTCTTCATGGAAAAATGATGAAAACACGAAAAATGCACGAAAAGGCCTAAACCAAATAGACCTTTATTTCCTTTTTCTTGGAGTTTAAAAATGAGAGAAGAATAAGATAAAAAGATGTTTAGGAGAATGTTGTAATTTTAAAAGGGTTTTTTTAAAAAAAAATAGAAAACTCAAAATTTTAATCAATTGATATATTATATATTTATCTAATTTAGATGACCATCTTGATTCTTATGATAATTGTTTTATTGGGACATAATAGTTTATATATTAGTGTAACCATTGCTCTCCTCAAATGATTGGTATTTTGAATTTATATGGAAAGGCTGGATGAGGGTTGTGATCGACAAGTGTGAGAAAAATCATTGCCGCTTCTCCGATAAAATCTCAAAGAGTTCTCATTGTTTCTTGGATCTTCTCCTCCTTTATTTTTTATTTTTATTTTTTTTTTATTTTTATGACTTTGGTACCCTTCATGAATCGCTCCATTAGATCTCTTCAAGTCGTATTCTTAGGAAATACTACACCCATCGAAATTTTGGGAAGTATTTCTGACAAACCCTTGCATGAAAGACATGAATACGCCTTTGAACAACTATAGCTTGATTCCATAAAGGCTCTTGGTCCTACCAATTGGACAATTGCTTAAGCTCTATCAAAGCAGAAAGGACTTAAAAGGCATCAGTGCCACATCGGCTTGATGCCGAATCCAATACATTAAGTTTCCGGTGCTAATATTTGTTGTTCTTATTTATAAATCCTATTTATTATTCTCACTTATTTTTTACAAGAAAAATATCAAAAATACAAGTTTATAAGTACATTTGTTTTTTTTTTTTCTAAATTCCTATGTTTATTTATTTTTAACATTACAATCGATTATATCTATAGTGCATAAAAAGAGAAAATTAAAATTGTTTATTCTTATAGTTTGGCATTTTTTTTATCTCTTATCCGATTAATATTCATATATTTGTCGTGAAGATTTTTTTCAAACCCCTTATTATTTTAAAATATTAATATTAATATTTATATTTATATAAAATTAATAAATTATAAAGACAATGCATTCTCAAAGTATAAACATATTTAAATTGTAAATTACTATACCACACAAAATAAATAAAATATGGAACAATTTTCAAAAGTTAGAGATATATCATTAAAGGGATAATTGACATTTCACCTGCAACACCTAGTTGTAATTTTAAATATTATGAGGGTGGTTGTCATTCTATTAATTTAGATTAAGCTAACAACAAGAGAGTGGCATTTGTTTAATCTAAATGACACAATTTTGTCCTATTTACAACCCCCAGTGGTATTTGTTTAGTCCAAATTAAGAGCTTTAATATTTATAGAAAGGAACAAAGGCCTTAATTCAAATCAAGGGTGTTTTGGCAAGATTATGGCCGGGAAGTCATCAAAATGGGTTGACTTCAACCACTTTAATTGTTTCGGGGGAAGTATCACTTCCTCCACTTCGGTACTTCCCCATACTATTTCGGAGAAGTAAGATTTTTTTTTTCAATTTTATCACATATAAACACTTTTAATGAAATGAATGCCTCCCTAAGGGTGCGTTTGGTTAGAGGTAGTTTCAAATCCATGGATTTTGAATTACATTGTAGTTGTAAATCCATGGATTTGAAAATACAGGAGAGTCAAATCCAGTGTTTGGTTAGAAGGATATGTAAATCTGGATTTGAAAAGTATGTGTTTGGTTTGATGTATTTAGAGTGTTGGATTATAGAATCCTTGTATATGGTTACTCATGATGAAGTTACCCCCACTCTAGATTATTAGTAAATTTTATTAATAAAAAAAACCTCATAAAATTTTCTTAATTAATATATATATAATTATTTTTAATAATTATTTTCTTTAAAAAAATTATATTATTATTATATATATAATATAATTTTTTTAAGAAAACAATTATAATAATATTTACATGTTATAATACTTGATTATTATGGATGTATTTAACATAATATTGATTTTTATTAATTATGGATGTATTTTTTATTATATGAATAATTTATATTATTATAAATAAATTTAAAAGATTATTTTTTTTAAAAAAATTAAATTAAATTATATTATATTTTATATATATATATATGTGAGGATTACTGTACATTCCCACTCGCCTCCCGTTTGGCTCCTAGAGCATGTTTGAAGTATTTTCAACCGTACGGATGGGAAGATCATCGAAAAATAACCTAGCATGTCCATTTTCATATAATTTGGTAACTGTTTGGTTCTCCCACTTAATAGTTCTTATTTTATAAAAATTTGAACGGTATAGAATTTCAAACATTAAGTGGGAGGATCAAACGATTACCAAATTATATGGAAATCGACATACTAGCTTATTTTTTGATGATCTTTCCATCCATATGGTTGGAAATCCTTAAAAAACTCTCTAAGTAGTCAAATAGGATATAACTATATTTAGATAGTGATATATATATAAAAAAATTAATATTACTTAAAATCGCTTCTCCACAACCCCACGAATTCAGCTGACCGTGGAGTGAATCCCTCACGTGAGCACGTGAGGGATTTGAAAGCGGTGGATTTGGTTTTACGGCCGATTCGGCCGTAAAACCAAATCCCCTATAAACCGTATTTGAAAATACACTGAACTTTAAAATACAGTGAAACAAACGCAAGATTTGAGAAGTCACTGGATTTGCAAATCCAAATCCACTCAAATCCACTCAAATCCCGCCAAACAAACACTCCCTAAATGTATTTATCTTCTTGAATTTGTCCTCTTTACAATGGAGGAGTAATGAAAATTACAAGTTTCAAAAAGATAATTCACAATAGTAAAACCAAGAAATTTAATAACTAATAAACTCCAACCATTTTAAGGCGATTAACCAAATTAAGAGGAAAAAAGAAATATAATTAACATGACACTAACAATGAAGAGGATTTATATCTCAATTCAACATTAGTTCACAAACCCACACTTATCTCAGCCATTCTTTTTCTTGATAAATAAATAAAAAAAATTGTATAGCTTCTAATTCTAAAGTGTTTTTTTTTTGTTAGACCTGGGCAACAAGCGCCCTCACAAGGATTCGGTCGCAAATGGACGTGCGCAAAGGCTCGATTCTCTCTGGGTTTCACACAATGCAACTTATTTTATTGTTTGAAGGTTTCACAGAATGTACACTTATTTTACCGTTCAGGGTACTATGAGGCAGCACGAAGAAGACTCATGTGCTTACGTGGGCTACCCCACTAGGCACTAAGTGACCCACGCCCTGTGTCCTCACCTCCCGCATCGGGGATTTGACCCCGGGTCTTTCAGGTGTTGAACCCCTTACGAAAAGGACCATGTCGCTTGGCCAAGAGGCATTTTACAATTCTAGTGTGTTGTTATCACAGTCCCCTAAACATGCATAAAACATACTTTACTAAATAAAACATACTTATTCAGAATTTTTAATAATAAAAATTGAAAAAACAGTGCTGTGTCATGTACTACTCCATTAATCAAAATGCTTCTTTCAAATTAAAATAAAGATCAAACATTGGATATTCCTTGTAGCACTCCATGGAACTTATTTATGACTTGATATTATAGCTCAGAGAATAAAGATGAAACATTGGATATTCATAGTTATTGTTTTTTAGTCTAAAGCTCACTCAATTGCTTGACATTGATAGGATATACAAATGGAGATGACCCTTGAAAGGCAATGTTGATTAACACACTAGTAGTGGTCTCTGTGTTATGGACACTGTCCCAAAATATATGGTTTGTTCTATTTGAGCATGGGATAGTTGTAGGATTACAAGGAATAGTGGCATTGAGATTGCCTGTTCCACAACATGCCACTTCAAGTTCAGTAAAACCTGCAACCATTTAACCATATTAACAGTCAAATTCCTACTTAAGAATAGAGGAAAATAGAAGTTCATATCTTTCAATAAAAAATAAAATAAAACCCCATACCATTAGTTGTTCCATTCTTATATAACTCATCAAATGCGGTGTATGGGTTGAAAAATGAGTATTCAAAGTCACTGAAATTTGATTTTAACTCTTCCAGCAGAGAAGCTAATCTACTGTTGTACAGTCTGGAGAGTTGATTTGCATCTTCATTACAATCCCCTGTTTCTGTTTTAGATCTTAGAACTGGCAGGCATCCTTGAGCTCCAGCTCCAATGATCACAAACTTACGAGCACCGAGATTGTATATATTCTGTTAACATTCAAAATTTGTTATTTTTTATTTTTTTTTTCAATCATCAAACAATAGAAATTGAAAATTTTTTATGACACCTTCAGTAGTGGTTGTAGGGTCGAGATTAATTGATCCACATACAAGTCAGGATTGCGTTCGAGTACCACGGAAGAGAAACCGACACCACTCCAAACAAGTATGTCATTGTTTCCAATGTTGATAACAATGAAGGACTTGGAGATGTGTTTATATGTTTGTATAAGGCCAATTTGCTCCACAATGGCTTCCATTGCTGCATTGAAGTAGTCTACTTGCTTACTGAATGAGATGCAAAGTCCCTGAGAAAATTGAGGATGAAGTCTATGCTACACTTTTGTGAATGCAATCTTTTATTAATTCAGAGCATAACTACTTACTGTGTTTGTAGAGTACAAGATTCCAGCGCCACCAGAAGCAAAGTTGACTCCGGTTAGAAACTTGGCGGTTTTGTTTGTGTCGAAGGTTAGACTAAGATACGGTTTAGGTGACGGCAATACAAATTTCTCAGCTAAAAAACAACATTATTGGAAAGGGTTAGCACCATCTCTTGAAACCAGTTGAATAAATGCGAGAGTAAATGAATGAGATGTATGAGATACCGAGGAAGTCTGCGGCATTCCAGCCATTACTGAACCGACCGGTTGCCTCGCCGCCGGGAAAGTCGACACCGTAGGGATGGAAATTGGCCTTGATCAGGGTGAGAAGATAGTTGTTATTGCCCACATCAAGTTGGGAGGCCCCAAGAACATACATGGCTGAATTCAGAGCATGTCCAAAGCCACCGAAGGAAAAGAAGAAGCACATCACCATATAAAATGGTAAGGGAGGATATAATCATCTTCTTACCCTATACTTGCTTGCAAGTCTTTGGGAGGTTGAGCTGAAATCATGCTGTTTTTTTATAGATGGATAGAAAGAAGAAAATTCAGAAGCATTGATGATTTTGCAGTTCAAATTGTGGATGTTTAATTCCAACACAATCTGCAAAAAAAATATTTAATTGGTACGTACTAGAGCAGTGCTAATCAATTTTTCTGCACAAGTAACATCTGGCACAGTAATGACTTCACTACATTCAATTGGCTCGGATGGCTCCTTCCAATAGATTTCCTTTGGAATGGAAGAGTTTTTATTTATTTTTTTTGTTTGACAAAGGATAAGCGTCAACCCGTCAGGAGCGGACAACGTGACGAACGCACGCATCCTCACCTTGCGGTCATGGGGTGTTGAACCCGGGATCTCTCCCAACAAACAACACCCTATGCAAGGGACCCAATACCAATAGGCCAAGAGGCCGTTGGTTGGAAGAGTTTTTATTGTATTTATTGTATTTATTTATTTATTTATTCCCGAAGGATCAGTCAGTCAAATAGGGCGTGCACAGGGGATCGATTCACCCCGGGTTTCATACAGCTCAGCTTATTTTACCGCCCGAAGGTTTCACACAGCATGCACTTATTTTACCGTTCGGTCTACTACGAACCAACATGGAGAATACTCGCATGCTCGTGTGGGCTACCCCATTGGATGACCCACGCCCTGCGCCCTCACCTTGCTCCAGCGGGGATTCGACCTCGGGACTTGCGTGGGTCGAATCCCTTATGCAAGGGGCCTATGTCGCTAGACCAAGAGGTCTTTGGCATTGTAAATTCAATTATAGAAACTTGATAATCATGAAGATTAGTCTTAAACATTATTTCATTAAAAATTGAACATTGTATTTGGTAAGATTTCTACTTTGGTTGAACTATATATGTTGGAAAGGTTGATTCTATGTCATCTTGTTTTTTTTTTTTTTAAAAAAAAAGTGGTAAATCATAATTTATTAATAATTTAAAGAAATATTACACGGGATTTTTGTTACATGAGCATTACAAAGAGAATAAAGTAGACAAGGGATCATGGTGCTTCCTTGTTGTGGCTAGGTCTTTCCCTATGTTCCGCCCCCCTCCTACTATAGAGGTGGTTCCTTTTGTGAATTGAAGACTTCGTTTGACTAGTGATTGGGTGCCTCCAATATTAATTTCTTCGATAAATTCAACTGCATCAAACCAAAATAATATGAGAAGATTAGTGTCGCAAATGATTTTTGTAAAAAAATACATTTTTTATCTTGAAAACATCATATATTCCTCTTAAGCCAAATATTCTAGATGAGCGCTATCGTCGTGAACTCTCATCCTCTTCTCAAAGTCTTGTGCATTTTGTTTGTGAGGGATTTAGGACCCCATATGTCTAAGTAATAAAGGGAAGGAGGGAGTTCAAGCTATACATGCCTTAGTAATGTCCTTGTATGCTTTGTGCAAGTAAGCAATTGAAAAAGAGGTGTGAGGCAATCTCCTCAACAGTCACACACAAGAAGCAATCTATCCGGGTTCCCTTTGAGTGTAATTTATGTAAATTATGTAGTGTGAGAATCTGCATCTCGTGCTAACCAATTAAATAACTTGATTTTTAGGGAGCATTGGGCTTTTG
This sequence comes from Dioscorea zingiberensis, assembly GCA_026586065.1. NCBI lineage: Eukaryota > Viridiplantae > Streptophyta > Magnoliopsida > Dioscoreales > Dioscoreaceae > Dioscorea > Dioscorea zingiberensis. Next base: position 66,841,488 of record CM048819.1, on the reverse strand, counting down.
AGAAACTTGTTTTCTAGTCCCTCGTGAGCCCTCCATCTGTTCTGAATCAGTACATCGATTTCACCATGAAAGTGGTTGTAGTTGTTAGTTTCCCTAGAGTTTAGCCAGGTGTTGTTGTAGCAACCCTGTTCTCTATAGTTACCTCCAATGATAACAACCCAAGTTTGAGGATAGAGATCCCTCTTAACTAGGAAATTTGGGCTTTCTAAATTGTGGTTGATTTTTTTTTTTTTTTTGGATCAAGGGTCATAGAGTGGGGAATAGATTCCATGATGATAGTCCTTGCATCCAATTATCATACCACAAATTGATTGTGTGACCTATTCTTGGATAAGATATGATGTTATGCAAGATGGGTGCCCTTTCGTTACATATACATTTTCAGAAATAAGAGACCTATGTGGGTACATTCCTGTAGGGGTCGAACAATGTTCTCCTAAAGTAGGCCTCTTTAATAATCTTGAGACAAACCCCGGCCTAGTTAGTGAGAAATCTCTACCACCATTTCCCAAGTAGTACCCTCCCGGAGATTTATGATTCCCCATCCTACTTATTCTTTTGGTAGGCACAGACGTTGCCAGTTGACCAATCGGTACACATGTGATTCAGTTTCAGCTCATTTCCAGAGTAAGTTTCTACGTATCGCATCAATTTGGGATATTATTCATTCTGTAGTCGATAGATGGACATCCAATGGGTGGGAATCGTGGATAGCACCAAGTTGATAAGTGGTATTCGTCCTCCCATTGATAAATGTTACCCTTTTCACGAGGTCATCTTTTTCTTAAGATTGGAGATAAGTCCACACTAGTCATCCTTCCTTGGCCTAGTCTCGGTAATTGACACTCCAAGGTATTTGATTGGGAGTGTCACAATAACATAATTGATTATTTGAGCAATATCTATGGGTGTATGCCCATGTGTCCTCAGGGGGGTTATCACACTCTTGGAGAAATTGACATGTAGCCCAGATAGTCCTTCGAAAAGATAGAAAATTAACTTTAATGTTCTAAATTGGACCAGATCTCTCTTGCAAAAGATTAATAAATCATCCGCGTAGTGTAGTGATACGATATCATCCTCCCTGTTAGATCCAACGCTGACCCCACTATATAAGTTGGCCCTTATGGCTTCTTTGAACATGGTGGATAGAACGACAACTGCGAGAGTGAAGAGGAGGGGAGAGAGTGGGTCCCCTTGCCGTAGACCTCTCCTGCTTTTGATATAACCCGTTGGCACTCCATTTATTATGAACTTGGTCTTGAAACTTGTTAGAATTGGCCAGATCCATCCAATTCATTTGGGGTCAAACCCTCTTGCTTGCATTACTTCGACAAGGTTCAATCCACCGTATTAAAGACTTGTTGAAAATCAATTTTGATGGGCGTGGTTGTTCAAAGTCATCTTTCTAATTGTTCTTTGTAAGGTCTCTTATAAGTTGTGGTGGTTGCTTTTCTTTAGCGTGTAAGATGATGTTATCATAAACCCTTGACCATGTTCTAAAGACCTGATTGGTTATTATTAGGTTTGTCCCTTACTACACTACATGTTTCATACTAAAATTCACATGTTTAGGTTTAAATCATATTCTTCTTTAGAACAATAATTTTTAATCTCTTGAAAGAAGAGATTGTGTTTCACCAACTTTTTTTTCCCATGCTTCCTCTCTCACACAGAATAATTTAAAACTCCAAGAGGAATCAAGACAAAACAACATACAGTTGTTGAAAGTGTTGTAAAGAAGGTATGTAAAGAAAAGTGCCTAGAATTTGCGACAGACACGTCAGGTCGGATTGTTGAGGACGAGGAGACCATAGGGGATGATCCATCACCAGCTCGAGGGGGTGTGAAAAGAAGCTCGTATCCGGTCAAGAGAAATGAGATATCACAAATGATGTATTTTTTTTTCTATTTCTCCTTGACTGAATGATGTATCGGATCTTAATATCATAATAAATAAAATGTGATTTATTCACTTATTAAAAAAAAGTATGATTATGAAATCAAACCATCTATATTCTGGGCTGATTAAAGAAATCAGGTAGGTAGTTAATTTCTCTCTTCAAAATCCTTCATTAAAGATAAGAGATTCACACATCAAGGTGTCAAGATAAACATAAAAGTTTCATCCAACTTATTAATCTTCACCAAAGATCCTGAACAAGTCTCCAAAAAGTAAAACAATCCATGGATGTAAAGCTAGAAAATTCAGATTGCTGCTAGCTTCTTCACATTGATAGGATACACAAAAGGTGATGATCCATGAAAAGCAATACTCATATACACACCAGCAGTGGCCTCTGTGTTATGAATTCCATCCCAAAACAAATGGTCGGTTCTATTGGAACAAGGATATGTGATTGTTGGATTGCAGAAAACTGTAGAATTCAGGAAGCCCTGCCCACAACATGCCACCTTAACTTCAGTAAATCCTGCAACAAGGAATGAATCACAAGAGCTCAACAAAGACAAGAAAGCCATGCAACTCATAGAGATTTCCATACTTACCATTAACTCTTCCTTTGTGATAAAAATCATCATAGGCAGTGTACATGTTGAAGAAAGCATAAGTGAAGCCACTAAACTTTGATTGTGCTTCTTCTAGCAAGGAAACTAGTCCTCTGTTGAACATCCTTGAGAGTTGATTTGTTTCTTTATTGCAGTCCCCTGTTTTTGTTTTCACTCTTTCGTTCGGCAAGCAACCTTGAGCTCCGGCTCCCATGAAAAAAAACTTCCGTGCACCATGATTGTACATACTCTACCCAAAATGAGAGATGGCTTAGTTAGCATATAAATAACTGCAAATGGCTTGAAACTTTTCTATGTTACCTTCAGTTGCGGTCTCAATGAGGAGATTATTTGTCGCCCATACAGCTTAAGAGTGATCCCGGGCTTTGTGGTAGATGAATTAACACCAGTGTAACCTAGGATGTCATTGTTTCCAATACTGATCATAAAGATGGACTTTGATAGATGCTTCTGTGCTTGTTGAATGCCTATATTTTTCTTGATCGTCTTCACAGTTTTAGCAAAGTAGCTTATTTGTTTACTGAATGGGATGGAACGGCCCTGAGAAGATGATCAAGAACAGAATCTTTAATTTACAGAAGCTTGCAATATTGTTATGAACTTTCATGGTAACTTACTTTGTTTATTGAATCCAGGACTCCAGCACCTCCTGAAGCGAAGTTGATCCCTCTGAGAAACTCAGTTGTTTTGTTTGTCTTCAGGGATGGACTCAGATACGGTTTAGGTGATGGCAATCCGAGCTTCTCAGCTGAAAGAAAGAAATGATGCACTTTTTGAGATCTTTAACTTTGACAAGAGAAGTGTGTGGAGTCAGAGAGTACCGATGAAGTCTGCGGCATTCTTGCCGTTGCTGAAGCGGCCGGTGGCCTTGCGGCCGGGAAAGTCTATACCATATGGATAGAAATTGACCTTGATTGTGGTAGAAATATAGTTATTGTTTCCTACATCAACTTGAGAGGCTCCAAACACATAAATAGCAGGAACAATGGAGTATGCTGAGCAAGAAAGCAAAGGCAGGAAGAGCAATCCCAGGAACACCACAAAATGACGAGATGAAGAAACCATATTGATCTGTAATGCTTCTTGTGAATTGCCTAATGCTTGATTGATTGATCTTTAAACCTTGATGCATTCTCGATTAAATTCATATTGAAGATTTGACCCAGAATAATAAATTAAGAAAAACTCCAGTTTTTTTTTTTTGAAAAAGTAGATAAACCACGTTTTATTTAGATATGATAAAAGTATTGAATTGTGAAATGCGTGCACTTAAGTATTGAATTGTGACTTTTTGAGAAAAAAAGTATTGAATTGTGAAATGCGTGCACTTATTATTATACACCTGGTGTCTAGTTCTCTATGTCAAACCTATTTGTTAAGTATTTCTGTATGTTATTTGATGACAACCAGAAGACCATCAAATAGCTAGAAGCATTAAAAGATAGACAAAGATAGGATGACAATTTCCCTTCATAAAATCATATACATTTATTTTAAGATACAATCTTCACACTTTTTCGTAAAAAGACTTTTCACTAAAGATGCTGAACAAGTCTCCACAAAGTTCAATAATCCAAGGATGTATTCCTAGTAAACATTCAGGATACCAGAAAATTCAGATTGTTGATAGGTATCACTTAGCTTCTTCACATTGATTGGATACATAAAGGGTGATGATCCATGGAAAGCAATACACATATATAAACCAGCAGTGGCCTCTGTGTTGTGAATTCCATCCCAAAACACATGGTTTGTTCTATTGGAACAAGGAGCTCTGATTGTAGGATTGCAGAAAATGGTAGAGTTCAAGAAGCCCTGGCCACAACATGCCACGTTAACTTCATTAAACCCTACAACCATAAATGAATCACAATAGGGTCATCTATGACAAGAAAGCTATGTAACTCAAAGAGAGATACTTTCATACCATTAGCTCTTCTTTTGTGATATAATTCAACATAGGCTGTGTACATGTTGAAGAAGGCATAGTTGAAGCTATGAAACTTTGATTGTGCCTCTTCTAGTAAGGAAACTAATTCTCTGTTGAACATCCTTGAAAGTTGATTTGCTTCTGCATTGCAGGCCCCTGTTTTTGTTTTCACCCTTTCGGTCGGCAAGCAGCCTTCAGCTCCAGCTCCGATAAAAAAAAACTTTCGCGCACCATGATTGTGCAGACTCTATGCAAAATGAGATTGATATAACTGACATATAAATAAATAACCACAAATGGCTTGAAATTTTTCTTTGTTACCTTCAGCTGTGGTCGCAAGGCGGAGATTATTTGTTGCACATACTGCTCAGGAGTGATCCCAGGTTTTGTGGCAGATGAACCAACACCAGTGTGGGATAGTATGTCATTGTTTCCAATACTGATCACAAAGATGGATTTGGATAGATGCTCCTCTGCTTGTTCAATGCCTATTTTTTCCTCAATCACTTTCATGGTAGTAGTGAAGAAGATTATTTGTTTACTGAAGGGGATGCAACGGCCCTGATAAGATCAAGAACAGGATCATTAATTTACCAAAGCTTGCAATACTGTTATGAACCTTGACAGTAACTTAATTTGTTTATCGAATCCTGGACTCCGGCACTGCCTGAAGCGAAGTTTATCCCTTTGAGAAACTCAGTTGTTTTGTTTGTGTCGGAGGATAGACTGAGATATGGTTTTGGTGATGGTAATCCAAGCTTCTCAGCTGAAACAAACAAACAATTCATTTTTATGATCATGAAACTCTGGGATGGAAGAGAAGTGTGTGGAGTTAGGGAGCACCGATGAAGTCTGCAGCGTTCTTGCCGTTGCTCCAGCGGCCAGTGGCCTTGCCCCCTGGAAAGTCAATACCGTAGGGATGGAATTCAGCAATGCTTATAATAGAAAGATAGTTATTGTTGCCCACATCAACTTGAGAGGATCCAAACACATAAATGGCAGGAACAAGGGACTGTGCAGATCCAGAAAGCAAAGACAAGAAGAACAATCCCAGGAACATCACAAAATGAACCATATTGATTGGTAATACTTTTTCCAAAATGCCTGACCAATCTATCTTCAAACCTGTCAAAGAGATATCATACTATTTGGACTTCTCATCCTAGAATTTTTTTTTTTTTTTTAACAAAAATGACAAACACCCATACAAAGAAAATCAGAGGCGGGTATAGATATGGAGTCCACCTCAATACACCTAAGCTTTCACCTATGTGAGTGGTGATTTAAACTCAGTTTATCTTAAAGAACACATCCTCTTCAGAAACCCGATACCGATAAATTAAGAGGCCGTTGGTTTGTCCCTAAAAATTTTACTAACTAACGTAGGCCCCTGCTACAGATGCCTGAACTTAGAGACTATTTGCGCTCTATGGTCTCCAATCCTGATTGAACTCTTCTCCCATGCTAAATAAATAAATAAATTAGTTAATTAATTCATTTGAAGAAACTTCATTTAAGTCCTGGATTTTTTTTTCCTTGATCTTCATTTAAGTACTTTTTCTTTTTCTTTCGTTTTTTTATAGATGGGAGAAGAGAGTACCAGCCAATTTTACCTGTAAAAATTGATAACAATAACACTATTTATATTTTTTAATAAATTCGGAGACAGTCCCTGTTTGTCCATATCATCCCAACACACACAGTTGTGTTACTGATTCAACATAAATATTATCATAAATAACTTAGAACATGATCAACCTTGGCCACCAGCACCACCACCACCGCCGCCACTGCCACCAGCACTAGTTCCTCCGGCCGATGCATCGCCGCCACCTCCACTGCTTCCATTACTCCCACTGGCATTACCATAACCTTCTCCTCTGCCCACAGCTCCTCCAGAGCCTCCAACTCCACTACCACCACCCGAAGCACCACCGCCACTGCCGCCACTCCCTCCACCACCTCCTCCTCCCCTCCCTACTCCCACATGAACACCTCCACGTCCAATACTTATCCCAACTCCAACTCCACCACCTCCACCTACGTGTACACTCCCATTTTTTGCACTAGCAGCACCACCTCCACCCACTCCTATGCCAACGTTCACCCCTCCCTTCCCTACATCAATCCCCACCCCAACACCAACCCCAACTCCAACACTTGCACCACCTCCATGACTGGTACCAACTCCCACCCCCTCCTCCACCTATACTGATATCGGTGTCTGATCCATTGTGGCTCACACTTACACCACCACCACCGCCACCACCACCTCCGCCACCGGATCTCAGAAAAAAGCGTTTGCTCCCGTCTAAGTTCTCCTCAGCAAGGAGAACTCTTGCATGGGCCAGTGAAGGTAGAACTGTGATGCATATCAGTGCACAGGTAGTCAATAACAGGTAAAAACTTGACATTGTTCCCATGCAGTACTTGATATTGATGATGGTACGTACTCACCCTGGGGGAGAAGGAGGTGTATATATACTGATCAAGGGAAAGGAAAGGAATATTACAAAGCCCATGGAAAACTGGACTTGTACCCGCTGATTGAGGTGAGAAGAGAATCCTTTGTAAGGGAATTTTAAAAAGAAAAGGAGATGAGGATAGGTGGAGAAAATGGCTCTGAGAGGGAATTTTAGTGATTCTGTTCACAAATAAAAGAGAAAAAGGATGTCAAGGAGTAGTGGAGCTTATACAACTGGGATGCCTCTCTTTTGTTTTTTTCTTTCTTCTTCTTATTCTTTTCCTTATTCTTTTCTCATGGAGAGTGCGTCATTCAAAAGGCTAGAGAGAATTGAAGCAAAAGGTATAAAAGAAAATAATTTGTTTTTGGCTTTGAGTAGTAGTGGTAGTGATCACATTTGAAGTCATACTTCAACACCTTTCTACCAGGCCACTAGTGATAGTTTGATCCATCCTAGAAAGAAGTACTTGTTTGCAATATTTGCTCTCCCATGAAATTATTCAGAATCAGAAGCAGAGACTCAAGAATATCCAATAAGAATAGAAAAATAGCTTCAAGATATATAATTTATATAATAGTTATGTTATCAACTGCATGCATTGTTGCAGCGTCAGTTATGTACATCTCACAATCAGATTGCCAGCGATTTAATTTAAAGCCGAAGATGCAAAACTAAATAAAATTTAAAATCGGAGAACAACCCATATATATTTAGGTGGTCATTGTTTGTAAATGATCAAGAGTCATCTGTAGGTTGTTGTTGTTGTTGCTGCTGCTGCTGCTGCTGCTGCTGCTGCTGCATTCCCTGTTGCTGCTCCCACATCTGCTGAGGAAGGTAAGCCTGAGGCTGCCGGGCATACAAGGCTTGATCCACCATAGATTTACCCATCATTCCTCCCATAGAGCCAACCAGGGGTGGCACAAAATAATATGGAAGCGAGTCATTTGGACCACCTTCCTTTGGTGTGGCTGAGAGCGCCTCCTCTTTCAGCTCCTCACTTGGAACAATGTCTGCCAGGAAATCAAATGCATCAGTCCTCATGATCGCCCCGGCAATGTCGTTCTTCTGCAGGGTCCTCCGCTTGTTCTCCTCGGTGTGAGCCCATGATCGATGTGTCAGCTCGAGAATGAACATTTCACATGCCCGTGCAAACAGCACAGGTGCCTCAGCAGCTATCATCCTAACATCCTCATCAGCCTTCATGATCTTCTTAATCCGTGCTAGTGGGAGGCTGTGGTTCTTGAAGTCATTGGTTGCAGCTATCTCCTGGTACTGGTTGGCCCAGAAGATTTGAAGTTGCTGCTGCAGTTGGTGCATTTGCTGTTGGTGAACCTGCTGATAAGAGAGCTGCTGCTGCTGGGCAAGTTGAGCCTGAGAAGCAGCAGTGAGCTGAGCAGCTGGAATTGTTGCAGTGTTTCCCATCACTTGGTTAGCTTGATATGGTGAAGTGACATATGGTATTTGACCAGCAGCCATGACTGGGGACTGCCCCTGTCCAGGCTCATCCATGTTAGCCTGCATTGCAATGATCTATAGATATTTCATCAGCCAAAATATCTCATACCCGTGGGTGAAGTCATAAACTGTTACATAAATAAGTTCCTGACAATGATACCATTCAAGTTCCAATATATCTGCAGAAAAACTATTCCAACAACAGAGTAGAAAATATTCTTACATAGAACCGTTAACAAGTTTAGAAGTATCAACAAGTTCCATAAGTCCGCCATGTAATGATTAAATTTCTTATATAGAGTCAGAGAAACTTAAAGATCTATCATAAGAACACATGAAAAGGAAAGAAAACAAGGGAAATGGTTTTGTATTTGTTCAAACAAAGAAAATGTATTTCTTCCTTCCTTTTAACTCTATTTCCCCTCAATCCAATGGGAGTGTGAATGCTGAGCAATTCCTGTATGTTATTAGCATGACAATCATAAGAGGCAAAGTCATCAAGAAGCTAGACACATTAGAAAATAGATAACCATGCAACGACCAAGAGATAAGAGATATCCAATAAGAAATGTATTTGTTCCCCATGTTCTTAGATGTTAAGGCCCATCTTGTGACCTCTAACTTTATGATTCCTGATTAAAGTACTTTCACGGTTTGTTTAATCTAACTGTGGTAACTCCACTTTTATCAAAAAATAAATAAAATGACAATGTAAATGGATGAGAAGAGGAACAAAAGAAAAAGGTTACTTAGTGAAACATAAATAAGCATAAGAAAGCATAGCATCATGTCCTCCACAAATTATACCTCTTTTTTTTTTTCTCCTAAACCTTATTTGGATCAACAGTAGATAGATCAGGGACAAACAAGACTTGCATTTTTTAAGAGTAAAGTCATTAGGAAGACCAAGGTTAACTCAAGAATGTATTGCCTTGTTTCATCTTTTTATCCATCTAGGATCACCGAGCAGGCAAGCACATTGAGAAATAGTAAAAAAGAAACCTTTTTTCTTAAAATTCCAAAATAGAATGACAACAGATCACAATAGGAAGAAATCAACATAAATGAGAGATTTTTATCACAAAACCATCATCAAATATCAACAAAGTAATGAATGTAAAATTGAAGGGGAAAATTTCATAAGGAGATAAAGAAACGAAGCAAGGGAAAGGGACTCGCCTGACGGTCATCTGAGGCCATGGAGATTGGAGATCTTTCTTTCGGAATGTTGGATTCTTTTGGATTTGGTCGTGGGCCCTTAAAGAAGCCAGGAAAGAGAACGAGGGCATGGAAGGAGTCTACGGCCTCTGGTCCTTCTGATCCGAATCCATCGGCAACGCTGACGCCACGTCATCAGTCAACGAATACCACTCCTTAATTCTTCGGCTGAGAAGCGGATTCGGGCGTGCAATTGTTAATACAACCCGAATCCGACCTGAATCCGACCTGTTAAAGCTAAGAAGTTAGAACACTATCTTTTCTTTAGCCGCGGAGCATCATAACCAAAACCCTCGAATTCTCCTAGCTCGCGGCTCGCCGTCACCTCAACGCCGACGAGATCCGGGCATCGGGAGATAGCCGGAGATGGCGGACGTAGTGCAGTACCGCATGGAGCGGATGACCGAGGAGCTCGATGATCTCGAGCGCCGTGGCCTCTTCAGCAGTGCGGAGATCGCCGATATCGTGCGCCACCGCCGGGACTTCGAGTACCGCCTTAAGCGACCTTCCCCGCTAAAACAAGACTTCCTACTGTACATCGACTATGAGAGGCGTCTCGACGCCCTTCGTGACCTCCGCAAGCGCGCCATCATCGGCCGCCTAGTAGAGGAAGAGAAAGCCACCGGGAAGAAGGGGGAAAAGAAGTGGAAAAAGTCAGTATCGGATTTGGCTGGGGTCCTGAGGATTCTGGATATTTATAGCAAGGCGGTTGTGAGGTTCAAGGGGGATTTGGATCTATGGTTCCAGTATCTCGAGTTTTGCAGGGAGCGGCGCCATGGGAGGATGAGACAGGTTGCTTGTTTCTCTTTCTCTTTTTATTTAATTTTCTCCTTTTAAAGGAAATTTTATTAATTGGATTAAAAAATGATTTTTTTTTGAAAGTATGAAAGAGTTGTTAGTCTTGCTTCGCTATTTACAATATTCTCATGCTGGTGATGAATTGGCTTAAAAAATATAAGTTTTTTTCAAAGTAATTCAAATATTTGGGGAGTTGGCAATGACTAAAAGTTCGATCAATCTTTTCACTAAGTTTTTTCGTGTGTGTTCTTTTTGTGCTGTACTGAAGATGATATGCTTATGTATGGATTGATTGAGGAGTGCACATTGCTTATTGGATTTTTTATTTTTATTTATACTTTTGAAAGTTTGTGCGTTTGGCTTAAAAAAAACCTACGCATTATTTGAAGATTCTCTGTGAGAACTAAATGGCTTCAACACTTGTTTTTTGTTTCTTTGTTAATCAATGGGACCTTTATTCCCAAATTCATGTGTTATTTGCTTTGCTTGATGCTGTTTTTCTCCTCTCTTTCACAAAGTACTTTGAGCTTAACTTGATTTTCTATACCAAACACTGATCCAGATAGCGGTTCAGGTTTCCAGTGTGAAATGTCTTTTGATGCTCAAACGGCATTGCTGGATGTTTTAGAGCTCTTTGGATGAAGATTTAATTGTATTTAATTGTGTTTGGATTATACTTCCAGTTATCTTTTCCAAAATTATAGATGTAGCTGCCCATAAATGCAACTTGAATTTTGGATTTATTGTAATTTTTTAGTTTTTTCCTTCCTAGGCTCTTGCTCAGGCAGTCAGATTCCATCCGAAGGTTCCTGGCCTTTGGATTTATGCTGCAGCTTGGGAGTTTGATCAGAATTTAAATGTTACTGCTGCTAGGGCTCTCATGCAGAGTGGTCTAAGGACTTGTCCAAAATCTGAAGATCTTTGGATGGAATATCTTAGAATGGAACTTACCTACCTAAACAAGTTGAAGGCAAGAAAAATTGCTTGTGAAAAAGGTGTAGGATCATTGGTAGGTGAGGAGACTGAACAGCGGAAAGGAGAGGACATGGAGACATTTATATCAGTGAATGATGACATACTTTGTAAGCGTGGACCATTGGCTGTTCAAACAATATACCATGGAGCAGTGGAGGCCTTACCTTCAAGTATGAGCTTGCGGAAGCGATTCTTAGAGATACTGGATAATGTTGACCTGGTACAATCCGAGGAGTTGAAAGAAGAGATTATGGAAGATCTGAAGAAAAATTTTTCTCAGAACGAGGAGTATTGGGATTGGTTAGCTAGGCTTCAAGTTGTACATATGAAGGAGAGCAAGAAACTAAAAACAGAAGTTCTTCTCAGCAAATTGAATAAAGCTTTTGAGGTGAACTCTGACACGAAATTGTTTTGTCTTCCAATCTTAATTCATAATTGATTTCTTCATTGCTTTTGCAGTTGCAATTTCAATAATTAGTAGTTCTGTGATTTCAATATGATTTGTACTTTGTATGAGCTTTCATTTGCAGTTGTTAGGATCCACATTAAACTAAAGCCATGCAAGAAGATTGATAAGGCCTGAATGGACGAAATAAATGGAGATAAATTAGGGAAACAACAGTTGAAGGAAAAGGCTAGAAATAAGTTGTATTAGATGTTGGAGATACATGATGTGCTCTATGTGAGTCCTATATACTGTACCATCCTTTAATATGATTCAGAACACTATAATTTAATAGTAGATAGTCATATAATGCTCTTATGGTTTGTCTGATCACCATTAGCAGCTGTAAAAACTGAGCATACAGAGTTGCTACAAGCATGTGGCCTTACATACAGGAGCCAGAAACATCCTGGCTACTGCTCTATATTTCTCACGAAAGTTTTATCTTATGCTAATCTGCCTGCTGTGATGTGCTACAGGTTTATGAAGAGGCGTTAAAAATTTTGCCTACTACCAAGATGTTTTCCCTATACACCAAGTTTTACTTGGATATGATACTTGCTAACAGAGAAGATCCAGATTCTGTTCTTAGTAATACAGCCTTTGAGGCCGGAGAATTCACTTCACGCATATTGGAAGTTTATGAAAATGCAGAACGGAGTGGATGCCTAACCAAGGAGCTTGCTTACGAATATATATCGTTTTACTTGCAAATTGGTAGAATAGAAGAAGCTAGGGATCTTGCAAAGAAGCTCTGTAATGGTAGGTTATCAGAGGCTGCAGATTTGTGGACCCTGAGGATTTCAACAGAGCTGAAATGGCTTACTAGTAAAACTGCTTCCATTAATGATGATGATATTAGGTCCATCTCAGATCTTTTCAGAACTGCATTAACTAGGTTATCTGTTTCAGAACTCGAGAGTTTGTGGTTAATGGTAAGTTAGTTAACCGTCTTGCTTGTTTCTATATCAGATCATGAAGTTAATTTCATGCAACCATAGACATATTAACCAAGAATAGTTATTAGCAGGTATTTATATTTTTTAAGATGGGTTTTTTTTTTTGGCTTTCATTTTATTGGTGTTGTATATATATGCTTTTTGTTTTTGTGGACACTTCAGGACATGCTCTTGGATTATTTATAAATTGTGGTTGTTAATGTCAGTCATTCATTGCTTATAAGATGATAGCCTGGAATTGGGAATTTGCAGCAAGTACCAGAAACCAGAAGCATGTGCATCTGTAGCGCTGTTATAAACATCTGAATGCATAATTCGTGTCTCTTCAATCTGAAATTTCCACTCTAATTGGATAAGAACATTTCTATCAAGGGAAAATGCAATTTGTACCACATTCATCCCTTGTTTAAGATCATATTACTTGAAGATTATGCATTTGAGATGAAAACCCTTGATTTAAATTTTTTTTTTTTATTTGGTTACTGTCAATATTTTTAGTAACATTTTAAGCTCTGTATTGCTTCCTTATATGGATTCTAATATTTTTCTTCAAATGCCTGTTTTTTGCAGGCTCTAAAATTCTTTTCAACTCGGAAAAAACATTTTGAAAAGCTGGTGCAAAGCTTGATGATGGAATTGGCCAAAGCTAGTAAGAGTGATAATGGTTATACAATTGCTTTCGCTGTTGTCAGCTGGGTTCTTCAGAGAGATGGCGTAAAGCGTGCAAGAGAGATGTATAAGCGGTAAAATTCAAAACTGAGAAATTTCTGCTCACAAACTCCTTAGGTCCTCCCTACATTTGGTTGGCTATAACCAACCCACCTCTGAGATCAGCTAACAAGTGATTATATATCACAATTTTTGGCTCAATTGCAAAGCACCTATTTATGAATGACCCATGCAATGATTTTAGATTTGATTTTCCTATTCCTGGTATGAAAACACTGGAAATAAATATTTACAGTATGTACTGAAAGCATGTTTCTATGTATTTAATGCCTAAACAGGCTGCAAAGGTATATTTTCATAGTGGCTGCCATTCATTAATATTCTCTTCATCTGTTCTTTCATTCTGATATTTTTATTACCATTGAAACAAGTATTATTCCTCCAACATGCAGATTTCTAGCTTTACCTCATCCAAGCCTCTCATTCTTCAAAAATTGCATCGATTTGGAGACAAGCCTTGCATCTGTTGGCGATGGGGACGGGGTTGCGAACACTCGCAAGTTGTATGAATCAGCTCTTGCCATTTATAATCAAAGTCAGGAATTATGGAAAAATTACTACATGATGGAAACTAAGGTGCTTTCTCTGCCAAATTCTGCTTTATTTCCACTAATCTAACAATGTTCTTCTGCTGAATTATTCATTTGTTTCATTTGCAATGTAGTTTGGAACATCTGAAACAACAACTGCAGTATACTGGCGTGCTCGGAAGACTCTCAAGGATACCACTTGGTTACCAAGTCCAAACAGTTTGTGATATTATTACAAATTTTGTAACTTTTCTAGTGCCATTTGTTGTCAGTTTTGATTCAAATTTTTTGTTTATTTGTTCTTTGAAACCTTCAATTGTCTAAATTAAGAAATTTTGGCTTCAAAATCCATTCTAAGAATTACTTTGTAATGCAACTCTGGTGTTATTTGGAAAAAAAGGAGGGATATTATCTGATTGGGTTATTTTTTAAAAAAATTGAAATCATTGGGAGGAAAGTGGTAAGTATATGTATATTAATCTTTTTATTAAATTATTATAACTGTTTGATAAACATGAGTTGTGGAATTTATCACATTATCTTAAAAAGAATACAGGGCAACAATTGGAATACAACTGAAGTTAATATAGGTAGTGTTTAATTAGCCAGCTGGTTAGCAATATTGGAATACAACCCAAGTTAATATAGGTAGTGTTCTATTAGCCAGCTAATTAGCATTATTGGAATACAACCAAAGTTAATATAGGTAGTGTTCTATTAGCCAGCTGGTTAGCATTGTGGTTGAGCTCCCTTTCTATTTCATTAATCTCCCAGCTCTCTAATTTGTCCAGCATCTCCCTGCATTCCCTGGTAACTCCCTTTGGTGTGTTCATTTTGGTTTTGTTTCTTTTGTTTAAGCAATTTTACACAAAAGATATTGGGCTTGTTTAGATTGACTTAAAAAAAAAATGTTTTTTTTTAGTTTGATGGAAAAACTTTTGAAAAAGTGCTTCTCGGAATATTTTTTTTATTTTTAGGTTTGAATAAATTAATCCAAAAATAATTTTATAATAATAAAAAATTAATGATATTTTCTAAAACAACTTCTATGAGTAATGATAGTTGTATTGATTACGTCCAGAGCTCGATGAAAATATTGATTCCACCCTGGATCAAGGCCGCACCGATCAGGGTGGAATCAATGGTTTCTGGACGCTGTAATGACGCGCTGTAATCGGATATATATCACGGTTCCAACTTCTATATATAAAATATTTTATAAAAATAGTTTTAAAAAGATTCAAAAGAATTGGTTTGGTAATTGATACTTTCTAAAACAATTTTTATATATAAAATATTTTTTTAAAAGCTATAAATCATTAAATTGCGAAAATATATATATATATATATATATATATATATATATATATAGCAGTTGATAACATACGCGCGCAATGGATCACCGCTCAAATCCGCCAATCCGCATGTTATCACCCTTAGAGTATATTTGAAAGATTTTTTAAGTATGGATGGGAAGACCGCTAAAAATAAAGCCTACTGTCCCGCTAATTTTCATACAATTTGATAACCTGCTTTGGCCCTCCCACTCTAACAAATAAATTTCTAATCGCTCGTGATTCCTATAAATTTTGATCCCTTAAATGGTAGAGCCTACAAGTTCCCAAATTGTAGAAAATTGATAGTTTAACTTATTTTTCAATGATCTTCCCATCCATACCTGGTTAAAAATCCTCAAATACGCTCTGCATAGAACCGCAATCCAAATGAAATAACAAGTATCATACCAAATGGCATCAAGATTTATATATATATATATATATATATATATATATATATATATATATATTTCAGTTTTTTATTTTATAATTTTTTAATTTTTTAAAAAAATTCATCGAAACATATTATTTTGTCCAGCTTAACTTATTTTAAAAATTTTTCTTAAAAAAAAGAAGCTGTCTATGAATATCTGCAGTTTTTTGATCCCCTTCTGGCTGCAGTAGCCAATCCTACCGTAGTTCTCAGTTTTGCTTCAAAGACTGGAGGGTTCCCTTTCAAACATCGCATGTAATTTAAATTTTGCATCAAGTACAATCAAGTATATATATACTTCAATCAATACACCAAAGCAGGGTTATCAAATTAGATTAATCATAATTAAGCTTGAGATCATCTTATTGATTAGAGCATGAAGCAACATTAATTGCAAAGATGCATCATACATTCAGAAACAAGAACTACGAAAATTACACACATTTTCTTATTAGATAGCATGACAACTCACAATACAATTGAACCCATCAATCCCTCATTACAAAGGTAGCTTAAAGATGGATACAAATTTAATCAAACTTAGAACACACATGGCCGAGGTTGAGTTGAATCCTAAATCAACGTCCGCCGCCGCCAACTCCGGCACCACCACCAAAGCCGCCGCCGCCGCCAGCACCACCACCAACACTGACACCAATGCCAACAGCACCTCCAAAACCTCCTCCTGCGCCGAAGCCACCACCACCTCCAGCTCCACCACCCAAACCAACACCTCCTGCACCAAAGCCGCCACCACCACCCGCTCCGCCACCCAACCCACCGCCACCTCCGCCGCCAAAACCTCCACCTCCACCAATTCCACCACCACCTCCTCCAAATCCTCCACCAGCACCACCACCACCACCAATTCCTCCTCCAGCACCACCACCAAAACCACCACCTCCTCCAGCACCACCTCCAAAACCACCACCTCCTCCAAAGCCACCACCAGCACCACCACCGAGACCACCTCCACCTCCAAATCCACCACCAGTTCCTCCTCCTATCCCACCTCCATATCCTCCTCCATGTCCTCCACCTAGTCCACCACCCGGCCTCCTTCCAGACCCACAACAATCACAACTCCGGTAGCTTCGATGACAATCACTTGTAAACAGCCCACGGCCGAACCTTCTACCTCCAAACTGAGGGTCATGAAACTCAGCAAGTGCAATAGCACTCCACTGAGCCACAAGAACCAGAGCAAGGAGCAACAGTACTGGAACTGGAAGTCCTCTAATGAAGAGACCCATGATGCCTCACTAGCTAACTGTACTCTTTCACCGAGTACACTGCATGCCTCAAACTAATCCATGCTGATACTTCTCCTTATATAGAGATGGCCTCTTGTACGCCAACCCTAACCACTTACCAACTTGTACAGTATTTTTATTTTTATTTATTTTTATTTATTTTTTATTTTGTAATATGAGTGACAAGCCGCTAAAAAATCAACGACGTGCACAAGCCTCGGCTGAGAAGACATAAGGGCGGGCCCGGCACACATGTAGGCACTGGGATTATCCGTCACAACTACTACTCAAACTCTCATAAATATACCCTCACCTGTAAATCAAATCTGAGACTTTTTTTTTTTGGACGTTAAGAGCAATGGTAGCGAATCGGTAAAACCAAAGGCGGGTTGGCCTACAGGATCGAATCCTCACAACAGGTATTAAATGTATCCAAGACGGCCAAAACCGAAAGTGCAATGTAAACGCCAGAAACAACCCCCAAGCAACACTCGAACCCGCGTGGGGCGCGAGACGCTGGAATCCAATACCATCCGACCAAGCGGTCGTAGGTAAATCTGAGATCTCTTGATCTTTGAAATTTTTGTACATGAGGACTAAGATACCAATAGACTATTTGATCATTGGTAACTTATAATGGGTCAGATCATGAGAAGTGGAGGGAAGACAAGAGATGTCAATTATTGAAGGCTGCAGTACTGGACTGCGCAATGAGCAATTGAGGAGATGGATTAAGCGTTGATTGGTGTCAAGAAAATAGTAGGAAGAGTGAAGACAACGTCACCACGCCGACACCATGTTCCAAACCATCTTCTCAGACTTTGTCTTTGCCCACAAATGGAGATGCAATTAATGATGCTTAATTAGAAGACGATGAGATAAGAGCCATGGATATGCATGGTGTTGGACCGTTGGTGGCGCTCCCCGTGACTTAAAAGGACATAACTTCGCATCCGACCCTGCTTTTTTCTGTTTTGCCTCACGGCATAGCAGTGCTATCTCTGTATAGCTTGACGTTGATCCATATCTATCTGACTATCTCCATGGCCCATTGGAATGAGTTGGCTAGGCGTCCTCTAACATATATATATATGGAAATAGTATAGGCTAGAAAAAGATGGATTTAAGGGTCTTTCTGCATATAAATACTGCCCATGCAAAACTGCTGCAATATAATACTTCTCATGATCTCTTCACTGTCAAATGTTAATGAGAAACAGGACTAGTACTAAGTACACCACCATGCCTTCATATATGAATACCTCTCTTCCTCCTTTCGTGCCATCTTTCATTCAGTATTTGTACACAGCGTTGCTAGATACATAGTACACATACTCATTAGTTTCTCAATGCATGGTCTACTTTGAAGGTTAGAGATAACGCTAAAACATTTATAACTGATTATGGGCTAAATAAGCCCAGGGATCCAGCTCAAAACTAGCCCAGCCTAAAAAGCCCAGGGGCCCAACTCAAGTTAGCCCAGCTGATTTAGGTCCAGTTAGCCCAAGGGGCATTCAGGGTAATTAACTCATCTTGGTATATGAAGTAAAATGAAAGGGGGTTGAAAGGGGATCGAGAGCAATGTTGCAGAAACAAAGAGGGCAGCTTTCTTTTTCTTAGTGGGCGCACAGTGTTTTCTCCTTCTTCGAAGGACAGTAGAAGAGTTGAGATGATTTTCAGGTTCAGTTACAATGATTTGTGGATTCTCTTTGAGGTATTTGTATTCAGATTTCAAGGTCTCAGGATTGTGAGATAGTTTGTCAGAGAGAGGTTTACTGTGTTTTTGCTAATCGTTGTGGGTCTGTTTGGGCATAGCCTTGAGACATACCTTGTGATTGATCTTACATAGTGGATTTGTTGCCGATCTGCTTGGTTTTTTTCTCTACACGGGAGAGTTTTTCACGTAAATTGGTCTCTTTTACTGTTTTAATTTTCTTATTTGATATAAGTTTGTTGTTGTACATATTTGAGGACTCCAATTGAATTATCTCGAACTTCCTTCAACACTGACTACCGGTATCAAAGTTCAATTCTAAACTTCTAGTTCCTAATGGATGAAGCAAAGTATTCAGGCACTTTGGTTAAATTGATTTCTACTAATTATGGTATATGGAAGATGCTTCACTACTAAAAAAAAAAAAAAAACATTTAAGGGTGGTTTTAAAGTCAACAGCCGCGAAATGCTTGTGGTGGCGTTTAAAAAAACCACATAAAAAACCGCATTGAGAGAGCATTTCACGGAGGTTTTGACCAACCGCCGTTATCTGTATAATGCAACGTGAGATGAGATTGCATTTTGCGACGGTTAGGCATAATAACAACTCTCTTGGCACTTCATGGCGGTTCATAATTGTCGAGAAATGCCAATCTATTTGTTAACCTTGGCATTTCACGGCAGTTCAAACTGCCGCAAAATGCCAATCAATTTTTTAACCTTGGTATTTAGCGGTGGTTTGCCGCCGCGAAATGCCAATCTGCTAAATGCCAATCATTTTTTGAAATTAATTTTTATATTTTAATTTTATTATCCTGTTTTGTTTTGTACAATAATAATAACTTAAACCATTATCTCATACCATAGAACTCCATTCAATTCAAATTTAAAAAAAATATATATATTTATAGTTCACAAATAATTACAAAATTAAATTAAATTTTAATACCATTGAACTCCATTCAATTCACTTGTTCTGAACAATGTTCACAACATTCAATAAGAAACAATGTTTACAAACATTAACATAGTGTCCTGCACATGATTCTCCAGAAATAGAGAACTCATTCATCAAAAATTAGGGGTTTGCTTCAAAGAAGGCATACAATTCAAGAGACCAACCCAGGTTCAATACCAGTAACTTATTGTCCTGCATATGATTCTCCAGTAATAAGCAACAATATTTACCTCTCACCAGAAGACTCCTTTCCTAAGTGTTGAAGAGCAGTGGAAGCTTTGCCACCAGTCATGATTCAACCACAAGTGCCTTGTTTCTGACAAAAAGCATTATTAATGATTTAAACACTAGCATTTGCCTATAGATGATCCCAGCCAGTAAATAAAGTACAACTAGTATAAAAATTGGGCAGACAGTAAATAGGGCAGCCAAGCAAACAGGATACTAGAAAAATATTTTAATCACTTATTTAAATAGAGTACAACTAGAATAAAAATTGCCTATAGATGATCCCAGCCAGTAAAACTGGTAGGTAAAAATAACATTATTTGTCATCCATTCAATCTATATCACAGAAAAGCCAATGGCTTCTTTGCCTTTCTAAAACAAGATTGGAGAACATGCTTTATTACAGTTTTGATATTGAGAATAAATTAATGAATCAGAAAAACAGAATGACACTTCAAAGCATATGACAAACAAATCTGTTGCAAATTAACAAAACATTTTTAAAACCACCAAACAAGCAATGCAGTGTAAGCAATGAAGTAATCCAATTTGTCCTGGTTTTCGATAAACAGAGGAACATGATAGCATGACTTTATATGAGCCCTATCATACTGTGTCTTGTCTCTAACATCCAAAATGGTGTACTCCTCACTGACAAGCCTCTTGGCCTCACCGGCATTCACAAATTTCACTTCAGCCCTAACCAGCAGAATTCTCCTTTTGCATGGTCAACATAATCCAGTTTCCAATCTGTTGATTCCGAAAGCCTTCCAAGACAACCAAAATTGTATAAAATTCATTCACTTGCAGTGATAAGTAAGCAACCTAAATTGCATACTATGCCAGGGATTGTTTGATTTATCTCAGAAACTTCATATAAACTAATGTATTGATAAACTTCCCCGTTTCTCCCCCTCTATTTTACAACAATCCGAACACACTCAGAATGTTGCCAGAAACTAATTGCATGTGGGAAAAATATCAAAATTTTCATGAAAAACAGAACAATTTAGGGTCAATGAGGAGAGATTAACGAGGGGGAGAAGCTGCAGAGAGGCCCAGAACTGCCATGTCTCCTTGGATTATTAGGGTTAGGGTTTCAAGATTTTTTTTTTTTCCTACAGGATTTCTCCATGGATGATCCCAGAAGTGGAGGTGATGCCAGCTCCAGCTTGTGGGGCCTGGAAATCATGTCAGCAAATAGTCTTCCGCCACGTGTTACCTTACTGGATATTGCCATTTTTTTATTGTTCTTAACAACTTTTCCGTAAAATACAATAAATTATAAACATTAAAAATAATAAAATGAAAAGAGAAAACTCAAATAAAAACAAAAAATATGGTGAAAAAACTCAGAAAAATCATCAATACTCTGATCTCTAGCCATCAGGAATTAAAAAAGATGATAGAACTTGATCAGGACCTTACAACTGATCTTCTCTTCTGGAAGTAAATCTTTGATTTTCTATTTTCAGTCACCAATTATATGATATACTGAGATCTACATTCCATGCATGATAAATTATAGTGGAACAAACAAAAAACCATAGAAACAAAAGACATAAGCAACAATATTTTTTTATGTGAGGTAAATTAAACTACCAATATGCTTTGTAGAGTGTGTAGCTCTTAGCTTAATGTGAGGTAAATTAAACTACCAATATTAAAACACAAGTTATCAGCAATACAAATTATCAGAAAAAAGAAAGCTCTGCAAGAACTCACAAACCTATGTAGTATGGTCTGAATTTTCTTCGTCGTGAGCCGAGTGACTACCCTGTGATGAACTCATTTCAACAGCCGGGAATCCCACATTTTCCTATTTAAAATGAAATCAATATCAAATGTTAAGAAAATATGAATTCTGAAAACATAAAAACAAACATTAATAGAATATGAAACAAAAACTTTAATATAGAAAATAAAAAAATAAAACCTGATTATGTGTCATATTTTGGTTTTGTCCCGTCATCCGTTGGGTAAGAAACGCTACTTGCTGTTTAGTTTCTTCAAGTTCTTTACTAAGTATTGAACCTTGTACACATGAGGGGCATTATGTTCTGGCCACCGTAACCCCACCACCATCACGCCTACTACCCGAAATGCTTTCGATGACCCATACATCCAGGTTGGGACAACTCCAAGTCCCATACCCTCGAACATACCTGTGGTGTTCTTTCTGAAAATACTACTAAATGTCTCATTTTCATATGAGCTATGACTGCGAATAACTAGATCTTCCTACAAAATAAAGTTGCAGAATTTTTTATATTTATTATCGTATAGACATCAAGCAGAACAAATTTGGAAGATTTTTAACTTACATGATTACGCCTTGCTTCTTCGATTATAAAAGACCCGATCGATGTTGTGTGACTGGCTTGAAACAATTCAGCTCTTGTAACAGGCTGACCAAGTTGAGTTTCCTATAAAATTAAATAAGTTTAATCTTTAAAGAAAGTTTCATATACATGATAAACATAATTTAATCTCCTATTAAGATGAAAGTACTAACCATCTCATTTCGCGGTCGAGCAAATGACTTTGAGCCTAACATGTGAGACGTTGTTAGGTTGGTGTCATTTATAGTATTTTTTTCCACTTTTGCCTGCACAATAATGAGGCGCTAATTACTAAACAATAATGCAACATATAAATTTTCTCATGCAAATTACCTTTGTGTTAGGACGAGCTCTATAATCCACAAAAGCAACCCACTGATCCAAAGGAATCTCACGGAGGTTTCTTGGCAATATTGTAGCCCAGCGGGGACCATCCGGATCACATTTCATAGAATTATATAAGTGATACCAATGGTCTCGCAATTTTTTCCCCAAGCTTTTCATAATATAACTTTTATGTCCCTCATCATTAACCTCCAACTTTGTCTAAAAAAACATAAACATATTAGTACACATTAAAAAACATACCAAAAAAAAAAATGGAATCAATAAAATATCAATTAAAAAATACATCATCTCCTCGACCTTTATGATGTTGTTCCATACATGATCTTTACATGTGACTCGTGAATCTTTTGCCACTTTTCATATCCGAGGGGAAAGTTCGACAATTGCTTACTAGATGGCCTAAAAATTGTGCAAGCATCCCCCTGCATAATTCAATGTGTCGATCCCGACTATTCCATTCCACTACAATAATTTTGTCTCCTGGAGGAAGAGAGAATATGTCAATTGCTCGCATTTTTTTTTGCCTGACTTCCCCATTTTCACCTGTATTAAAAAAAAGATGTATAAGACATCATCACATATATGATAATCATTCATAGCATATAATCACATATAAACTTGAAAACCTTCCATTCAAAGATAACAAATAAATTATATATATATATATATATATATATATATATATATATATATCACCTCTAACCCCCACATCCCACAATCTTGAACTTCTTTTATGGCCCCTAATAACTTTAGGCTTAGTAGTCTCAACTACCGCTTATTTATCTTGGGGCCTCTTGGTGTTCCTGTGCATCAATCAGTAGAGGTGGCAAAGATGGACTCGGGCCTATAGAACGGTAATAGTCCTCGGCCGATCTCAATGGATCGCTAGAAGTGACATGTCGTCTTGACCTCGGCATACCTACAAACAACGCACATAGGCAATGAATCAATTTAATAATATTAAAAAATAATAAAATATCAAAATAAGTACAAATAAAAGAAATGCAATCCATGATTTATCCATGCCTAAAATATTCATCAATATAATTTAAGAAATCCAAGAAGAAATACTACAATAAAAATAAATTATTGCAGTTAATAAAGAAACAAGGATATAATTGCAACTTTGTATTAGTCAACATAATTAAAATTAAAAGTTTAACATCATTAACTCTATTAAAAATTAAAAGGTACATTGCATGTTCTAAGTATCAACCGAAAGTTGATTATTCTCTTCTCAAAAGCACAATTATCATACAATTAATCATTGTCCACAAAAGAAACCTAAGCTAACCAATCCAAGGACAAAAATGAGTGACATTTAATACCATTTTTGTCCTATGTATTTTCAAAAAAAAATTTTATATATATATATATATATATATATGCTATAAATTTCCATCCAATAACTCTCATCTTTTCACTTATTATCAACTAACAATAATAAATGAAAATCTCTTATAGAAATCGGAAAACAATGTCATAAGTCATATACCAACCCTTAATAGTTAATACTTGATTTTATGCCACAAGTGATTTTTTGGAACACTGACATGTTTATTTAACTGAAATAATATCATCATAAACTAAGCATAAATATATAATGCTACATAAAGTATATGTTGTTCTTTATAAAAAAATGTCTATATATATATATATATATGCTTGTGTATATTCTTTTGATATTAAATAACATCGATTAGTGGAGTGCTTTTCTTTTGATGACATGTCTTCAAAAGCAACTAGATAATATTGTTTGTCTATATATATATATATATATATATAGGGGTTCTAATATCGCCAGTTACTTATCGGATCCACTTGTGTTGATCCAGTCCGCCTATTTTTGACCTCTCTAGTATAGCGTGTTGAAGGGGATTTTAACCGTATAGATGGGAAGATCATTTGAAAAAAAGCGTGCTTCGTCAATTTTCATACAAGTTTGTTTGGTGACCAGACCGTTTGCCTCCCACTTACCAGCTTCTTATTTTAGAAAAATTTTAACAATTCGTAATTTCAACCATTAGCTGAGGGACCAAACGGCCACCAATGAAATTGTATTTAAAAATTGCACTAGCTCTTATTTTTCACGATGATCTTGCACATCCGCATTGTTGGAAATCCTTCAAATACGCTCTAGTAGGGCCAAATCGGGCCATGCAATAATCAGACATGCGATCCAAAGATCAGAAGATCCGTCAGATATATATATTAATATATATATATATATATATAATTCTAATAAGATAAGATTATAGAATCTTGGACCTGCTCATTTAAGGGCCGCTTCCCATTTATTACATAGATAGTTTTTGTAAGGATTCCCATTCAGATGGATGGAAAACACGTGAAAAGTTAACGAAAGGCTTAGTAGCAATGCCAATTTTCATACAAAAAGTGCTGGGTCTTACGTAAAATTTATAGAAATCTTACCTGCCTCGTAATTTCACCCTTTAAGATGAAGATCCCCTACACCTTCTCAAATTGTATGAAAATTGACACGCTAAACAGCTTATTTTTCAATGTTCTTTCCATCCTGTAGCTGGATTTCTTAAAACACTACGTGAAAGTTGAAAGAAAATGGAATCCTAAGACCGCAACAGTTGTTACCGTGATGCGCATAGTATCACAACTATATATATATATATATATATATATATATATATATGTATATATATATATATATATGGGAGTGTTATCATATAACAAGTTTGCTATTATATAGCGTTGAAAAAACTGAAAACAAGAAATAAACAACCCATGTCTAAACAAATCCTAATAATGGGTTAAACTAAAACAAACAAACAAACAAACAATCCTTACCAATAAATGACTTGGATCAACGGAAACAAACATGTCAATGTCATTATAAAGAACACTAGGTCGTTGGAATAAAGAAAAATGATCCGCATTAGTTGTCTCTTCCTTTGAAAATATACGTATCTTTTATCTTATTTCATAATAACCTGCTTTGGAAACCAATTGAACAAAATGGCTCATGTCCACAAGCTTAGTTCTCTCAAGGAACTTACAAGTCCATCACTTATTCAGCTTTAATTAGTCCTTCAAATAATTCTTCATGTTTCCCTTATGCTTAGATTTTAAATAATTTATTTAGTCATGTAATTCTATGTAATTGAACTCTATTTTGTTGCAGAAAATCCAATGTGCCGGTTTTTATTGGAGAAGAATTTTGTTTACAGATATTAGTTGTGCTAAGGGAGTGATCCATATGCATCGAATGCCATTGATCGAGAGTGAGTGGCTCAAGATATTGAAAACTCTGTTGCAAAGCTCTTGCAAAGGTAAATGGTCAAAGCATTCGTAACCCGATTATCAGATGAATCGTGTAAAACTTTAGCTAGCAAGGCTGGTATTCTACAATCATCACGAGAAAGACTTATCATAGAATAGAAACTCGTGCATTTGAGAATGCTATTCTCAAGCTTCTCAAACAAACATCGCTTCAGCAATTTAAGTTTCTAGTTCATGATGAAGAAAACAAGCCCCACATCCAGGATTTTCTATGGTTTTCCTTTGGAACAAGAGACTTACCTTACCCCCTTGTAACCAACTTCTAAGCCCCACATTATGGCTCCTCGAAAGGATATTGACAAGAGTCACAAGTTATATGTGAACTATGAGTTAGGGCAATATCATTCGTGATAAGGTTCCACTTAAGCAAACAAGTTGTTTAATTGATTGATATTGTGTAAAGTGTAAACTGAAGCATACAAAATGAAAGTTTTCTATCATGTTTAAATAAATCCATTACCTCCCTCGATTTGTGTTTCAGTTGCAAAAGTTCTCTTTTGAGAAGGCACAGAAAGTGCCACCCAATGCTAACAGAATCTGGAAATGAAGACACTACACCTTGAATTTTGCAACTGTTACCACCTGTCAAGAGGATTTCTTTTATTAATATTAATATATAATATATTATATAAGCAGCATGAAAATATCCTTTCCTACATAATGGGTTGTTGGACTCCCTGGTTCCAGGCTGATAGATTAAGACATACAATTTTAACCAATAGATCTGATGCCAAATAAATAAAAAATGCATGAACAAATGATCAAGTAACAGGATTCAGTTTTGGTTTTAAACAATCTGATAAAGCCAACATCCAACAAGTACATCATTCAAAACCAAAGAAATATTGATCAGATCTAGACCTTGCAAAAATAATTTCATGAAAGGAATCTGGAAAGTAACATAGCCGTGACATTTTTAAAGGTGGTGAGAGGGAAGGTCAATCTCTCTACAGGTTTTTATTTCTTAAGACTAGACTATTGGCACATGTATGCATTCTTGCAAGCTGAAATGGGAAAAGAACAGCTCTAAAACTAACAATTATAAATAATCTAAGGTTGGTGAGTAGGTGACCTATACATATATAAATAACCTGATTTTGTAAACATATTTACATCAACTTGAGGCTCACTAATTAAGTACCTTGGAACTATTAACCCCAAATTCTTGATGCAATTAAACCTTCAAGAATAAGTCCTTTTCAACTTTATTTTAGGTCATACCCCTCCCTATAAATGGGGTAGCAGCTCAAACAAGAGTGCTCATAGTTACAATAATGAGTATTTTCATAGAATTTACTGACTCTGTAAGTTATATTTTTTAAAATTAAGAAAAACCTTGTGTTTTTAAAATTAAGGAAAACAAATGAATCTACACATCACATGCTTACCAAAATAAGGTTGATTAAGGCCCTCACTGGGTGATGGGAAGTAAAACTGCAATTAGCAAATAACTTAAATTAATTATTTGTGGTTTAAAGGTAAACCTAATTGATTGGAACTATTACAAAAGAAAATGAGCTTGATTCATTCACTCATTCACTCATTCATCACCAACCAGTGAAGCATGATACTGTTTGATCACAACAAATGCCATAATATATATCACTCATGCCTCTCTTCCACTGCTCTGCAGTAAACGCCAATCTAATTAAACAAACATCCCTACGTGATTTAGGGACATTAATGCTAGTAGCTATGATGTCCAAGGGAGATCTTATCTATATTATGTATTTAGAGCACTGAGACAGGTTGTGCTTCAAGTGATTGAATTTAAAATCCCATGTATGTGGTGTATTTTCATATGTTCTTTATATATATGCATCTAGTTAGTTTTAATGGAAGATGCTCCTTCTTGCTTTGTTTGTCCAGGTCTGATGATTGCACATTGCATGGAATGTTTGGTTTTTTTATACATGAACTTGTATAAGCAAACACAAGTTGAAGTCAGAGCATATTTCTGATACTTTAGATATATACACACATATGTAGGGACCCTTATATGTTTTGAATTCTATATAAGCAGTATCTCCAATCCAATTAATTTCTTGTTAAAAATTCATCACTCAAAAGTCATCTTTGACTTGATTAAACAACATTTTTCCCCCTTACAAGACCTTTCCTATAAAACTGGAAGAATCTTTAGTCCAGTAATAAAGAGTTGGCCTACCTATTAACGAAATCAAACAAAATTACATAAATAAGCAAAGAATAGTTCATAGAAATATTAATGATTGCGTCTGTTTAAATTGCAAGAGAATCAAAGAATTACAGTAACTATACGAATTAACACAGTCATTTAACCCACTATGAAATTCTAGGGTAAGTATATCAAGAACATAAGAAAAAAGAAGGGAAATTGAGGAGAAATTAAAGAGAAGCTCACAAATTGAAGAAGATGAGCCGTGGAAGAGACTCACCTGAAATTAAAGATAAAGAGCGGATGAACCGAGGAACGATGTGAGGCGGCGGCGGAGAGATGGCGAGGCGAGCGGAGACTGACAGAAGGCTTCTCCTCGAGAGACTGAAAAAATTAGGGTTGAGAATATCGGAAATAAAGAGGCATTAGGCGCCAACATGCGGCGGTTATAAGTAAACCGTCACTAAATGAATACATTTACATAAAACCGCCGCTAGATGGATGTATTTCACGGCTTAATGAATGTATTTACTTAGAATATCAAGTTTGTAAAATCCTAGCTATTTAATAGCTCTTATCTTACCAAAAAAAAAAAAAAAAACATTAATTGCAATTTGCAAAGATGCATCATAAATACAGAAAGAAGAACGAGGGAAATTAATTAACATTATCTTAATAGATAGATTGCATGACAAATCACAATACAATTGAACCCATCAATCCCTCGTTACAAAGGTAGCTTAAAGATGGATACAATTTTAATCAAACTTATAGAACACAAACGGGGTTGTACTCTAAATCAACGTCCGCCGCCGCCGCCACCTCCAGCACCACCACCAAAGCCACCGCCGCCGCCAGCACCACCACCAACACCGACACCAATGCCGACACCCACTCCAACTCCACCACCAATCCCATGCCCTCCACCAACACCACCTCCTAAACCTCCCTCCATGTCCCTCCACCACCTCCTGCGCTGAAGCCACCGCCACCTCCTGCCCACCACCCAAACCACCACCTCCTCCTAAACCTCCCTCCATGGCCTCCACCACCTCCGGCACCAAAGCTGCCACCACCACCACCCAACCCACCACCACCTCCTAAACCTCCTCCATGCCTCCACCACCTCCCTGCACCAAAGCCACCACCACCACCTGCTCCGCCACCCAACCTCCCACCACCACCTCCGCCGCCAATACCTCCACCTCCACCAACCCTACCCACCACCCTCCAACACCACCTCCTGCTCCACCACCGCCAGCTCCAAATCCTCCACCATGACCACCTCCAATGCCTCCTACAGCACCACCCACCAAAACCACCACCTCCTCCAGCACCACCACACCTAAACCACCACCTCACCTCCAGCACTACACCCCTAAACCTCCACCATGACCACCACCAATGCCTCCTCCAGCACCACACCACCAAAACCACCACCTCCTCCTGCACCCACCCCTCAAACCTCCCACGCCATGACCACCACCAATGCCTCCCTCCAGCACCACCACCTAAACCACCACCTCCTCCAGCACCACCCCCCTAAACCTCCACCATGACCACACCACCAATGCCTCCTCCAGCTCCACCACCACCAAACTGCCCCTCCCCTCCAGCACCACCCCTAAACCTCCCCCATGACCACCACCTCCTCCAAAGCTGCCACCTCGGCACCACCACCACCACTGAGACCACCTCCACCTCCAAGTCCACCACCTGCTCCTCCCTCCTATCCCACCTCCAAATCCTCCTCCATGTCCTCCACCTAGTCCACCACCATCACAACCCCGGTAGCTTCGACGACAATCACCTCTAAAACCGCCCACGGCCGAACCTTCTACCTCCAAACCGAGAGTCATAACCACCATCAAACTCAGCAAGTGTAATAGCACTCCACTGAGCCACAAGAACCAGAGCAAGGAGCAACACTGGAACTGGTAGTCCTCTAATGAAGAGACCCATGATGCCTGATCACTAGCTATACTGTACTCTTTCACTGAATACAATGCCTCAAATCTATGCTGATACTTCTCCTTATATAGAGATGGCCGGTTATACGCTAACCCTAACCACTGAAGCCAACTTGCACACAGTATTGAATGGAGGTCACCACGAGAAGTGGAGGGAAGACGAGAGATGGGTGGACTGCATGCGCTTATGAGCAGTTGAGGAGATGGATTAATTAAGCATTGATTGGTGTCAAGTCAATGGCAGAACACCACGCCGACACCATATTCAAAACCATCTTCTCAGACTCAAATCACCTCGTCTTTGCGCACAATGGAGATGCAAATGATGCTTAGAAGCGGATGAGATAAGACTTGGGCATGGATATGTATGGTGTTGGTGGGCCTCCACGTGGCTTAATAAATGGACATAACTTCGCATCCGACCTGCTTTTTCTCTTTTGCCTGCATGTGCACATGGTTTTACTTCGCATTATAGGCTTATAGCCTTAACTCAAGGCATAGCACTGCTATCTCTGTATAGCCTGACTTTGATCCATATCTATCTCCATGGACCATTGGAAATGAGTTATAGGCGTCCTCTAACATATTTTAGAAATAGTATAGGCTAGAAAAGATATTTTATTTAAGGGTCTTGCTGCATATACTGCCCATGCAAAACTGGATGGTTGACTCTCGGCAATATATATCAGTTGCCTATCATAATACTTCCCCATCTCTTTCACTGTCATAATAGTACTACACCATGGCTTCCATATATAAATATATATACCTTTCTTCCTACTTTCGTGCCATCTTTCATTCAGTATTTGTACACAGCGTTGCTAGATATATAGTACACATACTTCTCATACTTTTAAGATGATATATAACTAGTATATAACTCTCTGTAGAGAAACAGCTTCTACAAGAGACATGGACACCAAGGTATGCGTCGTAATGTTAAGTACATATAGCTCAAGTGATATACACACATCTGCAGAGGAACATATATATAAAAAGAAACACAAGATTCAACCTTGGTTACAAGAATCCTGTGAGTCCACTCCACTTGGGGCAAATCCCACAAGTGGGAATTTAGCTCATGAACTCTCATAGGTGAATCAAAAAAGTCTTTCCATGCTGATAAGTAGAAAGGGCCTCCACGAGAAATCAACCTGGGGAGGTGGGTTATCCTGGCATCCCTTGTGAGAAGTCTCCTCCTTTGTGTTAAGCTTTCCTTAGCTGTCCCATTAGAGGCAGTTGGCCACAATAACTACCATTATACGAATTAGTGGTTGCTGAGTAGCAAGCCTTCCATGCATTAAACTGTTCACAACTCTCCACGTCCATGCAACTCTAGCTCTTATATAAACACCCCTAACTCCCTACGTCCTTCCACACCCCAGCAACAAAGATGGCTAAGTTTCCACTCCTGTGCTGCTTCTTTGCACTCTTGTTTGCTCTGCCTCTGCTAGGAAGCTAGCTTCCAATGCTGCCTTGGAGGAGCAAAAGACTTGGTTTCTACAAATGGAGGTGGGCTTGGAGGAGGGGAGGTAGGTGGAGGTTTTGGTGGGAGGAGGGGGGCTTGGTGGTGCTGGAGCTGGGAGTTGGTGGTGGAGCTGGGTATGGAGGTGGTGCTGGGCTAGGTGGTGGAGCTGGACTTGGTGGAGGGAGGCGGTGGTGGCTTTGGTGGAGGGAGGAGGTGGTGGCCTTGGTGGTGGGCTGGGTGGAGGGTTTGGAGGTGGAGCTGGTGCAGGTGGTGGTGCTGGGTCTGGTGGAGGCTTTGGAGGTGGGTGGGTGGTGGGAGGCTTTGGGGGTGGTGGAGGTCTTGGAGGTGGAGCTGGGAGCCGGAGGTGGTTTTGGAGGAGGTGCAGGTGGTGGTTTGGGTGGAGTGATTGCCATGAATCTCAAGGTAACGTGTGATTTCTTGTACCCACTAGTTCATTAGCTCGGTTATTATTATTGTTAAGATTTAATGTTTGGGTACCTGCACCAGTAGTAGTGACACTGGTTAGGTTGGTTCTTATATCATGCATGTTGGTGTCTATGTTATCCCTGTGGGATGATGAATTGATTAATAAAGATGGGTAATGCAATAAGGTCTTCTCTCTGACTTAGCTTTCCCAAGTGTTTTTAATAAATAATGACGAATGTTTTCAAGTTGTTTAATTCTAAGTTCTAACTAGAAGTTCGTGATTTGTTGTTGGCCATGCAAAAATAAGGATGGACTTGATGTAATCAACACGAATGAACTCCAATCAAACTGTTTATGAGGTGTGAACAGTATCAAAGTTGATAAGTTCAGGCCGACAAACATTATTGATCAATAAAAAGGAGTAGCTAAATCAGTACTTGGCCTCTTCATTCTTGACAACAGACATTTCGGTGGTTGTAATGTAATGTAAACCTTGTACCTGGAAAATTATCAAAACTTTTAACTGAATTTCATAAGGTTACTGAGTATACAAATTTGCAATGAGATTTATGGATTAAATTTACTGTTTTTATACATTTTTAAAAGAGCAAAGATTCACAACTAGATGTTTCATGCAGGCTTCTCCATCAACACACTTGCTCGGTAGTTTGTGATTTCAGAATTACTGTCAGATGAATTAGATGAATGCTCTTCTTTGTTTAAGTGGATTGGTTCAGAATTTGTATGAATGGTTGGTGCAAAAACAAGTGGGAACTCCTCTTCCAACTTCTTTTGTAGGCAAGGCAATCCTGGCATCTCGAAAAGGGGTGGGAAGAGCATTTCTCCTTTGCAAAATGAAGGCATGCCTCCCTTTGAGACTGCTAAGCAAGAAGACATCTCTCCTTCACATTGTTCCCTCTCTGCAAAATCTAAGTGCTGTATATCCAATCAAACTTTTCCTTGAACCATGGAGGCTTGCTGTAATTTGTTTGATGCGGGTGATCGAACAACCAACTCGGTGGCTCCAGCCTTTTCAGACAAACATAATCATCTTGTTATATGAAAAAGAGAATAATTACTAACAGGGTGTAAATACACTATGCACCTGTCACAGTTAGCTTCTTGCAAGAAGAACAACTTAGCAACAAGGCAAATCTCATTTGAATTTATGCAAACTTGATTAGATGCTGTGGAAATGATCATTAGATATATACCTTTAAAAAGCTTGATAACCCAAAAAAGAAATCGTATCTTAAAGGCTTAACCTTAACTGAAGTTTGTGATATTCCAAACACATTGGAAGGAGGTAGAAACACCATCTTTTTTTTAGCATTTGGAAGCATAGAGGCCCTTCGAAGGTTTGATGATTAATCCATCCTCAGGTTCAACTGAAACTTCTACTAAACTCCCGGAAATATATCAGTACTAAAAACAAGATGCTCAATTGGAAAAATATTTCAGACTCCCCTTTGGGCTATCTTCAAAACATGCAATCAAGCAGTTCAGCCAGTTGCTAACGACCAGATCTTCAAAAGAATTCCAGAAAACCAATACCAAAATTATAGACCTATTTTGTTGTTTTTCTTGTGGAGTTTCTGTCAATCCTGACTACTAAAGCTCAGCAGCCAGAAGCTGGTTTGGAACTCTCTCTTTGATCTATGCATTGATTAACTTACTGTCCGGCAGAACTAATGCCAGCAGCTCGGCCAGTTGCAGGAAACAAAATACCAACATAACTCCAGCAATCCCAACCAAATCAAAACTTTTAAATGTATCAAAACCCATAAAAGCTTGCTCCTGCTAACAAAATCACATGTACTTTCACACAACTTGCATATAACCTATATTTCTCAAATAACCCACAAATACAACACATACATTAGTTTTTCTCAGATAAGCTCATTCATTTGGTGAAGATTGTAAACTTTTTTTCCAATTAAAATGTTTTCAATACCTTTTTTCCCTTGGAATTTCATAGCATACTAATCCCCTCAACAAACAATAACAGTAGGGAACATCAAAGATGACATCTTTTATAAACCTAAACTAAACCAAGCCATCAATCTTAGAGTCAAAGAGGAGAGAAGAGCACCTTTGGAGCTATAAATTCATACTTATAATCACTAAAACATGATACCTCGCAACTGCTCGATGAGTTTGGATCGCGTGTGGCATCGAGAGCGTGGATCTCCAGCTCGCGGCGTCATTGAAAGCGAGCAGCACGAAATGGCCCCGCTGGCCGATGGGGTCGTCTCTCTCCGGGCCCGCCCGGAACGGGACCTCGGAGGAGGGGAATCGGTGGGTCGAAGGGGAACGACGGTGGCCGACGGTGAGAGAAGTCCCTCGCCGCCGACGTCACTATCCCATAAGGCAGCCGCCATCTCCCCGCTTCTCTCTCTCTTCCCTTCGCTTCTATACAAGGGAGAGATCAGTGAATCCGAACCGTTCATTCCAATTGGACGGCGGTTAATCTTAAAAATGATCGCAGTTTTACTCATTGCCCCTCGGATACACAATAGGAAATTTGTTGTAGTTCTCTTTATTTTGCAAAAGTACCTGAGCAAACATCACATATAAAATTACTTCTAAAAGGTCCAAACATCTAGAAACAACTCACTCCCCTCCAAAATCTCAACCTTTTTCCCCCTAAACCTCCACACGCGACGCCCCATCTCTGGCACAATTTCCCTAGCCGGGAAACGCAATCGCCGTCAATCCACGAAGAAGGCAGCCGGAAGAACAGCAGCGATTTAATCCCCGATCCACCTGCGTAAGGCGTCCGGCCAAAAATGTAAAATTTGGTTTTTTGTTTTTCAAATGGTTTCCTTTTCTGAATCGTTGTTGTTTAGCCTCCGGAAAGAATGGTGGGGCTTTCTCTTCCGGAGAGAAGCACTTCATACGTGGGGGAATCGCGCAGGATCTCCGGTCGCACGGCCTGCCAAAGGCTCGCCGACTATCGGGTCATCTATCTCTGTTGAGAGGTCGGGATCATTCCGCAGGTCAGTGCTCCAAACGCGATGATCTCATTATTGATTACTAGTCTTTGTGTGGAGATTTACTGAATGCATTTGGTTGGAGTTCTTATGTTAGGCAAAATGGCCTGCTTGCTCGAGTTGTAGATTAAGCGCAACTGATGTGGATTGCCAGCATCAAGGTATCAAAGACATATCTTTTTTTTTTCTCCTATCTCTCTTGCTTCTTTGAGTATTTGTTCATTGTTGTTTTTAAGGAGGGATATTTGCACTCTCGTTGCTTCTAGGTACTATCTATATGGGGTATTTAGTTCTCTCTTGATTGGTAATTCTGTAAATTTACTTGCTCTATCTCAGATAAGGTTATGCCATTGTGTGATCATGAACCATGGTTTGCAGTTTAATTCACAGTAGTGTCAATGTTTTGTTATTTGGGGATTGATGAAGTGTATGTATATAGAGCATGAGTAGCATGGATTGTAGTGGTGGTGGTAATATATACCTTTTATTTAC